>BSQZ01000030.1:1447500-1797500 GCA_033239005.1 Lamellibrachia satsuma | reverse complement strand
TGTATGTAATAAAGTGACTTGTAAGTACAGGTCAACACCAAGTTCATATGTGTTCCTACACATTGTCTAATAAAGTGACTTGTAAGTACAGGTCAACACCAAGTTCATATGTGTTCCTACACATTGTCTGTAATAAAGTGACTTGTAAATACAGGTCAACACCAAGTTCATTTGTGTTCCTACACATTGTCTGTACTATAGTGACTTGTAAGTACAGGTCAACACCAAGTTCTGGAGATTCACACGACGGGCCTACAGTTTGTTGTAATTTTAGCAATGGCTCCGAGATTGGACGTGGCATTTCACTAACATCCACTGTCCCAGAAGCAGACTCGCCCCACTCGATGTCATCCACTCCTGAAGTAGACACGTCGGCCTCTCTGAACATGTCGTGCATGGCTGTCAGATCTGTGTTGGCGAGCTCCAGATTTCTCCCTACAAACAGTTGTACAGACGTCTGGTAGAGCTCAGTTCTCATGCCGTGATTGGACAACAATGGCCTGCAATTCCCGATTAATCCGGGGCAGAAATACGGAATGTAGTGCGTTGATTGTTAATATCAAGGGAACCTCTATCTTCCAGAAAATTAAACAAGTCAAAACATTGATTGGTGGCCCCATTCCAGGTGTCTACCCAAACACATTCAACGCGCTGGTTGTGCCACTGGTGCCTCTAATTGCAGATCCTCTTCCTCGCAGCAACTCTTCCTCGCAGCAACTCTTCCTCGCAGCAACTCTTCCTCGCAGCAACTCCATCAAATCAACTCCATCAAATCAACTCCATCAAATCGAAGATGTCATTATTTTCCCTGCCGTGGTCAACTCGCACCCTTGATGGTAGACCGTAGATGCTTGTGGATGCGATAAAATGCCTCAGCACAGTTCATTTCTTGTTGTTGGGGGAGGCTTGCAGAAAAACGAGCAAACGACAAAATCCATCAATTCCTCCATGAATCATGAATTTCCACCTGCAAAAGTAATTTTGCGTCTTTCATTAAGAATTAACGCGGTAGTTGATTTGGTATCAGTATTGTACCAGTGTGTTGTGTTTATGATGTTCATGATGTTCATGATGTTCATGAGCACTAACATTGCCGCTGTTTTTTTATACATAATTGATAAATATGTCGTCGTCGATATCTTGAAAGAATTTGGCGGCGAACTCGTTCTCCACTTGATCGATCCCGTTATATTAAACAGCTAGATGTATGTAATCACATGTTGTCAAAAACAAAGTCTGATTACTATACACATTTTACCTCAACAAATTCTGAAAACCCTTGCCAGATGTGGAAATCTGTAAACACAATTCTACATCGGCAGAAATTAAAAGCACTGCCTGAACATTCTTCACTGGGTACATTGTGTAGTTCTTTTTCAGAATACTTTACATATAAGATTGCTCGCATTCGGTCAAATTTTGTCATTAATGATAATGACTATGATTTCCCTGAACCACCAATTTATGAAAATACACTAGAGTGTTACACACCTGCACCTGCAACTACTGATGAAGTTCTCCTAACAAATCGTGTAATCTTGACCCATTTCCAACACTTCTACTAAAAAGCTGTATCAATCAACTCATCTTTTCCATTACTACTAGCATAAACCTTTCAATGCAGAGTGGAGTTGTTCTACGGGATTTCAAGCTCATGAAAATTCTCTTATTAAAAAACAAACTTTGTGCAAAATTGATATAAAGAATTATCGCCCTATCTCCAATCTCAGTTTTCTGTAAAAAAATATTGGAAAAAGTGGTTGCTAATCGCCTTCATGAACATATTTATAACCATCACTTATCATATGATATACAGTTTGCATATAAACGATTTCACTCTACCGAAACGGCTCTTCTCAAGATACACAATGATATAGTTGACAACATGGACAATGGCAAAGTCACAGCACTCACTTTACTTGATCTCTCAGCTGCTTTCGATACGATTGATCATTTAATCCTTTTACAACGCCTTCATATACATTTTGGCATTTCTAACCCAGTTCTTCGGTGGTTCAAATCATATTTTACAGACAGATACCAAAGTATTAACAATATCTGGCACATTATCTTGCCCACAACACCTTCCACTCGGAGTGCCGCAAGGATCCGTCCTTGGCCCTGTTCTGTTCAGCTTATGTACTACGTCGCTCAGCCAAGTTATTACTAATCATAATCTCAGTCATCACCTGTATGCTGATGACACACAGGTTTACATATCACTTTCAAAATCAAGTGTACGAGAATATGTTTCGACTTTTATTGTCTTACTGATATCTTGTTTTGGATGGAATCAAGTAAACTAAAGCTTAATCCAGATAAAACGGACCTTATTATTATTATTGGCACTAAACAACAACGAAATAGGGTCATCAACCATTTTCCGGTTAAACTGCTTAGCAGTGATGCATTCCCATCAGATACTGTTCGTAATCTAGGTGTTGTCTCTGATAGTGACTTCAACTTTCGCCAGCATATTTCTCAAGTATGTAAATCCTGTTTCTATCATATACGTGATCTCCGTCGGATTCGGCGTCACATATCTATATCTACTGCTAAAACAATATCAACGGCATTAATTAGTAGCCGTCTTGACTATTGTAATTCGCTACTAAATAACATCGCTAAAAGAGACTTGGCTAAACTCCAACGTGTACAAAATTGTCTGGCACGTGTGGTACTCGGGACGCCTCTGTTTTCACCATCACTGCCACTACTTAAACAGTTATACTGGCTTCCAGTTTCTTATCGAATTAATTTTAAGCTGTCCACTCTTACATATCGTGCTCTATCTACACAACAGCCACCCTACTTGGCTAATCTCCTTCATCAACGCTAGAGACCAGGAGACTAAGAGGAGACAAAATAGAAGTGTTTAAAATAGTGAACGGTTATGAGGATGTTGATAGGAATATCTTCTTCAAACTTAAAGAAGGCAGTAGAACCAGAGGAAACAAAGCAGCATTAGTTAAGGAGCAGTCTAGGTTGGACATGAGAAAGTACTCTTTCTCACAGAGGGTTATAAATGAATGGAACAAACTGCCAAATGATTGTGTTAATGCTAGTAGTGTGAATATATTTAAAAATAGAATTGACAGATATCTGATAAGGGCGGGCTACACACAGATGAGAAAATTGTTGGACTCTCGATAAGCCAATGGCTTCCTTGTCCACTTGCCATCTGGAACTTGTTGTTCGAGATGGCAATCTTGTTAAATCTTGTTAAATCTTTCAACTATCCCTAGGCAGCTCAGATCATCAATTTGACAACAAAACAAAACTTACCTTGGGTAAACGTGCTTTCTCTGTCGCTGCACTATAGCTATTTTCCGAAAAAAAAAAACTCAAGACATATTTATTCCAAATTGCATTTGCACCATAAATCTTCGGTTGTCCCTCGTTCTAAGAATGACTTTTGTGCGTCCCTGTTCACGATTATGCTTAATGATTTTGTTTTGTTGCGCCTCTGAGCTCCTGAGGATATAGGCGCCATAGACGTTAATTATTATTATTTACAACAATGATAATAATATACAATGCCAAATTAATCAGACAAGGTCTTGACTAATACAACACTATAATCATTACACCATTGTACTATTTTCTTGCGAATTTCATAACCTTAAATAGCCATTGGATTCTTTTATGTTATCTACATTTCTGTTATTTGAATGTAATGAAAGGTTTGTTTTTTAAAGTTTGTAGCTTCTACTCTCAGCTGATTAGCCTATGGTTGCCGTCTATGTGCCAGACAGAGTTAGGGCCAGCAGCAACATATGTGCGACGCTGAATGGTCATTGCAGCTCTGAGAGCAAAACCTCCTTGATCTACACGCATCATGCTATCTCGCACCCGCCACCTCTGCACATTGATGTCCTGCGAGAATAGTCTTGCTTTTACTGCATTTGGACCAGTTCGTTGATTCTCACCAGTGCAGTTCTTCATAATTCTGTCTAGCTCGTAATCAGACATGCGAATAAATCCTCCCCTCAGGTTCAAACAATACGTCCTGAAATGTGTTGAATGGTTTTAGGCGATATAATATGTAGTACACATGGCACATAACTATATAATTAGAAGTTCACTGAATGACCTGTAAGAAGCATGACACGTTTATCAAATGCCACCTATAACTTTATACATCGGATGGTGTATAACATGTAACTTTGGTATAACGTACTATTTATTTGTAATGAAATCGTTTTCAAATTTGTATATTCATAAATGTGACATGAATTCAGATATCTACTTTATGTCACTATCCGAATGGCAGGAACATTAAATATATATATTTTTGTCCCAAAGCCATAACAAAACATAATATTCTATACAGAAACCATACATTTATTTGCATTTTTTAATAGTTATTTTTAAACAGGTTCACTGCTAGATTGAATTAAATGTAAAATACAAAACAAATCTTAATCTAAATATAACATTAAGTTAATTTGATAGAGACACAAATAACTATTTAAAATATAGAAGATTCTTGGAAATACATATTGGAAACAGATTAAGGTTATAGTCAAAATAATATTGATTACCTTCCATTTAACAGTCCTTACGGAGACACCAAGCAGCTGACTCATGCGTGGAGCAGTAAACCCACATTGGACCAAGAAACTAAGTTGTTGATTACTAATGGCAAATCTTGGGGCACCACGCGTTAATCTTGGTGTCACCGTCCTTCGAGTATGGTAACCGCTCCGCACTAGGATTACCAACGGCACTAACTAATCCATGCGATGATATGGTTGATGTGTCATCACGTTAAATGCATAGGATATAGGATATTATGTATATAATATACAATACATTGTTAATATTCTTTCTGTACCATAATAATTTGTTATGTATTGCATGTACGTAGATGTGGATGAGTTGTAATTTAATAAAATAATGAATGAAATGTGAAATTACTTGTATCGTTATAACTGAGTAAACCTTATTATTATATTTGTATTATCATTATGTGTAAGTGACTTAATAACCTCACATATTTATGATGCATGTTCTTAATTAAAGAAGTAAACATTACCTTACAGCTTCAACACTCAGTAGTACCAGGGTACACACATATAACATTACTGTATAGCTTTAACACTCAGTAGCACCAGGGTACACACGTATAACATTACTGTATAGCTTTATCACTCAGTAGCATCAGGGTACACACGTATAACATTACTGTACAGCTTTAACACTCAGTAGCACCAGGGTACACACGTATAACATTACTGTACATCTTCAACACACAGTAGCACTATGATATACACGTATAACATTAATTTACAGCTTCAACACACAGTAGCACCAGGGTACACACGTATAACATTACTGTACAGCTTTAACACTCAATAGCACCAGGTTACACACGTATAACATTACTGTACAGCTTCAACACACAGTAGCACTAGGGTGCACATGTATAACATTAATTTACAGCTTCAACACGCAGTAGCACCAGGGTACACATGTATAACATTGCTTACTGCTTCAACACCCAGTAACATCAGGGTACACACGTATAACATTACTTTACAGCTTCAACACGCAGTAGCACCAGGGTACACACGTCTAACATTACTTTACAGCTTCAACACGCAGTAGCACCAGGGTACACATGTATAACGTTACTTACAGCTTCAACACGAAGTATCACTAGGGTACACATGTATAACATTACTTTACAACTTCAACACACAGTAGCACCAGGGTACACATGTATAACATTACTTTTAGAGAATGGCCCTTGACAAGTGAAAGCTAATTTACACTATGACTTCTTTGTAAGATGGCTTAGTTTTGTGTCGTATCAATTCATGTCACACTCAGTATATGAGGTCAATACACATCGTCATTTAATAGTTTGTGTACTATTTAAAGTTAACTTAAATTGTCATCTTACATTGACCTTCACCATTGCCTTTCGTAAACTCTTCTATAATTGGCCCAGCCACTCCAGTAATTGTTCAGCAGCACTCGCTTACAGCAGTGTTCCATTTGTCCTCCTTGTATACCTCTACTGCTTCCAATATTTTACAGCAGTGTTCCATTTGTCCTCCTTGTATACCTCTACTGCTTCCAATATCTTACAGCAGTGTTACATTTGTCCTCCTTGTATACCTCTACTGCTTCCAATCTCTTACAGCAGTGTTCCATTTGTCCTCCTTGTATACCTCTACTGCTTCCAATCTCTTACAGCAGTGTTCCATTTGTCCTCCTTGTATACCTCTACTGCTTCCAATCTCTTACAGCAGTGTTACATTTGTCCTCCTTGTATACCTCTACTGCTTCCAATATCTTACAGCAGTGTTCCATTTGTCCTCCTTGTATACCTCTACTGCTTCCAATCTCTTACAGCAGTGTTACATTTGTCCTCCTTGTATACCTCTACTGCTTCCAATCTCTTACAGCAGTGTTACATTTGTCCTCCTTGTATACCTCTACTGCTTCCAATCTCTTACAGCAGTGTTCCATTTGTCCTCCTTGTATACCTCTACTGCTTCCAATCTCTTACAGCAGTGTTACATTTGTCCTCCTTGTATACCTCTACTGCTTCCAATCTCTTACAGCAGTGTTCCATTTGTCCTCCTTGTATACCTCTACTGCTTCCAATCTCTTACAGCAGTGTTACATTTGTCCTCCTTGTATACCTCTACTGCTTCCAATCTCTTACAGCAGTGTTACATTTGTCCTCCTTGTATACCTCTACTGCTTCCAATCTATAAGAGAAGCGTTTACGTTAGGACTATACACGAAGAGGTTCTATATTTTTTTTAAATGTATTTATGATTACATTAATTATAATATTGGCATATTTAGGGGTGGGGTGTTGGGCCATGCCACTTTGTCTTAATTGTAGCTGTAGCACCACTAAATGATAGCAGGATCAACTAACGGGTGACTAAGCTTACCCCCCCCTCCCAACGTCGACCAAAGAACATTCAACGTATATAGCTGCGGCGTAAAAGCAATCACAGAAACGGTTAGGGGCCATCCATAAACTATGTCACGATATTTTTTTCACTTTTCTTGAGAGAACCCCCATCCCATTGTAATGCTTCGTAATGCTGACCTGTACACCACTCTGAACACTACGTCCGTTTTTAAAAATCCCCCTACATATATTATGCATACCTGTGTTTATTTTTATATCATTATTATCAGCCTAATATATGCAGCGATACGAGCAATTTTTTTTTAATAACGAGACCCCCCCCCGACACACACACACACACACACACACACACACACACACACACACACACACACACACACACACACACACACACACACACACACACACACACACACACACACACACACACACACACACACACACACACATTGGCGACGTTTCGTAACGATTGCCCGGACGCGTGCACTGCTCGGACACCATCCCCTGAGCGTGACGTACTTTATGGATGACCCCTTAATTGTCTGATTCCGCGCGTCTGACTAGAAATTTTTTAGAAATTGCATCTAAAACAAACCTTTTAAGTGAATCACATTACAGTGTTATGCGGTCAGTTGGTTCCCCAAAGCGAAACAGTATGCTGAAACGGAAACATGAAAATTATTAATGAAGCTTACTGAGTTCTGCATGCTGCTCGAGTTGAAGCCGGTAGGTGGTCTGTTGTAACAAGTCGTAGGCAGTCATCGACTGCACGTTTAAATCATGTCAAAAACAACTCAGAATTAGAATTAGTCTGTAGTCTCTGTTGTGTTCGTTGGATGCGTCGAGGAGGCATTTCGTAATGTACGTTGAACAGGATGTTGCCAGCGTATAGCTACTGTAAATTACTGCCTTTTTATTCATAATGTGTAACTTAGGTTAACATTCATTGGTTCACCATCTGATGAATGGCTAAACGAGTCCTCATTGTTTGATAACTCAACGCGTTAATTGTTTCCGAGTCCACATTGGTTGACAACTCAACGCGTTAATTTCTCCGAATCCTCATTGGTTGACAACTCAACACGTTAACATATAATTCAACGCGTTAATTTCTTCGAGTCCTCGTTGGTTGATAACTCGACACGTTAACATATAATTCAACGCGTTAATTTCTTCGAGTCCTCATTGGTTGATAACTCAACGCGTTAATTTTTCCAGTCCTCATTGGTTGATAACTCAACGCGTTAATTTATCCGAGTCCTCATTGGTTGATAACTCAACACGTTAACATATAATTCAACGCATTAATTTCTTCGAGTCCTCATTGGTTGATAACTCAACGCATATAATTCAACGCATTAATTTCTTCGAGTCCTCATTGGTTGATAACTCACACGTTAACATATAATTCAACGCATTAATTTCTTCGAGTCCTCATTGGTTGATAACTCACACGTTAACATATAATTCAACGCATTAATTTCTTCGAGTCCTCATTGGTTGATAACTCACACGTTAACGTATAATTCAACGCGTTAATTTCTTCGAGTCCTCATTGGTTGATAATTCAACGCATTAATTTCTTCGAGTCCTCATTGGTTGATAACTCAACGCGTTAATTTCTTCCAGTCCTCATTGGTTGGTAAATCAACGCGTTAATTTCTCCGAGTCCTCACGGGTTGAAAACTCAACGCGTTAAGATCTAATTCAACGCGTAACGTTTATCGCGTTCATGGCCCTATCGGCCTGTCATAGGCGTCAGTCAATTCGCCGAGCCACGCCCGCCGCGCAGGCCTACGCGATCGCAGCGACGGGCGTCACTCCGTGCCCGGTATTAGACGAGCCGCGTTTAATTAATGACACAACTGCAGCGATCTGCGAGCATGCCACCTACGCCCGAACGCCACGGAAGCTACCAGCCGCCGACGCTTGTTCGGTGACTTCTTTTAGTGGTACTGCCCGTTGCCCGTGGACAGTTGCCAGGAGTCGATTACCTTGGGACGGACGAACGCGAAACAAGCTCAATAGCTGAGCGGTTGAGAGGGAGCCGCAGTGGGAATAAGTGGGACAAACACTGGGTTCGGGCATCAAGCGAACGAGAGAGGAATTTTTCGACCGTTCAGTCACGTAAGGAGTTACAACGTCACGTAGGATGCCCAGTTTCAGCCGTGTACGCCTGTGGATGCCGCTCGTACTTATGTTTACGTTACTAGCGTGCCGACTGACAACGAAACCAGGCAAGTGTTACGTCGTGTTAATTCTCTCATGTATTATGTCATAACGACACATTAACAAGCGAACTAGAAGGATTCGTGTGTGATTGATTTAATTCACACGACGTTTAATTAATTCAATTTGTCACCAAAAAGACATTTATTTCTACATGTCATTGATTAGCCAACAATGTTAAAAAAGCGTACGAATGCACGATAATTGTAGATGAGACATCAGACTTTGCATCATTTGTCGCCTTCCGTGAACACTCCGTCGTGGATAGTCTGGACTCCTCTAACATATTTAATCATTTAGCCATTTGGCTAATGAGATTTTCTTAGCCAACATAACTTTTACCCAGTAAAATCTGCGAAAGTTTTTTTAACCATTGGCGCATGCTTAGCGTGAGCCTAGAATTATCAGTAGTAGAACGTTTTAAGAATAGTATGGGCTTGATACGTCTGCGGAGTGTATTTTTAAACGAGTTAACTCGTCAACTATCAGACAGACTGTATTCGTTACAAATGCGTGTCGATATGATATATTCATGTTACCCTACAACTGGTTTTTGTACAGTTTGATTGGTATTGCAATTATATTACTGATGTCTGTTTCGTCGTAACAAAGACCACAAACATACAAAGTGCTGTCGATCGCGAACGATCGCTTTCTTCAGTGAATGCAAGTAATTATCCATTTTATGGCTCATAGATATTTGGGTTTACCACGCAGACCTTTTTTACTTTGGGTGTACATTACGAGCTCTTTGTTCGCTTCTTCCATGATGACTGTTTGACCGTTGCAGGCGTGGTACACTCGATGCTCGGTATACCAAGATTTGCCTCTAACAATCGTGTATTCATACTGTTTTAATACAACACACGATCTATCTGTCTTATTTAATTCCGAGAAAAACAAAATACGTTATTTAAAACATATTGGACGGTCAGTTTTACAGAATTTCGTTATCATGGTTTCGAAATGAAGTGCCGTCGTGTGGATGAAATGAAGTGCCGTCGTGTGGATGAAATGAAGTGCCGTCGTGTGGATGAAATGAAGTGCCGTCGTGTGGATGAAATGCATTCCCTGGGAAATAAAATGAAATCGGTTATGGTTGAAAGCGCAAGGAGCAAAGAGCAAAGAGCAAGGAGCAAGGAGCGATATCCACTTGTGGTAGGCAGTATGATGTCTGAAGACTTCCTTGGAGATCCGCCATATTGGTTGGTACCACGTGCTGCTTGGAGAAACGAGATAACAGTTCCACAAACATGCTTCCGTTACGGTGGAATGCATTACCCAAAAGCGAGCGAGACTCCTGTATTTTCCTGTTTACAATTAAATCAAGTATAAAAGATATAGAAATAAATAACATGTTCTTATTACCGTAGCAGAAGGAGATCACTACCAGCACGAGCTCCACAAACACTAGAGTAATTTGCCAAAAACTGGAGAATTTTAAAGAGTATTATAGGAAGGAAGGAAGTAATTGTATCTAATGACGAATTACTAATTGATGGTAAATAAAAAAATAAAAAGTACATAGCTGATAAATTCAACGAATATTTTACAAGTATATGTCCAGAGCTGGCTGATAAGATACCACTTGTATGAGGGAATCCTGATGATTACCTTCAAGATAAGATACCACTTGTATGAGGGAATCCTGATGATTACCTTCAAGATAAGATACCACTTGTATGAGGGAATCCTGATGATTACCTTCAAGATAAGATACCACTTGTATGAGGGAATCCTGATGATTACCTTCAAGATAAGATACCATTTGTATGAGGGAATCCTGATGATTACCTTCAAGATAAGATACCACGTGTATCAGGGAATCCTGATGATTACCTTCAAGATAAGATACCACTTGTATGAGGGAATCCTGATGATTACTTTCAAGGAGTCTATAGAAATGCACTATTTCTGTCGCCAGCCACACCAGATGAGATAAAGAGAATCATTCTGAATTTTAAAAACTCTAGTCTTAGATATGATGGCATAAAACCTATTATTATCTAACAGGCCTTCTCCAATATACTTGAATCTTTATGCTACATTGTTCATTTATCATTTGATCAAGGATATGTTCCTGACCAACCAAAAATAGCTGATATAATTCCCATTTAAAAAAAATGGTGACACATCATTAATTAACAACTACATACCTATATCTGTCTTGCCTGTATTGTCAAAGGTTTCTGAAATACTGATATACAGTAGATTAATAAATTATACAATGAAACATAACATCCTGTTTAATTTTCAATTTGGAATTTTGGATTTAGGAAAGGATATTCCACTGATATGGCCATATTAGTGCTAATTGATAAAATTAGTAGGGCAATTGATAACAAAGAACATGTAATTGGGCTATTTTTGGATTTTGCCAAAGCCATTGACACCATTAATCATACTATCTTATTAAGAAAATTATCACATTGTGGAATCAGAGGAAACGTACTCCAATGGATTAATAACTATTTAAGTAGCAGAGAACAACTAGTAACATTTAATGGAACAAAATCTGCCCTTAAAATATAACATTTGGTGTCAATTCTGGGACATTTAGTCTTCCTTATCTACGTAAATGACTTAACTACTTTATCTGACACATCACTTACCATCATGTTTGCAGATAGCACAAGCATCTTTATTCAAGGCAACAATGTTCATGAAATGGAAAATGAAGTGAACTCTGAGATTAAAAAATTATCCCTATGGCTTAAAATGAATAAACTTTCCTTGTATATACCGAAAATACACACAATGACATTTATAAGAGAGAGAAATAACAACATTTACGTAGATGGCATACAAATTGACATTATAAGCAAGATAAAGTTTTTGGGTCTACTTATAAATAACAAATTGAACTGGAGCAACCGAATTAAATATGTATCAAATAACACTTCCAAGAATATTGGTATTATAAAAAGGTGACCAACAAATTAGATAAAACATTATTGTTAAATCTATATTATATTTTTATCAACCCATGCACTACTCATTGTAATGTTGTTTGGGGAAGAGCCCCGAGTATATACCTATCTAAAATTTATATGCTCCAAAAAATAGTTTTACGTATAATTAGTCACGTAGGATTTACTGATCATACGCAACCCTTATTTATCTCTTATCAGATAATTAATATTTATGAGATAAATAAATACTTATGTTGTATTCTAAGATATAAAGATTATTATTAGTATTGCTTAAAACGTTAAAGTCGCCAATATTCCTAACGTGTTTATTTAATGGAAAATGGATTGAGGCAGCAATGTTTGCGTTATTGATATATGGGCTTGTTTGCAGTATAAAGCAGATTTCAAAATCCGTAATTGTTCTGGTGGTGATTGTCTTGACACGTGCAGGGCGCATTGATGTATTACATGTCAATACCACCCGTAAGCCACTTCGCGACATGTACATATTTGTTTGCAAAACGTTTCCAGAGTTCGGTGCAGGGCGAGACGTTTTCGCAGTTTTGTGTTGTAGTGATTAAGAAACGTTGTAATGGTTACTGGCATAGCTCCCTCGGACATCTGGCGGAATGTTGCCAGTCCCATGGAAGGATCAAGACAAGTGGCAGACACAAAAATCAACTACGTAACCATGTACCTGCTGCGAGCTGAACGAAATCGCGGAAAAGTTTCATAAACACCACAAAACCGCTGAACTCAACGCCCAGCACCGAGATCAGCTCCCAATTGGAAATGTGGTTTTTACGACTGCAAGATACATCAGCAGTCTTCAAAATGGGATTACTAGCAGCTGAATCCCTATCAGCAGGCCTTGACCAACCATGACTATGCTGGCGATCACTTAACAGTCTGCGCATCGGGGTCGGCCGAGCTTAGACAACCAAGATGAAATGGCCCTTCGTTGACGAGACGCACTCAACGAAACGCGACTGCGTAGAAAACCAGACATTGTCCCCTCTGCTGCCTACTCCTGGACGATGCATGTGACTCCATGCACACACGAAGACCTAGTCACCTGTCACGCCCCAGGCAGAGGCATGCGCCAGAAAACCCCGGGTGAAGGATACGACAAGAAAGAAGAGTGGTTGCCATTTAAGACATCAATTGTAGTCTTTAAACTGAGAAGTACTTTTGTTGTTCGCCGTTTTCGGCGAATGCGATCAGTATGAGTAGCGTGAATTATATTTCATAGTTTTACTTCCACTGAGAGGGCCATTTCAATTTGAAAGTTGTTTTATGATGAGCGATGATATTATTTTATGCTAGCTTGTCATAGTTGTCATATATTTCACTATCCGTATAATCACGCCCAACTGGCTATATAACATTTTCGTCACAACAGAGCCTTCAAACCCATGGCCAGAACATGGTTGTCTGTGTGCAGGTAGATCACGTAGTTCGCCATCCTTCGTAAGAGTTCAAATTTAGCTGTCTCTTTTAGCAATATTCTGGGTCATAAGTGTTCAATTACAATCATTCTTCTTGTAAATGGTTTTCACAGCGCAGGTGACTCACGAGCTTGAACAAGAACACGAGTGTCACTGCAGTTCAATAAATGTCTTTGTATGACACTTCTCATGGTTTTAGTATTATTGTGGGTTTCTGGGTGTTCCTCTTGATTTTGTTTATGTACTTCCATATTCGGTGGTGTAAGATATTAAAATGCTATATTACTTAGCTTAGGATGCGGCCAATCTGTGTTACTTTATTAGGTGAGGACATTACCGGCTTTTTAGATATGCCAAATATCGTATCCGTGAAGTGTGTGGTGTGTGTGCGTGCGTGCGTGCGTGCGTGTGTGCGTGCGTGCGTGCGTGTGTGCATATTACGTGCATGCATGCACGCGTGCGTTTGTATGTGCATGTGTTTTGCTGCTAATCATATTATGTGAACGTAATTGGGAGCAGAAAGTTAGAGGAGTTGAATATTAAAATTCCACAATCGGTCGTTGTGCCATTGATATTGGCGTCATCTGACGGACACCTTGCGGAACCGGGCGTCATCTGACGGACACCATGCGGAACCGGGCGTCATCTGACGGACACCATGCGGAACCGTCAACGTTGATGTCATCAAACGATCTGGCTTCACTCGATCGACACATGCAAACAATTGTCAGTATCTGCAGTCATTACCGGTTGGACACACAAGGCATTAGGCTACAGACATTTGTCTGTCCTTTGTCTTTGGGTAGTTACCTTCAACGGTGTACGTTTATTGCAAATCGCTAATCTAATTATCGTAACTCTGGCGCATTTGTTCAATTGTTCCAACTAATAAATAGTTTTCTTGCAGGACATCAAATGGTAATGCACCGATTTAGAAACGTCTTCTGAAAGACCGCGGAATGTGTATTACGCACCCTTCAAGAGTCGGAATTTATATAACATAGTTCCCGCTCGGCAACCGTTGTGGGCGCTGCATGCCGCAGTGTGGGCGTTTCTACTAAATACGCCTCACATATGCCTTAAAGTCGATTAGACACAAACGTTTCAGAGACTGGTAGGACAGGTGAAGTGGGTTTGACACGGAAGTAGTAGATCCACCCTAACAAACGTGAAATTGACTTTTCCCTACGTACCATATCAACATAAAGTAAATACAAATGTATTCGGTTTCACCAGTGTAAGTTACGTGTGTCAAATGCTTCGAAAAAGTGTGTGTGCGTGCGCGTGTACATACGTGCGTGGGGCGCGCGCTTTCGTGTGGTTGTTCGTGTGTCTGTTTGTTTGTTTGTTTGTTTGCTCGTGTGTACGTTCCAGAACGTGTGTATGTGTGTCTGTTTTATATTTGCTTGCCTGCATTTTGCTGAGTTTGCTGAAACCAAATCTGTTTGAAATACTTTATTATCTGTACCGGTAAATACCTGTATCAGTTGCTGGAAGCGCAATGTCTAGATGGCAGCATCTCTAATTGCGTTTGAGAAGGTAGGCACCATCTCCAAGACGTTAGACGAGCCTTTCTTAGAAAGCGGTATTGATGTACAAGACGTAGTGATTTTGTCCAGTCTTTATTAAAAGATTTTTTTCAATGCGTGATATTGTCTTTACCCATTACACTGGTATAGTTAGCTAAATGTGACCTACACCGAACCCCAAGCATAGAGACTCGTCGTATAGAGTCGCGATAGAGAAATGCAATCACACAAGACGTTCACGCAGACAACGGGGAAACTAAACCTCTTCTGGGTCTTTATGCTTATTTGTTGCTTCCTCTTATAATGCCGTGTCTTTTAACTTCACGTTTAAGCACGTGGTCATTTCCCACGGTGGTCTGGTGAGTTAATGTTGACTTTGAGAGCCAAAAAAGACACCCAATCTACACTGCAGAGCGTTGCAATAATTTCTGCCTCGTGTATGTGTGGTAAATAGACAAAATTCCATTGCTAAGAGACCGTCTGCCTTAATATCTGAAAACAGAAGTATGTTGTGACATGTAGGTACAAGTGAATACTGGACACGTTCGTAGTGGATGGATACATGCCTTGACTGGATGCATTCATAGTGGAGCATACGTGGGTCTCAAGTCTCAAGTAGAGACTCCAAACAGCCGAATCTTGAGCTAACGCAGGAGTTTGGACCAACGGCTTTTAGTGTCTCTTCCGAAAGACACAGGCAAAGTGGGGTGAACGAAACTGCCCAAGTTTCGAAACGGCGGAGGTGGAATCGAACCACCGTCCTCTCGATCGACAGGCTGGTACTCTAACCATTAGACCACCGCTCCCCACAGGTACAGGCTTTGGATGTAAATATTCATAGTGGAGTATCTAATGAAACAGGCCTTAACTGGAAACATTCATAGTGGAGCCTCTATTGATACAGGCCTTGACAGGAAACATTCATAGGGAGCCTCTAGGATACATGCCTTGACTAGAAACATTCATAGTGGAGCTTAAAATAGAAACAGGCCTTGACTGGAAACATTCAATAGTGGAGCTCATAAGGATACAGGCCTTGACTGGAGTCATTCATATTAAATGGAGCCTCCACGGATAGAGGCCTTCACTGGAGACATTCATAATGGAGCCTCCGTGGATAGGGGCCTTGACTGGAAACATTCATAGTAGAGCCTCTATTGGTACAGGCCTTGACTGGAAACATCCACCGTGTAGTCTCTATTGATACAGGCCTTGATAGGAAACATTAATTCATAGTGGAGCCTCTAGGATACAGGCCTTGACTAGAAACATTAATAGTTAATCTATTTTGGATATGAGAAAGTATTCATTCCAACGACGGACGATAAATGAACGGAACAAAATATATAAGTATTGTGTTAAAATATTTCTTTTTTTTGTCCATTTACCATCTAGAACATGTTGTGCATGGCAACCTTGTTAAACTCTTGTTAAATATGTGAAAATATTTTCACTCTGCGCAAGAAAGCTCTACAATGACTGAAACACGCTTGAGTAAGAAGGTTGTGGAACAGGATGACACTGGAATATAAGATAAATACTTACCACAGCCAAAGTGTTGATGTTGTGATCTTTCTGCAGAACACACTCCTCAACAGTACATCCGTTGTGTGGCTGGTGGCAGTGCGTCAGATAGTCAGACATCCCTAAGTGTCATATGAGAAGCGTCTTCAGAAGTGCTAAATACTAATTCTTATGTTTTCAGATTCATTGTGCATTTCTCTTCCTGGAAAGATAAGCATCGGCCACGTACAGCCAAACGAGCTGATAACGGATCCATTGTTGAGGACAGTGTCCTGCGGTTCTTTCATAAGGACAGAGAATACGTCGTCCTGACTAGTATCCATAGCTTTCCGTTTCAATGTTGCAAGAATTCACGCAGGGCATGTGGCAACTGAGAACGAAACTAACAAGATGGACATGTTGGCGGTGATAGACATGTACCTTAAACACGCAGAACACACACACACACACACACACACACACACACACACACACACACACACACACACACACACACACACACACACACACACACACACACACACACACACACACACACACACACACACACACACACACACACACACACACACACACACACACACACACACACACACACACACACACACACACACACACACACACACACACACACACACACACACACACACACACACACACACACACATATACATATAATTACTGTGCCCTGCATTCGAGTATAACATACCAGGAAGTGTAACTGAGACATGATCCCATTTGTCATCTACTATTACTCATGTATTTTATGACTAATATGAGTTGACGAGTGACGCTTTAGGCGTTTTTACACGTGATGCGACAACGTCTAATGTCGATGCGTTGAATTCAGCGCTGCGTAAAGAACCTGTCTTTAGTAGTAACCACACTTGATTCGTCAGATCGGCCGTGCGTAATGGCTATATTAGTCTTTATTGCATATATTATATGCAGTGTGTGACGCAGGATTTAAAATCAATGATGGCGAATATTATTCCGTCATAGTATCACGCCGCTTAGCGATCAATTAGGCCTAATAACGCTTTATGTTCATGAATTACGTGTCGGTGTATGTAGGCCTGTGCTGTTCATAGGTGGTAATGATTTTAATTTAGAGCTTTGGACGCTGCAATATTAACCAGATTAAAAGATTGTCCTAAATTGTTTTAAAGGTAACATTGACGCACATTATTTATAATTTTAACGGAATGATTTATACTTGTCAGCAAAACACGTTGTTATACAACGATTACAATGAAATGTTATTTTTAGTTTTCGTGCTTCTAGCATGCATCATTAGATAGAATTTTAGAATATGCGTTTTTTATATCTCTCGTAGAAAGTTATTGTGATTAGAGTAATTGCGAATGTGGCATTCTAGTGCATATTGCTAAATGTGCAAATATCAAGTTTTATGTGCAATATCAAATTGTTTTATTTACAATTCAAAAGCACTTAAGATAGTCGGCGTACTGACTGCCCTCCCGTTTATGTAGACCGCGCTTTAGTGTAGATACTGTAGGCACAATAATATTAATATAAATAAAAATACAAATGAAGCGGGTATGACTGAAGTGTATTAGAGATCTGTTTAATATTGGACATACCATAAACAAAACACTTTCCCATTATTTCAACAATTCTAATCAGAAACAAATCACCAAGGAAACACGCCCGTTTTAATGTGCATTGTACTTATAATTCTTTCACTGTTTGATTGCAAACCAGTTAACGAGCTACACAGCGTTGCACAAGTAGAAAATATAGCCATACGTGTTTATGGATAGCTGTAATTTTACTGTAATGTAGCTAGTTTATGTAAATGCTACTTCTCCTTGACACTTTCGATCTCGGGCGCCAGACTTCCAGAGGGTCATCTACAATCCCACGAAAGGGTTTCTCTTTGTGTTTCCTGTGTGTTAGGGCCCCCCATCGCACCACTGTTTTGGGCGGGTGCTACGTGGAACAGTCAGCGGCTTCGTAATCTGGATGGCAGCTACTTCGCATAGGGAGGTGTTTTGAACAGCCAGCCTCGTCAGCGCTTCATGGCTGCAGTGCACAGGGGAGATTTTTAACTTGCTGCATAGGCGTACATCTAGCGACAAACATTATTATCTTTATGATTTTATTTTAATAAAACATACCGTTGCCACTTCCGCTACAGTCCTTTTGAAAGTATTATCCCAAGAACCAACCCCCTTGGGAAATTTCGAAAAACAAACTAGAAACGTACGAACCACCCTAATGGGCCTCCGAGTACGCCTAGTAGCCTACACAGTTTCGGCCACAAACGCCTACACAGTTTCGGCCACATACGCCTACATGCGAAACTGACGGAGATCGTCATCTTTTTCGACCGTCTATTCCCTATCGGGAGTGGCCGCTCGGATTCTCTTCCGCCAAGAAGTCCTGTCCATTGGGTCCTCCTCCACAACCTCTCCCACCTCCGCGTCTCCCACGCATTCGTTATTGCATTGTTTTCCTCTGTACGTACAACTTGTCCGAACCACCTCCGTCTGATCGTTCGTAGTTCATCAGTTAAGTACAACACATCCATCTCCTTTCGTAGGCACATGTCTTCTGACGGAGATGTGAGGGAACAAACAAAAACAAATAAACTAACTATCTGACTAACAAACAAACAGGCACAGCAATACACTCTTTTATTGTATAGACGCAGTAGTGAAACGAAACACTCTCGCTACGCCCACCCTATGGTTTACTAGAGCGAGCGTATTGACGTTTCGCGGTGCCGTTGGCTCTTGTCAACTAAGGGGCCGTTCACAATTGTCGACATTTACTTGTCGTACAATCAAATCAAAGGGACCAAAGCTAAAGAACACATTAAAATTTCGGTCGCATGTTTTAAATGTTGGTATGTACTTCTATATTTACCGAGTATCTACGTGTGGAATCATGATTTATAATATGTTGATGTATGTATTACTTGTTTGTTACACTGATGGGGTCAAATAAAATTCTTCTTCTTCGTTTTTAAATGGCGTAACCTTCCACGGCGTGGCGCTGTAATACAGTCCGCCATCTTGGAAATTCACAACTTCGTGGAAAACAGTTATCAATATGAAATAGGAATAATATGAAAAACACAAAGCTTTGTGTGTAAATATTTTGTAAATATAGTATGATGGTTATAAAAGTATGTCTTGTATACATATATTGTGTATCATTGTTGCATCAATATATATTTTAACGTGAACAATTATTAACATTTTAAAGTATTAATTCGGAGAAGGGCGCGATAATTAGTACGCTTTGTACGAATAGGTACATGTCGATTATTGTGAACGGTCCCTAAACTGGAGCACTACTGGAGCACTACTAGAGCACTACGGCTATATGTGGTCGAACGATCTAATGTAGGCGCGTGAAACCGGATTAATCAAATTGAAAGTTTGCTCCTTAATATTCGGAAAGTTTCACTTCTCAATAGTTAATTGAATCGGTCGTCTTGTAGAAATGATCTCGTGACGTCGTTTGACCTGCCTAATAAGGCATCCGGCGTGTGAGCGCCATGTTGTTACTTCTGTACCTACAGTCAGGGACTTCCGTAGGATTTTGTTTCTATGAGGAAGGCACATGTTTGTGTAAAAACATCCACCAATTAATTTTGACTAGAAATCTTTACATTTACCAAAATATCCACTTTCAATGGAAAGTAATGATATAAGTGTATATAAATAGAAAATTACTAAACAATCGACTCGCTATAAAATACATAAATATTACAAAAACCAGGGGGTATGTGCCCCCCGCCCCCTCCCGGACTCCCTTGTCTGTAGTCCTGGAGTGACATCAAATAAATGTGAAGACATTATGCCAATGAATTAAATATCACTCTATCAGGACATCGCAATGTTTATGTCACATTAATATGTTGAAAGATCGCTGTATTTCACTGTAGAGCTGTGATAGCATCGTTCATTGGTCACATTTATTATACTGTTTCAGTGGCGGGCTTTGTAGACACAGACGAGGGTCTGCCTGTGCAAACAGAGTTACGGAAAAGAGCGGTAAGTTTGAACTACTCACCTATGAGTTAGGACGTTTCTTGTGAATTTTCATTTTTTACTCGTCTCATTACAAATTCATTTTGCGAAAAATCAAACCTGCCTTGTACTCACTACGGTATGATAGCTCACGTGTGCAACTTTTGTGTGTACTTTTTAATCAGGCAAGCTATTAAATTATTTTATATTTGGTCAAATATCTTTTGATGTGAAAATGGAAACGCTGAAAACTCATGAATTTTGTGAAATTTCGTAACTTTATAACATGTCAGTTCACTGCCGTAGAGTGATGTCATGCAGACAATTCTCAGCGTGTAGGATAATCTTAACATATATCCTGCGGTGGATGGATAGCCATTGTAAATCTCGGAGAACTGGCGATACGTGCTGGTGTGTACATACTAATCATGATTGGCATATTTAGCACGCGCTGTTTTTTATGTAGTAGGTCACACAAAAGGCTGACAAGCAGCACATTTCCGTCATCTAATTTAGAAATAACAAACGCTTGCACCTTAGTCTTAGTGGCGTCTTGTGTAAGGCACCTTAGTGGCGTCTTGTGTAAGGCACCTTAGTGGCGTCTTGTGTAAGGTACCTTAGTGGCGTCTTGTGTAAGGCACCTTAGTGGCATCTTGTGTAAGGCACCTTAGTGGCGTCTTGTGTAAGGCACCTTAGTGGCGTCTTGTGTAAGGCACCTTAGTGGCATCTTGTGTAAGGCACCTTAGTGGCGTCTTGTGTAAGGCACCTTAGTGACGTCTTGTGTAAGGCACCTTAGTGGCGTCTTGTGTAAGGCACCTTAGTGGCATCTTGTGTAAGGCACCTTAGTGGCGTCTTGTGTAAGGCATATTCCAATCTGGCTGAAGCCGTGAAGCTGTAGGTACGCACCGCGACACGCAGCGTTCACGAGGTTTTCCCTGCTCAGTGTGGCTTTGCACAACTATCATACACACAAGTCGTAAGCCTCACGGGTTTCCATTAAATATGACGGTCTGACGACAAAGGTGTGAAATCTCACACATATCTTCATAATTTTTAGTAATGAAAATAAAATTTTAAAAATTAAAATTTTTTTGCGAAAATAATTATATTTGTGTGGGTCGCAAGCGAAGGTCTCAGTTAATTTTGCCGGTAATTTCTGCCATTTACTGAATAACATGTGAAATGCGGTAAGTGATTAGTCAACAGCTGAACATCAACCAGTGAGATTTCCTGTTGGAAAACAATATAAACACATGTTGAAGTGTCGTCATAAGTCTCCAAATGCTCTTGCAATTCACTGCGGTCCACGGGCTGGGAGACTTCGCAGCGGTCCAGTACCCTGGCTGGGAAAATTTTCCGCGCAGAAGAACCGCCCACGGGCCTCCTCAGTCTACCATATGGGATAATTCAACGTTTGCTGGTATATACCCTTCATTTTAATCATTTATTCCGACGAGAATCCGATTGCTAATAAATAACAATAAAATAATCACTACTCCAATCCTGGTGCCAGCCGTCGCTGTCACATTGTTAATAATTAATTTACTGAATCACATCTCGTAAATTGACCTACTCTAATCTGATGACTACCTCTGTGCGTGGTGCGTCATACGTATTTACGTAGTACGTTTCTGATCAATTATTTTCAGTGTTGACCAATTTGCTGCATTTGGCTAATGCGTCCACCGAAGCGTAGATGACGGATCGCTTTTTCGTCGCAGTTGTTTAGACGTTATATTTCCTGTTCATCTGTCCACGCCAAGTTGCTCGAACTTCGACAAACTGATTCTATATTAATTGGATGCATTTCCGCCTATTTACTCACATGTGACGGAAACGGTCTAGTGTTATGTAAAAGGATGTAATTAAGCACTTGTCGTATGAAATTATACGTCATTATACCACCTCATAGTTCAATGTTTTGTAAATAAAAAATAAATATCAACTGATGCGCAAGCTAATGCGTCTCGTTAAGTAAAACAGTCGTGTTCTACCGTAATTAATACATATCAATTTATGTATTGATCAAAGTTGCAGTATGGCCCTTTAATTACTGCATGTTGTTGATTGGTGCGTCATTGGATGTTTTCGGAGCAGACACGCTTGGTCGGTTTTGAACAGTGTTACCAGACGTAGACGTGTCTGATTAAATATCATCAGTTTTGTGACAGCCGCGACGCGGCATACGACACGCACCGTTGCACAGTACCAAATATTTTTGCGTCAGTGGGACTGGACGACAAATTTTGGCTGACCAATAATTTTATATAGACATTAAAAAAAATTCTCCATATATCCATCTGTATGTGTCTTTTATTTTTACCCAATTATCAGCCCGTCCACCTGCCACCGTCTCCACAGTCCTATCAAGCTTCCCCGGCTCGCTTTCTCCAGGCCATGCTCTCTCCGGGCCATGCTCTCTGCGGGCCATGCTCTCTCCGGGCCATGCTCTCTCCGGGCCATGCTCTCTCCCTCTCTCCACCAGTCCACGCCTTTTTGTGGTGTGGTGGACGTGCAGTAATAAAAATGGATGTAAATTGCTTTGCTTGACGAATGTCTTGCAGTAAACCGCGAATTGCGTGATGCTAAGTTCATATTACGTTTGGATCGTCGAATACCACAAAATGAGTTTTCTTAATGTTCCTATTTCACCGACATTATTTTGCCAGTATAATATGTTTATGAAAACGACGTGGCAATGAGCGAGCCTTTCCTGTTAAATGTTTCATGTTTGCTTCTGTTTTCTTCTTTTTCTTGCAATACAATAAGCAGAACTTGGTAAGTATGCCTCACATTGTTAAAAGTTATTGAATGCGGCGTCGAGGCGCACGTCTTAAGACATAACTCATATTTAAAGGGAAACAAAAGTCGTGTATTTTAGGCCTATGCCTCTGTAAGAGTTACTAAAACATAACCATTTGCAACTACAATTATGAATATCACATCAGTGATTTACTAGGAAAACCCTGTTGAACACACAACATGTTAATTGCATGGGTCGCGCACTACTATTAGACAACCCTACGTCACGTGTGTCGTGGTTTAGCATCATTCGCTCGCCAAATGAAAATATATTTTTATACTCCTATTCCTGTGCGTGCCAGTAGGAAATAGCCATGCTGTTTGCGTCCAAACTCAACTTATGTAACATATTTTGGTCTTTGCTTACTAAACTAGTCCTCTTTCTGACAAAACAGCACGCACGCACACGCACACGCATACGCACACGCACACGCAAACGCGCACGTGCACGCGCACGCAAACGCACACGCACACGCAAACGCGCACGCGCAGGCTCACGCACATGCGCGCGCACGCGCACGCGCACGCGCACACGCACACGCACACGCACACGCACACGCACACGCACACGCACACGCACACGCACACGCACACGCACACGCACACGCACACGCACACGCACACGCACACGCACACGCACACGCACACGCACACGCACACGCACACGCACACGCACACGCACACACACACGCACACACACACACACACACACACACACACACACACACACACACACACACACATGATTGAAATGCTGTCTGCGTACGCGTCTTGAATGAACAAGCAATACTGATAATCAGATTTGCTTATCATTTCTTCTGCGGCTTTCAGGGAATTAGGGTAAGTATGAAAAATGTATACCCGTTGTCTCCAATTATTTCTCTCTACCTTCTCTTACATCTGCACATTCGTCAACACTCCCCTCTTTCTCTGCTCACATCGTCGTCTCTCTTAAATATAACATACTTTCGTCATGTCTGAAAACACGCATGCTTGCCGTTTGAAATATAATAGGTTACGCGATATTGTTCAGCCTATATCTGCCTCAGTAGTAGGTTAGTCTTTTTCATACCCCCAATTGTGGCGGTAATTTTGGTCGATTTTTGGTGGTAGCTAAAAATAGACATTGGGAAAAACCCAAATATCGCTGACGTGGCGTTTAATTTTAATTTTATTTTTAATTAAATTTTTAATTTTATTTTAAATTTTTTTTTTATTTTTAATTTTCATTTAAATTTTGATTTTGATTTTGATTTTGATTCTGATTTTAATTTTTATTTTAATTTTAACTTTAACTTCAACTTCAACTTCAACTTCAACTTCAACTTCAACTTCAACTTCAACTTCAACTTCAACTTCAACTTCAACTTCAACTTCAACTTCAATTTCAATTTCAATTTCAATTTCAATTTTAATTTTAATTTTAATTTTAATTTTAATTTTAATTTTAATTTTAATTTTAATTTTAATTTTAATTTCAATTTTAATTTCAATTTTAATTTCAATGTTAAGGGGAAAAAATCCACATATCGCTGACGTGGTGGTTACTGAAGGAAAAACCCACTTTAAAAATAAGCAAATGAGTTTCATTCATAAGAATCGTGGATGATTAATGAGGTAAGGAGGCTGAATGGCTCGTGGGCTATCTAGAGGGATGTGGGTATATGCTCGCGTTTCGGGCTACATACCATGTTAGGAATGCGGTCGTGTTGTATTCCGTAATATGACACCGTTCTGCCGCGTTCCCGAAAGGACGCATTAAGGCGATACTAACAGCTGACTAGTGGATTTTGGTACTCGGGAAATGCACTTTTTAAATAACCGGGCTATATGTAGGAGGGGTTTAGGGTTAAGGTTGGAGCTAGAGGGTAGCGATAGGAGGGGGTTAGGGTTAGGTTAGGGTTACGTGTAGCAGATACGAGTGCCAAACTGATACGGACGGATGTGGATGGAGATGCAGGTGGCTAGTAATGGATGAATATTCTTGTAGGGATGGGCGGTAAATATAATGTTTGAAGAGACTACGAAGGTCAATTGTTGATGGGGTGCACTGACCAGTAATGAATTAATATTCTAGTGCATGGGGGTGACTATACATGACTGTACACGAATATGTTAGTGGACGGAGGTGAAGATAGCGAACAGACAGGCGGACATACATAGCTAAACGCGTTACTACGTAGCTGAACGCATTGCATACTTAGCAAAAAGCGTTACATACGCAGTTAATATTGGCCTGTAATGGTTAGTCAGGTGACAATGAACACTGTAAGTGTCAGGTAGGCTGTTGCAATAACATAGACATATTACCTTTGTGGAGTGCATCTTGTATCAACTCGGGTTAATCACTAGAATAACAAGGGAGGACAACACAGAGTGTGTTAGTTGTGCTTATTCAACAGTGCTTCCTTCTTCATTTCAACTGAAATACTTAAAAGTTGAGATGCCTAAGTTGACACATGTTTAAGTTGACATGCAGGTGTGATTTTGATGGCAGATTGACACTTCTACTTCTGTGTGTTGGACGTTGGAGCCTGCACCAGACAGTGAGAGCTATTGTGTCATAGGGAACCGTGCCTACTGCAAGGCATGTCTTTTTCTTACAGCTAGATTTTTACTTCCCATTACGTAAGCGATTTCTTGACGACTGCACTCTCGCCTGGTGTTTTTATCTCGCTGCCGGAATAACCCTCGTGCATAACTGGATCTTTTGAAGTTAAAGAGCAACAACGTTTTTTCTATACCAGCTAACAGATGGTACAGAAAAACCAACGGATGGTACATGCTGTGGTGACAACGCTGTGTAATGCCATTGGAAGAATAGCTAAACGCGTTACTACATAGTGAATGTATTAAAAACACTTATAAAACAGCGTTACATATGTGGCAAACCGCATTAGCTAAGACTGGTAAAATGTCACGCAGTTAAATAAAAATACACAAAAATGTCACAGTAAAAGAAAATAGCAGGTCATGCAGTTAAAGAAAATGACTGCGAAATGTCTCGCAGTTAAAGAAAATGTCAAATGTCGCATCTTGTGTGTCTACCGGTGGAAAAGTATATACATTTTAAAAGCGTGCAACAATGTTTCCATTCACGAGACTACCAATGAAACACGAATGCTAAAATAGTTGCTGATGTCATTGCAGTCGTTGCGCATTCTTTGTTCGTTTTCTTCCATACATCCAGTCAAGAAAATTACAGCATAATTTAATCTCTTTGACAAATTCACAATTAACTCTGAATTAAGTGCTCGCTTAACAGTAGATAGTACAGGATAGTTCAGAGTCGTGTTACCCAGGTGTCTAAAAAGGCCTGCAGTAAGTATTCCAGTCACTAGCCTGAGATCACATCCTAGAACACCGTAGCACTAACAAGACAACTTGGTTCACCAAAGGTTTAAAACGTGCTGGTGTCAAGAAAAAGAGGCTGTATAAAGCATTTGTTATATCTAGATATGCTGAATCTGCGCATAAATACAAAACGTATAAAAAGCAAATTAACAGCTATATTAAGACCCACTAAAACAGCACTACAGAGAAACAATGTTATGGGTACGTGGATTATATTAAACTGCGTAATTAACAAACATTTCAACACACCAATATATCCTGATATTTTTATGAAGAATAACAAACCACTTTCAGAAAAGAGAGAGATAGCGATTGGATTTAATTATTTTTGTACAAATGGTGGTCCAAATCTAGCAAAACGTATTTCATTGTCTGATAACGATGTGTCCATATAATGCAATCAATGAAGAGCGTGCAAAAAGACAAATACAACATGTGGTAAACTAATATTTAGGTTTCAAGAATGGTGAGTGTAGTTGTATCTTATACCATCCAATTAAGCCCTAACTAAAAGGTTTATTTCATAGATACAGTAGAACCAGTTGCAAGCAGCCCGTTGGAAACAGCCACCCCTTAAACCCCGTGTTTTTGTCCGATATACACATTTGTATATCTCGCCAGCCTCTGTATTCAGACCAGTTTATCTTGGCACATGGGTGACCTATTTGGAGGACTCTAATGTATGTATTGCAAATTTAACACAATGAGGACAACTAGTTTTTTATATTTTGTATGGTGAGAGGCCCTTTCAACGATTGCGATATTGTGAAATGTGGATATGTTCACCGACCAAAATAAAACTGCGTTTGAAGGTAGGCAGGTGTCTAGAGAGGTTAGCCACATTGCAAAATTACCCTGGAGGCAATGTTAATGTTTTGTCTGATTATAAGAAAACGTGATCATCAAACATTCTAAAAATTATTTTTTCACCATTAATTTTTATCAACTGGATGAAGCTGATATACCCTGTCATATTTATATTATTCGTGCAGCCCAAGGTCAAGGATGTCTGTATATGAAAAATACAAAAACAAGATGCGATACCAGGCCAAGGCAGCTGTAGGGGTAGCACTTTGGAATTAGAATATAATACACAAAATATGCGATACGCACACACTACATATAGCCCGGTTATTTAAAAAGTGAATTTCCCGAGTACCAAAATCCACTAGTCAGCTGTTAGTATCGCCTTAATGCGTCCTTTCGGGAACGCGGCAGAGCGGTGTCATATTACGGAATACAACACGACCGCATTCCTAACATGGTATGTAGCCCGAAACGCGAGCATATACCCACATCCCTCTAGATAGACCCACGAGCCATTCAGCCTCCTTACCTCATTAATCATCCACGATTTTTATGAATGAAACGCATTTGCTTATTTTTAAAGTGGGTTTATCCTTCAGTATCCACCACGTCAGCGATATGTGGATTTTTCCCCTTAAAATTGAAATTGAAATTGAAATTGAAACTGAAGTTGAAGTTGAAGTTGAAGTTGAAGATGAAATGAAAATGAAAATGAAAATGAAAATTGAAATTGAAATTGAAGTTGAAGTTGAAGTTGAAGTTGAAATGAAAATGAAAATGAAAATGAAAATTAAACGCCACGTCAACGATATGTGGGTTTTTCCCAATGTCTATTTTTAGCTACCACCAAAAATCGACCAAAATTGCCGCCACCATTGGGGGTATGAAAAAGACTAACCTTCTACTTGCCTCTTCCCTCGTCTACCTCGTCTACCTCGTCGACGTGTCTCTCGTTTCTCAGTGACACACTCACAGGGCGGCGGTTTTCATTGGTTGACCGAACGACTGTTTTACGGGACATTGTAACACTGAATGTATTAGTATTTATAACATATCGTTTGATTAAAAATAATATCCACACAAGACGTGTAACTATCGTTATCTTACAACTCTTAATATTGTCGAAAATAAACGATTTGGCGTTAAATTAAAATACGTTTCACCACATTTATATACCTAGATAAACCCTAGATAGACCCTAGATAGAACTTAGAAAGCCTATCGCCTTGTTGCTTATAAAAACCGACGAATAAATCTCCAATGTTGAGTCTCATCGGATGCTTTATTAGTTCATAAAGTTCTCGTTGTATACCATTTACGACGGTAAACACAATACGGCAACAAAGATTAAAATATGAGGCAACACGTTTTAAATTTGATATATTAACCAATGAAAATCGCCGTACATTCTAACACACAATTATTGTTAGGAGCCGCTGTACCCATCCCTCCTCCTTCCCCTTCCCCTCCTCCTTCCCCCTCCTCCTTCCCCTTCCCCTCCTCCTTCCCCCTCCTCCTTCCCCTCCCCCTCTTCCTTCTCCTCCCCCTCCTCCTTCCCCTTCCCTCCCCTTCCCCTCCCATCCTCTTTCCCCTCCTTGTCCTCATTCCCTTCCTCCTTTCCTTCCCTTCCTCCTTCCTCTCTCCTCCACCTCCCCTCCCCTCCTATCCTGCTTCCCTTCCCCCTCCTGCTTCTCCTTCCCTCGTCCTTCACCTCCCCCTCCTCCTTCCATCCCCTCCTCTCCTCCTTCTCCCCTCCTCTCCTCCTTTACCTCCCCTCTTGCATCCCCTTCCCCCCTGCTCCAACTCCTTCCTCTCTCCTTCCTGCTTCCTTCCCTCGTCCTTCCACTACACCTCCTCCTCCTTCCCCTCCCATTCCTCATTTCCCTCTTCCTCCTGCTTCGCCTGTGCAATCACGATACGCTGATACTGCGTGGGTACCTGGGTATCTGGGTACCTGGGTACCTTGGTTGATCCGCCTGATCCTGCGTGAATCACAATAATTCAAACGGTTCATTGCCGAATCACACCAGCGGCCTCATCGACTCGCGACAACAAACGAAGCGTATCAGTGGAAAGGCAAATGAGCAGTCTAAACCGTGTGTCATAGAAAACACGATGACCAAAGCAGACCATGGTTTACAGGCGCATGTCACAACTAATATACGTATCATACAGTAAACGAAATATTGTCTCTGTTTGCTTTCTTTTGAAAATTGTTCTTCTTATTTTACTGACGTTATAAAAGACAATAGCATTTTTTAACCGAGAAATATGTCCAATATCGAATGTTTGGACAATTTAGGACCAGCCTCCCACTTCCGGCCAAACTGAACTCGCTGGTGGTTTTTTTACCGACGCAAACGAGTTCAATTCGCTGGTTCGAGTGTTTGATGCATGAGTGAGATGCCTGAGTGAGATGCCTGAGTGAGATGCTATCGCAGACCATAGTTTTGAAATACGTGATTTGGTCAATAATGAGGTGTGCGGACATACCTCAGCGTGCGGACATGCCCCACCTTCCCCTACCCTGGTTTCCTGGAACAGTTTCGAGATGTCGTCATGAAAGAGAATTGGCTCTCAGTTTGTTATACGTTCTCGTGACATTTAAATTAAGATAATTATGGATTTGAAGGTGTATCCTTGGGAAATCAGGTGATCACGTCACGCAGTGCTGTTCGTTTACCTTTCCATTTCGTATACGTGTGACATCCATTGTAATGAGTTATTTCTGGAGCACCACATGATATGATGATAAAGTTCCGGAAGAAAGCTGAAAATAAAGCGAATAAATATATGAATGCCTTTTGAAAGTAGAACTACTATAAGTCTAGAAATTATATTATACCCTTAGGCACTACAAATTACCAATTTATTATCAAATTTTACCTTACTTCAAAATGTGTATTATACACTCTATATTATTTATTTGATGGTTTTCATAAATCACAAAAAGTAATACTACACCGAAATTCGAGGTTAGATTTACAAAATAAACTGTAATATATGTATACACTCGAAATGTCGGATTTCTAGTCACGGATTCATTTGGAATATAATTTTTTTATTATTATTATTTGTTTAGTTTTTTTATGCCTTACGAAAAATGCTATCCTGGAACTTTGCCATCCTAACGGGAGCTTCTTGCGAGAGCTTCGACTTTGTCGAAATAATGCTGTACGTTCTCTTGACATTTGACAAATAATGGATTGACCCTGACCCTACTGAAACATATATGGATCATCTTTGTAATTTATTCTGGGACCTCTCAATTGTTTTGTTTATCTATTGCAGTGTAATGACGTCTATGATATCAACAAAGCAAATGTACCACTATTTCCGTAACGGTTATGGCTTAGCTATGTTGCTATGCACGTTTTTATTGACCTGCCTATTGTGGTGAGTCTATCGTTGGAAAACAGAAACACTACAACAAGCCTCCGTGTGGCCTCGCTGCCATGTAATGACGTCGTTGATATTTACCTAGAAAATTTACCTTTTGTTCCCTTTCGAGTACAATGCGAAGTTGCAACTATTTTGACATGACGAGGCATTCTTGATTAATGATGCACTATTGTCTTAACTAGTGTCATCGCCATTGACTATGTATGAGAGAGAAAAACACATATATCTCAGCATGGCTGTATTGACACGCCTTCGTTTAGTACATGTCAAACCCACCTGTTTTTAAACATGGCGGAGAAATTATTAGATGGCTGTAACAATTTACGGATATAATTGTGTAAGGTAACATTAAAGCCACAATTGTTGAAAGAAATACGGGTGTGATAAAATCCAGTAAGCTTAAAGATTATCGAGATGTGAACATTTAATTGAAAACAGTATTCTTTGACAATTATGTCCAATATCCCAATCCTCTATCGACATCAGACAATCAACCACAGTTGCAAAAGTATAATATTTATATAAAAAAGTATGATCAACTAAATAAATATAAGATCAACAATCTACTTTGCTGCTCTGTAGTCTTTAAGCTCTGAGCAATTTATCAGAAGTGTTTTGTCGGAATCGTTGTTTTGGGGATACCATTACACAGATGCCCCATCGCACTCGTTCTCGGTTACAAGGCATCAACCTTCATACTACTGATGAACAATTCATAGCAACATGTTTTGTACCGCAGAGTCACACTAGAGATGCCTCTTGGATATAGGTTTTATCCGTCACAATGAGACCGACAAATGTTTGCTGTTGTCATAAATCGCTCGTCTAACGGAGCGTTTGCTACACGGTGTTTGCCAATTTATTTCCTTTCGCACTATCTAATGATTGTTTTTATTCTAATTCTATTAACAACCACTGGCTTCACAGATGGTGAGTGCGTCTTCCAGCTGCATGCACCGCGTCACTGCATTGCATGCTGCATGGCTATTTACTCGCATGTGCCGTGTTGTCCGTATTGTTCGTGTTGTCCGTATTGTTCGTGTTGTCCGTATTGTTCGTGTTGTCCGTGTACCTTTGTTGCCCGTCCATGTCGTATGTGACGCCCACGCATGACGCGTGAACTGCCAATAAGACTTCGTAAACACCTCGACCATCTGACAAATTCTGAACGGTTGATAAAATCCGTCCACGATGGCTGCTGCTGCTGCTGCTGCTGCTGCTGCTGCTGCTGCTGCTGCTGCTGCTCCGGCTGCTCCGGCTGCTCCGGCTGCTTCCGCCGTCGCCGTCGCCGCCGCCGCCGCCGCCGCCGCCGCCGACGACGACGACGACGATTATTGTTATCAAGATTTGACTGCAGAAGCGCAAGAAATGATGTGATAGAATTCACAAGATTCTGCGCGGGTTGAACGAATTAAAAAGACGAGTAGACTTGCTACAAATTTAAAAGACGAGTAGACTTGCTACAAATATAAAAGACGAGTAGACTTGCTACAAATATAACTATATTTTCACCAAAAGAAGAAAGGTTTTTCACAGAGTGTTAGACTCGTGGAACAGTCTACAAGCACTGTGCTTTCTGCTAGCGCTTTAGTTTGAATTCATTCAAACGTATCAACAAAACGTTATTCTGTCATGAAAACAATTAAGGTTTGTAACGGCAAAACGGTCCGTGGGAGCTTCACACGTACACACCGAATGAGATTCAAGTAGCATTGATTCCATTGTGTTACTACTAATTATTCTTATCCGCTGGGTGTGTTCCTGTGGGGGATGATCAAATCAGAAATTAATCACCACTACTCGAGTTTTACGACGTGGACAGTGCGTTGTTAAATCGTCGCAATGATTGCTGACGGGGCTACTTTGACTCGCTTCACCTGTAACGGCGACGTCGTTCTTACAACAGACATAAAACTGTCCCGTCGACGTTTAAGACAGTGATCATTATTCGTCGTTCTGTCGACATCATGAAACCGTTTGGACAGGCAGGCAACACTGTGCTGTATTTGTTTTCGAATGCGTCGTGGCAAATATCAACCGACACATTTACACGCTTGCTTTCTCTTCATAAACGTACTGTTAACTGAATGTCCTTTCATCGCTGCCTAAAGAAGTGTTCTGGTTTTACTTTTAACTGTTAGCTGTGCTAAACTAAACGAGCAAATGCCTAGCTTTAAAGAAACGTTTTGTCATAATGACTTAGTATACGCCTTATTTAATTTCGTATACGGTTGTTTCCTTAAAACCAAATATCATGTTTGTTTGAACGAAAGAGCTTTCACGTATGTTAGACCGGGTCACCCGAAAGCTATTATATGATGCCACTCAATTGTTGGCTTTGAACATGTAGTCACTGAGCATGTATCGTTTACCCGGCAGTTTTGTTTCATTGCTTGTTGTTCGTCTGCGTTGTGTTCGCGGAAAATGGTATAATAAATTTGAACTGCTAATTAATTAAGCTACGATGGTCACATTCGTAATAGTATAATAGTTCTACTATATCCACGACGAAAGATTACCATAGGGGCTGCGTCTTACATAGCCTTTGTTCTGTTTACGTGATCCATACGTGATCTCTACTGTTTGTGCTACACGTGTTGGATCATATTCCTCTTGGGTTCAGAGGTACTGTGGTAATATTGCGTTTTAGACGCAATAAGCCAGACATTTGGCATAACCTGTCTCCTCTTTCTGCAGTGATGAAATATTTGAATTTTGCGTTATTCTCTCAAGTGAGCGACATTTCAACAAACATACTAGCACCACGTATCTGAAGATGAACTGTATGTGTACAATAACATTTTAATTATGATCATCACTTGCTAAGTTATGCTTTTGTCAGCAGTGGCAGTTTCCGTGTAATTTAATGGAACTACAAAGCGTAATCTATGGTCAAATAGTGCGTAAATATAACATGTAATCAGTGAGCTTTAACATTTGTTATAACGAATGTTATGCTTATTTAGCTGAACGACTGAGCTTAACATACACAATTTATTCATGATTTCTTTGTTTTTGCTGGCGTTGTCGACACCCAGATGTGCGAAGTAAGTATATTACTAACATGATTGTAGTCTCACAGTGAATACGACATCGTAAATTGTCGTCATCATCACCATCGTCACAATCATCATTGACATTGCGTGTTATTTCCCTTAACACGCGCGCACGCACACAAGCACGCACGCACACACGAACGCACGCATGCATGCACACACGTGGCTCCAATGGCAACTGCCACCTATCTTAACGCCTCATTCATGGAGGCGGTCTAACAACATCGTTATTATTCGATACCGTATTATTAACCAATAGTGTACCATTTAAAATTGCTTTACAAAGTTCATATTATCATGTTCCAACAGCCGCTTTGACCATTCTCTCATTTATTTGTTTGTTGTTTTCCAGCTGAACCCAAGGGTAAGTAATTTATATGTATATGTTAAATAAACTTCTCCGACGCTTAATAACAAATGTAGACTCTACAGTATAAGTAATATAAAAATGTTTAAAACAAATATATGTAATTGTCTGAATAATAGCATTTCACGTGTCTTAACCGACGTCACGTTAACATCCATATACGAGTGGTGTTATATCTATTGTAGCCAAGGGGTGTCTAGGGGACATCCCGTGACCCATAAAAGTTAAGTCTTGAGTATGCCCTCTCGGTATAACATTTCCATTTTCTACTCAATACGACCCCCTTGTGGAGACATGAATGAACACAGAATTAAAGGTTCTATTTAGTTAGAAAGTTGTAGTTAACTGTGTGCAGTTTTGTTTCTGGGAAACAATGCTTGTTAGGACATTGTCTTAGACCCCACATAGGCCCTACACTACATGTTTTGGATATGTCCAGTAGCATACCCGCAGAGCCTGCACAGTAATGTCTCATGTTATAAGTGTTACATATAACATGTCGATGTTTTAAATTTGACGCACGATGTTCACCATAATTTTATTGTCCTTTTATAGAATTGTCCGAGTAACGTAAGTATGTAGAGCGACACTGGGAAGCATGCGTTGTGAAAGTCTGCAGAAGGCGATTGCAATTATGTCACGTCGACTACAGGCGACTGCATGCCTGCCGTCACTGTGGAACACTCAAAGATCGTGTTATTTTTTATTCATGTTATTTTGTGCTACATAAAGTTGGCTAGCTTTTATAACCAGGGACCAAACAGGAAGTACTAATGTCAGAACCCTCAGAACAGCTATAAATGTATCAAGTCGTAAGCGTGTTAATGTTATTTATAATAACATGTGCGACCGTGGCTTGACCAATAGTGGATATAATTGTTTGCATTAATTTATTTTACAATTTATGTAAATTTATTATTGTTGTAACCAAATCGTATCACTGGTATAGTAGTACCATTGCGTGGCATAACGAAGTTCAGCACGATTGTAGTTGGATTATGATTTATTGTCTCAATGGCTATGCATCTTTTTATTAAATATTAATTATAACGATGTTTTGTTCGTTTTAAACTAATGTTGCTCATGTTTATTTTGTTGTTTTGTTTAGTTCCGCAAAAGAATAAAAAATATCAAGGTAAGTTGTTCGATTATTGCATGAAACATTTTCACAAACTATCATGAATTCGTCTAGTGTATCTCTGTGTGTAATTCATTTACTTTCAACTTACTAAAGGTACATTCATGTGTAGCAGAATATCAAATTGGAATAACAAGCTATTATACAAGTGTATCAAATGAAAATGCGTTAGGTTAATTAAAATAAATAAATATACCATTTAACTAGGATAAACTAAAAACCACGTGACCAGATTGAACAAGATTGCCACCCAAAGCAACAGCAGCTTGATGAAAAGTGACCAGTGAAGCAGTCGTTCATATATGTGTAGCCCCCTTGAACCTTGAACGAGTGTTACTATTGGTTGTTTCCATTGAGGCGTAACGTTTATTGGTGAGGATGAAAAGATATTCCGCATCCTGTCTGTGTTCGGAAAAAACGAAAATCAAAAGATGTTCATTCTGCAGAATGGAATGAAAAACTGTGTCTCCTGCTCTCGGGTCCTGGATGACGTTGTCCGGTGGCTCTATGGGGGTGGCATTGCTCTATGGGGGTGGCATTGCTCTATGGGGGTGGCCTATAGTCGTTGTTTTATAAAGCATGAAGACTTGAGCTCGATGCTCTGCTATGGGCTCCCGACCGAGGGTCTACAGAAAGGACGTTACACGGCTGTCACGACGAACGTCTTGATATACGAAAAGGGCTGATATTCTTTGGCCCTGTTCTAGATAGTTAATGTCCTTCTGTGTGCGATGGTCTCAGACCGGCGAGCATAATTGGAAGGACTACTACCTTGGACAGGCTGTCATGTTTCCTGGAAGAAACGGTCTTTTGTTGTCTGTCTTGCGCACAGTTAGCAGCTATATGCAGCGACTAACTCAATTTCTGTGTATTTCTAGTGTTGGTTTTGTAGGACGTTGGCTATCCACCGGAGTGCCACCAATGCTTTCAATCTATTATATAGAGATCAGTGGTGCTCCCATTGATCACGAATTTTGGGTTATACTGTAATTAACTGGACCAACTAAAGACGTGCCAACTTGAGTTTGCTGCTTCCTGGCATTTATACTACGTTAATGTTACATATTGAGGCGATCTCTTGACTTACTGTTGCGGCGTTTCAAATCATTCTTTGTACTATTCAGGCGGAGAGCTTCGTTGTTAATGCAAGAAGCTCCGAACAAAAGAAAACAGTAACGTCACAGTCGAGTCATGTGACATCGCGACGAAGGACGTCAGAATTGCCACTCATCTACAAGATCTACTTGGACCTATTGTCGAAGGACGTGCATTACTAAGAGGGGACACAGTTTGACTTCAGTTACTCGCAAGTATGTTTGGTCACCACATGATATGTGCAAATCTTACTATAATCCTTCAAGTGCATGCATGGCTGTATGTGTGTTTGTATGATATACTTCTCCTAGGCGCGTTGCATCTCGGGTGCCAAACTTTCACGCGTCCATCTACGACGACATTTTCGGATTGTCAGAGTTTTTTTATTCAAAATTCACCCACCTATTACCTTTCCTATTAACAATATAATAACTCTTTGTAGTTATTACGTACAGTTATCTGCAATACTATGCAAACTATTATGTGCAATCGTTGACAACGTCACGAGTATTTTCTACAGTATCCAAGAAGCCTTCAAGATACTGACTGGCAGCATCAAGTCCCGAAACATGTCTGTCATAATGTTGTGTATCCTGACTTTTTTATGTTCTTATTATGACAGCCACGAACTTACCCAGTGCGGAGGATGGACATTTTGCTAGTATACAGTCATTCTGCAGGACTTCTATAGTAAGAAACTTCGCCTCCCATGAAATAGGGAAAACATAGATGAATTATACCGCAGTGCATGTCACTCTTTTGCATCAGTCGCTGATCAGAAATTACTGGAGGATTCATTCCATCGGGAAATGAGTTTACATTTACCTATGGTGTTACCTAATTGAAATACTTCTTCTTTATATTCGCTTTGGTGCTGATGTCTGTTACCGCCTATGCATTTTCGGAGATATTTCCTTCTGAACTAAACGGCATGCCCTACAATTATATTTCTCATCAACTGGTTTATGTCAAGAATGAGTTCGATGTTTGCGAACAGTTTTTTGGCAGAAGGAATTCTCGTCCTAGCCTTATGAGCTACAATTCAACCGTAAATAGAAGCCTTCGTGAAAGTGCTGTATCATTGGCAAATTGTCTATCGATTAGGTGTGTGTTACATTGAGGATATACGGTAGAGGGTCATTTTTTTATTTAAACGCGAGCTCATCAAGGTCCAGGTTTTATATAATAAGTTCGCTTATATTGTCTATAGAACTGCTGATTGTCTGGATCATGCGAATAACATGTGTTATTGTGTTATTGTGTTACAGATCGTCAGAGCTTTCGTGGAGATGTCAACGAGAACACAAAACCACCAAGGTCACCAAGGTCACCAAGAGACAATCCAAGGACCACATAAAACTACAATATCCAACCAATATGTGCTTCCCGTGACTACCTCACACAGCCGGGTATTCCCAAGAATCATACGACATTTGAATCGCCCGATCTGATGCCAATGTTTTACGTATGAATTCTTATCAAACGAATCAACGTACATCATATGAGAGAAATGCTAGATCAGGTCTATGAACATCGACATGGTTGTTCTTTTCAAAATGTAATTTATAAACACAGTTAAATTATACTTATCTTTAGGATATGTAAATGGGGGTTTATTTTGATTCAGAGGTGATATCTATGCTCACCATTCCGCTACCAGTTGGTGACATTATTTTGTATATGTTATCATACCCTGATTGCTAGATTTATAAATCAGTTCCCAAATTACTATTTGTAATATAGTTTGTCTTTGATCAATGATTTATTTGCTTATGGACGTCTAAAATGCACAACATTACTCGTACTCATCATTAAGTCCACTTTGATGTATAACCCCGTGCTCGAATGAAGTGAAAACAAACTATGACTCTTATTGGATGTTCGTAAATTTGTCGCCACTGTGAGTAACACACTGGTATACATATGTAGGTATATTGACAGTTGATTGCTATCCAAAGCAAAACACAGATGGCAAATGAACAAGGACGCATTGGCATATCGAGAGTTCAATAATGATTCAGGGACGTGTAACGACACCTAATATCAAGCGCTATTAGTTAAATGGTTTGGCATAAGCGATAATATGCAACACTGTGCTATTCGTGAGATAGTAAATGGGCTGACGATGTTAAATGTATGATACGTGGGACAGCAGTAAGACAGCGGTGCTACAAGTCAGACTATTGTGCATACAAGTGCAGCTCATATTGACTTGATCTTACAAGTTTATTATAACCATGAAACCGACGATTCCTTTACACGGCTAAACTTCTAGAATGTAGCATTTACAACAACCTTTATTTAATGAGAAAAATATTCAATATTAACTTTCATAAAATACATGTAGGACATAATTGATCGACAGTTATTAGAAATGTAAATTATTGGATATGTTTCGCAAGGAGGCCAAGGTGTGTAATTTTAACCGTTCACGCACTACAACGCCGGATGTTTGGCAGTAATGTGTCGTACATATGAGTGTTTTGTGCAGGTTAATGTTGACTTTCTTCAAACTTAATAAAAGTTGTTTGTATGTTGTACATATATTCTAGGAGACATTTGTTTGCGAAACGCTAGGTTAGAACGTGTAACACAAACCACAAGATCCTGTGTGCGATCACGAACTTTAATCTCATGAGGATATAAATATGATATGGTGACTGGAGTTGTGTCGTCTATTAGCCGGTTAATTGGATAATAAAATTATTATTTTAAACTACACGATGAGTGCATAGGTAAGGACGGAACACTGTGTAGTGATTAAAAGCATATTAGATATGGCTTTGTTTTATTGAAATGAATGTTAGTTTGCGAAGTTGCACTACATGAACATTTGGTTAGCAGTGATCATAACCAAATTCATGTTAACATAAAACTTAAACCACGGAATAAATATAAATGGAGGAAAAATATCCATAAATGCAAATAGCATATGAGAAGATATTTAGCACATATAGACTGAAATAGAGGCAGCCTTTCACTAAAAAGGGGGAAATTAGCTGGCAATAACAACATTCAAGCGGAACTGATAAAAGAATGAGGAGATGGAATAACAGATTAAACAGTTTAACCATGATCTGCAAAAGACAAGTGATATTAAACCTCAAGCAGAACATTATTACAGAAGCGAAAGCGGGCTTTCGTGAAGGACGGTGCAGTACAGAACAAATCTTCAAGTTGCGTTTTCTGTGAGACAAATACCAACAACACCAACAGGAAATCTACCGTGTACCTATTAACTTCAAACAGCACTTGCTGCTTTATGCGATGCAATAAAAAAATACAACATTGGTCACAAACTACTTCACATCATCGAACAATTGTACAACATGGCTAGCAACGCAGTTCTGATCAATGGGGCAATATGGGAATGGATTCACACATCAGTTTAGTCCAGCAAGAATGCACATTTCCCCCTACACTTTTCAACATATTTCTAGAACAGATGATCAATCATGATTGAATCCCTTGCAGACCACGTAGTCACATCGAGTATAGGAAGAAGGGACATCACACATTTACGATTTGTTAGTGATATTAACGGACTAGCAAGTCATGAACAAGAACTTACTGAATTTGTGACTCATATAGACAAGCCCCGTTCTACATTCGGGATGGAATCAGTACAGAATAAACAAAACTGATGACAAACAACACCAAGGGAAAATCACATACACACACCATGCCCCCCACACACACACACACAGACCACCACCACCACCACCACACGACTAATACTACTACTACTACTACTACTACTACTACTACTACTACTACTACTACTACTACTACTACACTACATAAAGCGCCACATCAAAGGTTACTACTTAAATATATGAGCCCATGGTGTCAACTGGATATAAAATGGCTGACAGAATACAGCGTGCTGTAGTAGATGTGAAGGTTTCAAACTCGAAATCAGTTTTGATTAGGGTACCACAAAGATCAGTATTGGGACATTTATTATTCTTAATATAATATTAATAGTATAACAAGTAATGTACTGAATTTGCGGATAACACAAAAGTGTTTAGAAAGGTTACAAATTATGGTGATAAACAACATTTACAAAACGATCTAGACAAATTAGTTCAATTGTCTGAAAAATGGCAGATGTTATTCAATTTTGAGAAATGTAAATGCCTACACACAAGACACAGGAACTTGTAAACAATAAAATGAGAGATAATGTTCTGGGTACTATAGAAGAGGACTTAGGAGTAACATATAACACGGGAACTTGTAAACTATAAAATGAGAGACACTGGTCTAGGTGCTATAGAAAGGGACTTGGGAGTAACGACAAGTGCTGATATGAAAGTTTCAGAGCAGTGTGGTATTGCAGCTTCAAAGGGTAATAAAATTATTGGGCTGGTTAGGAGAAATATAGCATACAAAGAAAGAGCCAATTATACATTTACATAAAGCACAGGTCAGGCTTCAGTTAGAATATTATATACACGCTTGGAGACCATATCATAAGTAAGATATAGATACATGTCTCATGAAGGCAAGTTACACATAGATTAAAACAAATTCACTCTCGATAAGCTTCCTTGTCCACTTGCCATCTAGGCCTTTGCCTTGTGGAGGAACTCTTATCAGAACGTTTCGTGCACTCTGTGACGTAACGGATTTTTGTAAATGTGCATGAAACCTTCTGCGTGAAACAGGTTTCGTGTGCCTGTGCGTAACTGACATTGTTTGATGTATAATTGCTGCTCTGTGAACTTTATCCAGGAAGGAACTAGTGCATAATTAACTCTACAAACCCATTGCAAGGCATTTTGATGAGAGACAGCATAATTCACTTCATAAATGTAGGTGTGCATGAAACCTTCTGCGTGATGCAGAAGGCTTTATGTACATATATCTGAGTTGTTTTTACCTCATGATATTTAAGAACTTTGACCATTCTGGTGGAAGAAACTAGTGTATTACATGTGACCAAATCAGAGCAAGGCATAATTTTGACTGAAATTTTGGTAGGTGTGCAGAAAAGCTTCTACATTGTGCAGAAATTGTCACGTTTCTTTGATTTCCTAATATTGTGATTCATGATTTGTAGCTTTGTGGACTTGTGTCATTCTTGTTGAAGGAAGTTCTTTATTATCCAATCAAACTAATAAAGAAATACATGAACTATACTATAATTCGCAATGTCCACTGGTTTGGCTTGTCCATGCCTTAGTGATCAGCACAGTAGATTACTGCAACTCTCTGCTTGCTGACGTACATATCTATAATGCAGTGGACGGTCATACATGTCTGACGAAGCTGCCTAATGAGCACCATACGGTGCAATGTACACAGTACAAATGAAGGCTCCTTTGGGTTTTGACTGCAGTTTAGCACGGTGTTGCCAATGGGCCCATCACCCACAAGTACAACACTGTGTTTTCTCCTTGGACTTGGCTTGACAGCCAGGCATATCACATTCAAGTTGCGTGGCTGGTGAAGGGCCTGCTGATTTGATCAGCTTCTGGAGAACGAGATGCGTGAAATTCTGTACCAAAGCCTGTGTGAGTTCCTGAAGGTCAATGCCTTTCAGGATTCCAAATGATGTGCATTTTATCTCTGATTACATTCATGCATGTCTGTCTGTACATATGGTTTAATATTATCATTTGCTTGAAAAGAATAACTAAAAATTGTCAAGATTGACAACTTTATTTCAAGGTTCCCATACAAGCTTATAGCAGTGCTTAAAAGAGATGAACAACATACTTCTTTTGTCTATTATACATATCATGTCATATATTTAGGCAACATGACTAAAAATCTCACACAAATTTGAATTGGAATGAATAGACAAAGTTCAGTTTCTTCACATGAAGAAAAGCTATCATGTTCATTATATACATGCTCCTTCGTGGGATACCAGCCACGAAATCCACCAATTGATTTAATTAAAGTGTTGTTAACTCCACCCGTCAACACACACTTTGTGTTGCATCACACAGAAACAAACTTACCATAAGCACAATAACTCCACATGAAATGAAATATTTCTGGCTTGTAGAGAGAGACCAGGTGACCTTCTTTTGTAGAGACCAGGTGTCATTCTCTTGTAGAGACCAGGTGTCCTTCTATCCATGCAATTTGAGGCTGCTGAAGTAAATTGTCTCTTGCATCATAGAAGTTCCTGTAGTAGTGCAATGAATGGCTTGAACCCCTCCTCCCCTCCCCCTCCCCCTCCCCCCTCCCCCTCCGCAAATGGCTTATTACTTGTGTATGATACAAACGCAACAGCAATAACACAAATAAAGATCATGTAATATATTCTGCACTTTCTTAGGCGTACATGTTGCAGTGTTGCAGTTGGGGAGCGGTGGTCTAATGGTTAGAGCACCCGCCTGTCGATCGAGAGGACGGTTTTCGTTTCGAAGCTTGGGCAATTTCGTTCACCCCACTTTGCTCGTGTCTTTCGGAAGAGACACTAAAAGCCGTTGGTCCAAACTCCTGCGTTAGCTCAAGACTAGGCTGTTTGGAGTATAACTACTTAAGACTTAAGACAACTTAACACATTTATATATAACAATCCATAAATTATAGAAATAAACTTACTACCAGTGCTTTATGCATCTCCTCTTTGTTGTTGCTTTAGACATGGAGTCCAAAACAAACACAGCCTTGTTGACCATGTCGACAACAAGAAGGACCCAGTGGTTTCCACTCACATTGATGGATGCAAATACCCACTTTGGACACTGTGAACGTTGCCTACAAGAACGTCATAAATATCCAAATTACTTCAGAGAGTTTCATAATACTTCACCACTACAGAAAGAAAGCCCAACAACAACAACAACAACAACAACAACAACAACAACAACAAAATAGTTACACAACTTTCAGGTTGAGGGATACTGTCATTCACATTGTTTATGTTTGGGAAATTCATTCTCCAGGACACACGTTTCACTTATTCAGGTTGACACATTTATTATTCTTCATTTATTAAAATGTCTGTGTGATTGTACCCTCGTTTATACAAAGGCATCATAGCATGCAGCATAAAGGACAATCAAAGCCGCCTTTAGCACTATAGCACTTTAGACACTAAAACTACATTAGTCCCAGCCAACCAGCCCCATCTCAGGGATTGAACAATAGTACCCACTGCCTTGCACTCCACCAAACCACTCAGCTTTCTCTGCTACATCCTGCCTCTCATACTCATTGTCTATGCATCAGAGGGAATGAAAGAGTATTAAGGTTGTATTCACTGAGCAGAAGTGTATTTCTAATATAAAGGGAGTGGTGCTGAAGAAGAAGAAAAAGAAGAAATCTCAAGCTAATTAACGGGGTGAAATGGAAGAGAGTTAAATAAGAAACTCATAACTTACAGAGGAATACAAGTTCATATCATAGCAACCTCTTTCTCACTGTACAGTTGTTATTGCAGGTACAACAAAGACATGGTCATCATTGCCACAATCCTGGTTGTACCTCAGCAGATTTAGGAAACCATCGACGACCTGTTTATACAATTATTTTAATAGATGATTATAATTATACTAAGAATGCAAGCTTTCAGTAAGCTTTCATACAACAGTATAATTCTAAAGCAATAATATTCAGTCACGAATGTATTTCTCACAGCTGTAAGTGAACTCAATGACTAAAATTTTAAATGCTAATTACATTAAATCCACATGATATTGACTACTTCAATGAAATTGTGATTACTTGGCATTGTCGGTTATTCTATCATTGCAAACAATTGCAAACAGCACAACCAAAGTTGCTTATCTCGCAGAATTAATTATAGTTCCTTCTTCAAGAATGGATAAAGTTATAGAGCAACAATTAATTACAACACAATGTCAGTCAAGCACAGATACGTGAAACCTTCTGCATCACGCAGAAGGTTTCATGCGCACCTACATTTTTGAGGTGAATTATGCTGTCTCTCACCAAAATGCCTTGCAATGTGTTTGTAGAGTTACTTATGCACTAGTTCCTTCCCCCAGAATTGATAAAGTTGACAGAGCAACAATTATACTTCACACAATATCAGTTAAACACAAATACATGAAACCTTCTGCATCACGCAGAAGGTTTCATGCACACCACACAAATTCGTTACGTCACAGAGTGCACGAAACCTTCTGCAAAGAGTCCCCACCTTTGCCTTGGGTGGCAATCTTGTTAACTACTGTCATATCTCCATTTTTGTGTAGGCATTCCCGTGAAGCGCCAGCAGCCAGTTGGCGTCAGTATCGAAATGCTACACTAAACATTTTAGATCTTAATTAGCTACTTGTGTATTCTGGGCGCATACATAATTTCTGTCACAATGAAATCCCCACTCTGCATCCAAGCAAAGATGTGTGCGACAAACGGTGGCGCCACAGCACGGAGGCTGGATAATGAAAGCTAGATTTGTGGCGGCGTGTGACCGCAACAGTAACGCCACATGGAGAGTTTGGCGAACTGCTAGATGAGGTTCACCGACAGAGGGCATATGTAAACAGGAAAGGGTATTTCGCGCGAAAAATTTTCGAAGTACTTTTAGCGCGCCAACAGGTTTGTATTTTAGTTCTTACCAGTACTTACCATTATTCTTACCAGCGTGGTTGATGGGACAGGAGGCCAACTGGCCTGTAGAAGTCCCTTTATTAGCAGTTTTTACAACTTCTGTTGATTTGAGTATTTGAATTTAGCTAATTTCTTCGGTAGGTATTTGAATACTGATAGCAGATAGGGGATCCCCTGACAGTGATGCTGATAGGGTTGTGTCTTGTGACACTTGTGACTTTCAGACTTGTGTATTTACTCGAATAATGACTTGATGCGCGACTTGAAGGTGTTGATAGAGGTTGCTTTGATAGTATTTGGTGGTAGACTATTCCACGGATTGATTACGAGACGGGTGTTTTACCGTAATGGTTTGGTTGTGTCCGCGTGATCTGCTTTGTTGAGTGACATCCCTTAGTAGATATGTGAAAAAAAATGTCAACCTACATGGATAGACATCAATTGAGTACCATTGTGCAGAGCCTGAAAAAAAACTTTAAAATGCCATTTAGATCTTTGTTCTAGGTGGAATATTAAATAAGTTATGACATTTTAAATATTAGATGCGCAACCCATTTTTCGGCCTTGTTTTACTAGAAAAAGAAAAGTTGTGACCTTTTGGGTCAATTACGTTTCATTTTGAGAATACAGAGTGTCATAACTTTTTTAATATTGGAGAGATGAATTTAGGGGATATATATTAAAACACAAACAGTTAGTGCAGTGTTAATTTAATTCATGATTTAAGTCAATCATTAATTAATAATCTTAATTACTTTGATTGATAAACGATATGTATTCATTGATAAGGGAAAATTTCAGAATGCAATATTCCCCCCCATTATCTTTTTGGTAATAATTTGATTTAATTGAAAATTAGCTAGAAATAACAAATGTGATCATAACACACTGTTTATCTTAAGTTTTTTTCTATCTTTTTGGTAATAATTTGATTTAATTGAAAATTAGCTAAATTAGTGAATATCAACCTTTTTCAGAGCAGTCCTGAATTCAATAAACCTCTGAAGTAAAAATCATACAAACTAAAGACATGTAACTGTAAGGTGCTGCATGTCAAGATATTACAATTAGGTCACCCTTAATTAATTGTCTGTTTGTCGTAATCGACTGACCCATTGGTCCATAGGTGACGCCAGACTTAGCTTTTATTGATATTTGAGGGGTCTTTCATGTATTTTTTATTTTACTTAATCCCTACCCAGCCTAAAAACCTTGGGTAGGATTACTGCAAACAAACAATTCATTAAGGGTGGCCTTATAACTGAATCAAACGTACCTACTTATTTAAAATATATACACAAAATGTCTCGTTAATTTTACGATACAGTCAAATCCTCACACAACAGATCCGCAGCAAGGGCATACTTTGAAATGTCATAATCCACAGCATCGTTCGAGTAAGTTTCAACCTCACTTCAGTACCCCACAACATAAGTTCCACCTGCTTTCTTCAACTTTAAATACCCCATTACCAAACATGACAAATAACCATAAAATTGCCAATTTGACTAATTTCTCTCTTTTTTTCTGATTGCAAAGGAGATCAGGTGCCTGTGTTCTATTGACCTGTAACTCATTTGGAGTAAAAAAGGAAAAGCAAGGTTAAATATTCCATCAACTGAATCAAGCTTGAAATTTTCCTCCACACAATTCCTTATATCAGGGTTATTATCATGAATAAGGTAGAAGAATTTTTTTTTAGAAAGGTCAGGTAAATGTATGAGGTAATGATAAAATGTGTTAGGAAAATCAACAATCCAAAAAATTCATAAAATAATACAGCAATAAAAGCACATGGTCCCTTGTGTTTGTAAACAACGGCATCAGCCAATCACATTGCAAGATTCAGGTCACGTGACCTAAATGCCATGAACAGCACTATTTTTAGCAGGAATAGTATCCTTCAAAATCTTCAATAATCTAAGTCATTATTTTCATGAAACTCATCGGGAAACTATTAAATACACCCAAAAGAATCATTTTAGTATGGTCGTGGTGGGCCACGGTCATCTAGACGATGGCAAACATGGGATTGTCACAGTGAAATTCAACCCGATCAACCATTTTTCGGTTCGACATAAAATTTTGGTAATCCTAGAAAACAATGTGCTAATAGTTTAATTTGCCTCAGATTTGGCACACACATAGACAAGTATATGGAAATATAAATTATAAAGGTTTGAAAGAAAAGTTTTCCTACCTTCAGGTAAATAGTCGATGACTTTGACGACCAAAAACTTTGACGTAAATGTTTTTTGACTCTACAAATCAGATTGGAAAATTTCGAAAACGACGCGTCAGCGGAGCATGTTAACTATGTCATCACAATGAGTATTCTCCGGGAGCTCCTAAAATACGCCATGCAAACGTGCAGCAAAAATACGGTCACCGGGTGAACGAACGAGAGATTAGCACGTATGTAGGCCGATTGTCGCATACCTACCCTTAGGCTTAGGCTTATCTTGAAGAGCAATTCAGGATCTACTTCTGTGTAGCCGTTAATTCCCTTGAATGTCTCTATCAGGTCTCCTCTGGTTCGACGGTCTTCCAGTGATAGGTATATAAAAAAAACTCTAATTGACCAGATGATCATTTAAATGATTCCACGGGATACAGTGTCCTATGAAGTTTATAACACTTTTGTAATTTTATTGATATCTTCATTATTTCCGAAGTTATTCCACTTTTTGATCTCTGAAAACTAGCATTATTGTCTATTCAATTTGGTTCCATTTCTTGTGACCCGGAATGCTAAGGACTGTATTTTATTGATATGAAAATAGCAATAGTTTTTAATGTATTGAACATATTGCTATGAAATAAAAGGTATGTGACCCAGAAACGAATTTTAATAATATTTGACCTTGACATGACTTCACCTATTTACATGGCATAATGACATTATTTTGTTGTAATTAATTAGTAAATGGGTTTACTAAACCTTTAGTTGATGGAATGTATCCACTTCAGTGTTATGTGACTTGGTAAATCCATATTTTTGATGACCTAATTAATTGACCTATATTTCACATTTGACCTATTTATTTGGATTAATTGGATAATTTAGCTGTTATTCAATAGGTAATGGATCTATTTTAATGGATGGAAAATGTATATTTATCAAATACTTTGTGACCTTGTAATGTTTACATTACCTAATTAGTTTACCAGCATTTCACACTTGACCTATTTACAGGTCACACTTGACCTATTTACAGCATCAGATAATGAGTTGGTCCACCCATACTTGGAGCATCAACATAATTGTATATGTTTAGATTATACTGCAGTTGTGAATATTTCACCATGACTATTAATTATCAAAAGGTTGCAACATCTTATTCAAAAGCAACTATTTATTTCGATATGTACATACATTTCCTCAGACAATGTCAATGCTTATTAACGTTTGTCATATTAAAAAAAATTCTTGAAATGCAATGGTGTGACAATGTTCCACAAGCACACTGTCTCAGCATCAAGTTCATGATTTTATTTATCATGTTAGATGAGATTATGGCAATAATTTCCATGTGTAAGAGTGTATGGTTACCCTAGTTGCCATCACAGTTTTCAAAAGCAGAATTGATCACTTTGATTTTGCTCATCGATGGACAATGAATCTACCTCAAATTGAAGATCACTTAAGAAAGGAACAGTTGTCCTCAGATGAAGTATTTTATATCATGTTGCAACAGTGCATGCAGTGTTATCCAAGGTGTTCATTATTCGATTCACTGGTATCGGAACAGCCGATTTTAATCCATCTGAATCACAAACTAGCTCAAGTCTATACACATGTTGCTGTTGAATATCTTTACCTGTAACACAAAATACATAAAAAAAATTAATAATTAAATAAATAATTATATCAGATGATAAAATTTACAAATAACAAAAGTACAGTTTAAAACAGTAAATTTCTCAAATCTAAGATTTCAAATAATAATATATATAAATATAAAATATGCATAATCAACTATTAAATAATGTTTGCTATTTGCTATTTTTGATGCTCCCCATGCCACTGTTGACTGCTACTGAGAGTTCATCAGCAAACACTGCTGCACCCTTTCCACTTAGATGAAGCCCATCCCTCATGAACATGTTAGCCCTCCAAACAAAACATCCCCATAAATCCAACTTCCTCTTCCCTGCACAGCTACTGAACTATTGTCTTAATTGCTATTTTGATAACCATGACCCTCAATCAATGTCACAGCCAATTGCACTGCTTGATCAGCCAATGGGTTGATCCATTGTCAGGGCACTGCTATCGATTAGTGATGCTGATCCAATCATCCAGTGCCTGCTTCCAACAGTATTCCATGACCGTGTTAATTAATTATAAAACTACAACAACATTCCTTACATGACAAAACTTGTGAAACTCAATAAGTTCATATTTGAAATAAAAAGCAATAAATGCATAAATTGTATAATTATACTATTTTTTTATTTTTTTCACTATATTCTATGTGCACCAATCATGCTGCCATGTTTTGGTTTCATTATTTTGTCAATATACTACGTCATTGGAATTGTTATTTGTTTGTATACATATCTGGTCTAAATAAATATATTCTAATATTAATATTAATTACCAAACAGTACACATATGGCATTTAATTTTAGTTGCTAATCAGATGGCAGCGTCAGACGTTATACAGACAAGTGGCTGTCATCTCCATGGCGACAATATGCAGGATGACTCAACACCAGACAACCATGTCACTGGCACCAAAGCCAAACCAAGGTATAAGTGTTTACTGACTTAATGTTTCATAGAGACGTCATGTAATTTTCCTTGTCTGAACTGACAAAAACGTTGATGCATGTTAATATCATATACAGTATACAGGGATAGAAGTAAGCCTTTTTAATTGTGTGTAGGGTAAGGTGGAGCAAGGCACCCTTGGAAGAAATTGATACCCCCTCCATCTAGCCATAAAGCTCAAAAATAGAACTTTGAGATAGCTAGATGGAGCTGCATATCATAGTGTCCATCTGATTACAATATGGTTTCGGCATAAGCAAAACACACCATAAGCTATTCACATTAAAATTTGAGCTTCATAATTACATAAATCGTCTTACAAAAATTACAAAAGTGGGATGTACTATAACCAGGGGAATCAACAATATAAATGTATCGGTTGTGGACAATATATGAAATAAATAGTGTTTATGTGTGGCCACATTGTGTATGTATCCGGCATGGGTTAATTTCAATTGTTAATTGAATTAACTCAATTAAGTTAATTTGATTAATTTTCCAGAAAGGCTAATTTAATTAAAATAATTAACTTTGCCAAAATGGGTTAATTTAATTGACAAATTCCCAATTAACTCTGATTTAAGTGCTCATTTAACAATTGATATTACTGGATAGTTCACAGCCATGAATTGGAGGGAAGGCCTGGACAATAGAATATCCTCTGGTAGAGTGATAAGTTGATGACTAATCTTGGCTTCTGCAAATCTCTGTTCAAAGTAAACCTTTGGGGCTGGCAACATGCAACCAAGTGGATCTATAGGGGTATTAGACCTATACATCTATAACTTGTTTGTGTGCACATATAATGGTAAATGAGGAGATGTAGAGAAAGGTAATATAACTTCAGTTTGGGATCGTGCCAACTTAAATCAAAAGCATGCCAGTTCTAGTGATGCATAACAAATAGTGTATACATATTTAAATACTAGGTGTAGAGGGGAAACCTAATGAGTTAGTATAAAACACTGCATAAATAACAACTTGGTGCATAGAAATGATGTATGTAGTTGCCTGGTTTTGTTAATTTGGTGGTTGAATATAGAAGGAAACCCCTCACCTGCAAACCTTCAGCCACAACCTTTCAATCCTTTCAGAAAAAGAAACTTATTTTTTAGCAAGTATCTACAACTTTTAAAATGTAATCAAATGTCCCATGAAGAAATGTCTTGGCATGTAAATATTGTATGAGCAAATCTCTTTCCAACAAAGTTACAAAGCACACTTCTGTTATAAGTCTTGTGATTTTAGAACTGTTTTAAATGTGTAAACATTTGTACCAATACATGATTTAATGGTTAAATTAAATTAATTGCTAATTTAATTGAAGAATTTGGGAGGTTAATTTAATTAAGTTAATTGTACTATGCCTGGTATGTATGTACATGAGTGACATACTTATGTAGACATGACGAGGACCAGTACCTGGAAGGAATCAGACACATCCTGGAGCGCGGGGTACGGCGGGGAGACCGAACAGGGGTGGGCACCGCGTCTGTCTTTGGCATGCAATTCAGATACAATCTTCGTGACAGTAAGTACACGCATGCATGTGCAGGGTTATTGGCAGGGGCACTCTGTGGTTTGTGCCATTGCCATTGATTTTAACTTTTTGAGCTGTGTTCACACAAAGTTGTTAAAAATTTGTGAATGCATTCCAGTTGCAATGTGGATCAAAACATGTCTTGCTATTTGATGAGGATTTAAATAAAACAATTGCTCCTGTCCAAAATCTGGTTTCACTCTTCCTGAGGTATATATTTTAATGGGTTTCCAGTTGGTTTTGATATTGTGAGAATGACAGTGAAACTGGAATTTCTGTGAACACTGTTTGAGGTCCCCTCAAAAATAAACGGGAAGACCCAAATCACTGGTACATGACCATGAATGGCAGTTACAAAATTTTCATTTATTTTACCTTACATTTTCTACCTTGTTCCCCTTTGTGGAGCAAGTAACCTCGTTTCTACCTATTCAGGCATCTTCCCTCTTCTCACAACCAAGAGGGTGTTCTTCCGAGGAGTGGCGGAGGAGCTTCTCTGGTTCATCCGGGGATCAACAAATGCCAAGGAACTGACGGACAGAGGGGTGCACATATGGGATGCCAACGGATCACGATCGTTTCTCGACAGTCTCGGATTCACTGATCGGGAAGAAGGTTGAGTGTCGATAGATAAAGATATGTTTGTGATAAAGTAAGCGTGTTTGTCTTTGATGCATGTTGATTTCATATACAGTATACAGGGATAGAAGTAAGCCTTTTTAATTGTGTGTAGGGTAAGGTGGGACAAGGCACCCTTGGAAGAAATTGATACCCCCTCCATCTAGCCATAAAGCTCAAAAATAGAACTTTGAGATAGCTAGATGGAGCTGCATATCATAGTGTCCATCTGATTACAATGTGGTTTCGGCAGAAGCAAAACACACCATAAGCTATTCACATTACAATTTGAGCTTCATAATTACATAAATCGTCTTACAAAAATTACAAAAGTGGGATGTACTATAACCAGGGGAAAATCAACAATATAAATGTATCGGTTGTGGACAATATATGAAATAAATAGTGTTTATGTGTGGCCACATTGTGTATGTATCCGGCATGGGTTAATTTCAATTGTTAATTGAATTAACTCAATTAAGTTAATTTAATTTGATTAATTTTCCAGAAAGGCTAATTTAATTAAATTAATTAACTTTGCCAAAATAGGTTAATTTAATTTAATTGACAAATTCCCAATTAACTCTGATTTAAGTGCTCATTTAACAATTGATATTAATGGATAGTTCACAGCCATGTTATCCAGCTGTTTCTAGAAGGCCTGCGTGTTTGTCTTTGTAATGCCTGTTGATTTGCTTCTAATGAAGCAATTGGTTTCTTAATTAACTTGGTACTGACAAACCAGTAGATAATTCCCAGGAAACCTGTTTGAGGGGTGTAGTATGCATGCGTGGTTTGGTCAACAGAGTCTTACGTATATTAACTTTTGTGCGGAATATTTAAATTAATTAATTTCTACTTCACGAATATATCAGAAATAAACTGACAAAATTATATTTATTTTATTTATTCTAAAAATAATCTGTATTTCCATATAGGTATTTTGAATAAATCTGGACAGCATGAAAACATTTGCTATTGCAAAATCATTTAAATGCATAAAAGGCATGTTTCATAACAGTTAAAATCTGTATACATGTGTAGTAGCACAATAATTGCCTACAGTGTCAAAGTAAATTCAAACGTGGCTAGATGAAGTGGCTAATTATAAACCACAAACTATGTACACTGTAATACATTTTGTTTTGTTTTAAAATTTGTAAATATTTTTTTTTCTTTTCTGAGTGACAGCAACTAAGTTTTCTTGAAACAAAAATGGTAAGAAATAATTTGTTGACGTTCACTTGCAAAATATCCTTTTCCATTTAGCCTTGAAGCAGCCAATTGACTTCTGTGATTACAGGTGACCTGGGTCCTGTGTATGGCTTCCAGTGGCGGCACGCAGGAGCTGAGTACACCAACATGCGGGCAGACTACAGCGGTCAAGGGATTGACCAACTGCAGGAAGTGATAGAGACAATCAAGAACCGTCCCAATGACCGCAGAATCATAATGTGTGCATGGAATCCTAGCGGTAAATGGAATGTTTTCTTTGATTAGGGATGATCTCAAAACATCAATGCATGACTACAAATCCTATGTAACTTAACCTCAGACTCCTTCTCCCACTACAAGACTCACACTCCTTCCCCCACTACATGACTTGGACTCCTTCCCCCACTACATGATTCAGACTCCTTCCCCCACTACATGACTCGGACTCCTTCCCCCACTACATGACTCGGACTCCTTCCCCCTACATGACTCGGACTCGTTCCCCCACTACATGACTCGGACTCCTTCCCCCACTACATGACTTGGACTCCTTCCCCCACTACATGACTTGGACTCCTTCCCCCACTACATGACTCGGACTCCTTCCCCCACTACATGACTCATACTCCTTCCCCCACTACATGACTTGGACTCCTTCCCCCTACATGACTCGGACTCCTTCCCCCACTACATGACTCGGACTCCTTCCCCCACTACATGACTCGGACTCCTTCCCCCACTACATGACTCGGACTCCTTCCCCCACTACATGACTCGGACTCCTTCCCCCACTACATGACTCGGACTCCTTCCCCCACTACATGACTTGGACTCCTTCCCCCACTACATGACTTGGACTCCTTCCCCCTACATGACTCGGACTCCTTCCCCCACTACATGACTCGGACTCCATCCCCCACTACATGACTCGGACTCCTTCCCCCTACATGACTCGGACTCCTTCCCCCACTACATGACTCGGACTCCTTCCCCCACTACATGACTCGGACTCCTTCCCCCACTACATGACTCGGACTCCTTCCCCCACTATATGACACTTTGAATCACATTAACCTTTGTGCAACTTCATATTCTAGGTGGCACTTCAGCTGTCACCACCAGGGTTTGCACAGATCCCTGAATGTTCTTGAATTTGACTTTGGAACTTAAGTACCTTAATATGTACTTGATTTCAAAATATACTTTACGCAAAGCAACAACACCAAGACTGGATAGATTTGAAAATGGCCAGACTTTCTGTCTGACATTTATTATCTACAATGTTTGGTAGAAATTAAACATATTTATATACAAACAAATGTGGGCCACTCGGTGTCTTTCGACATTGTCCCATGTACTTAAAACATCACGCTTTAAAACTGGCCCACATTGCGGGTATGAACAAAAACAAACCGAACTCAATGCAGTACATAACAATACTATTGTGGTGTAATAATAAAATTCAATTTAACACTACAAAAATTAACATATGACCCAGATAGGTGGGGCCACTACGCCACCAGGTCACCTAGACATGTGACCGCCCCACCAGAAACTTGCGTGTTCCGTCAACTGCTCGCAGAGCGGGGCAGATGGCCGTTTTGCTTAACGGTGATTGGTTAAGATAGGTTATACAGCCGTAGAAGTTGCAGGGCTAGTTTACATACTTTGCATATCTGGTGCAAAGTCCACCTCCCTCTGAGCCAATCATAATGTAATCAGTATAGTTGGGGTGTTGTTGCCTCGCGCAAAGATTAGTATGCAATCTAATTGCATACATCCATTTATGTATTGTTGTGTGAATGCACCAACTATTAATGATTGCATGTTTTGTACTCTACTTCACTTATAAATTTAAATTGTAAATTGCTTCAGTTATTTTTAATAAATTTTTTATTTGCCATCAAGAATTTCCCAGAGAAGATGGCTGCAAAGCTAATAAAAAAGGTTTGGCTGTAATCACCAGATGTTGCCACATGAACCAATCAAATGAGCTCCATTGCCCTGGGAGGCAGCTGTCAACACACATATTTATTTTGTTTTTGTTACAAGTTGTTTGATTTATGATTGATAATCGCCATGTTGAGAGCTGAGAGCGATTGTAGTGTGAGACATGGGTGGTTATTGAACGATACATATAAAAAGTGGGTCGCAAAGGATCGCAGTGGTGATCAGAAGTTAGCGCGATTTAAGGTGTGTACTGTACTGATTGCAACAAAATTCAAAGTCTAATGCCGTTTTGTAATTTTATAAAAAATCTTCAGAAACTTTGGCCCAAGGGATCAATATTCAAAATAACTAACTCGTTATTTCATCGATTGATCGAGTGCAAACAAATTGTTAGAAAAGTTTTTTTTTATGAAACATTTACAAAGTAGAAGATGAAAACACATTTTGCAGAGACTCCAGTGCACGAAATCGTTACACCGTGGCGTTTGGCGTTGCTTACTAATATTAAAGGTGCTTAATAAGTTAGATTTGTTTTTCAGTCTCATTTCAAATTAATTTAGTGAAAAACCAAACATACCTAGTATCCACGGCAACATGCTAACTTGTTTGTGCGATGGTAAGTCGGAGACTCTGTATATGTGGATTCATACAGCAACTAGGGTGCGAGGGTAAGTAAGTAGGAGACTATATATGTGGACTCATATACCAAGTAGTGTGCGAGGGTAAGTAAGAAGGAGACTATATATGTGGACTCATACAGCAACTAGGGTGCGAGGGTAAGTAAGTAGGAGACTATATACGTGGACTCATATACCAAGTAGTGTGCGAGGGTAAGTAAGAAGGAGACTATATATGTGGACTCATACAGCAACTAGGGTGCGAGGGTAAGTAAGTAGGAGACTATATACGTGGACTCATATACCAAGTAGTGTGCGAGGGTAAGTAAGAAGGAGACTATATACGTGGACTCGTATACCAATTAGAATGTGAGGGTAAGTAGGAGACTATGCACTGTGGCATTTCTGAAATTTGGGTCTAGAGAAATTTGTTTGCCGGCATATGGCAACTCGCCAGAACATATAGAATCATAAACATAGGCTTATTACTCACCCACCCGTGATCTGTATGTTTAGTAACGATTTGTTTTAGTTAGCAAGCATTTTTTTCAAACTTTAATTGCTCCTGTGACGTCAAGAAGAAACAGGGAGACGGGATTTCGTATACAGCCTATAGTCCTGGCTGGATTTTTTTAACAAGCAGTTTAACCTGTTTACTGTAATTTACTTCATAAATTAACTTGAAAGACAATGTCAAGTTACTGAAAAAAATTAGAAATTGTCTCTTCCAAGAAGGGAAAAACCTAAAAACTGCCCTTTAGAAGAAACAATCAACCCTATGATTATTTACATTTGTTTGCAGATTTGCCAAAGATGGCACTTCCACCATGTCATGCATTCGTCCAGTTCTACGTTGCCAATGGCGAGTTGTCATGCCAACTGTATCAGCGGTCAGCTGACATGGTAAATGACTTTAAGATTCTTTATTATTAAGTTCGGTATTATTTTACAAGAACTAACTTGTAAATATAATAGTTGCAAGTCTCACCTTTTCATCCCCATTATCCTTCCCAAACTAAATATCAATAACAACTTGACTCGTAGTGTCTGGTGGTGTGGAGATCATCGCCCCATGAACTCACAGCAGGTTACACATAAACCCTCTGGTTCCCTGTTATCTCCCATTGCTTAGGAACCAAGTAGAAGGCACCTACTGCTTAAGAAGGCACCTACTGCTTAAGAATGTACCTACTGCTTAAGAAGGCACTACTGCTTAAGAAGGCACCTACTACTTAAGAAGGCACCTACTGCTTAAGAAGGAACCTACTGCTTAAGAAGGCACTACTGCTCAAGAAGGGACCTACCACTTAAGAAGGGACCTACTACTCAAGAAGGGACCTACTGCTCAAGAAGGGACCTACTGCTTAAGAAGGGACCTACTGCTTAAGAAGGCACTTACTGCTTAACCCTTTTGAATTTTTTTTTTCTACATACTGTCACGGGCAGATTAATTATTGTTCATGGGTTGCTCAGTGTGTGATATCACCTAAAGCATCCTATCGCTCACAGAGCAACACCACAGTCCTTGCACCAAGTACTGATTCTCGATCTCTTGAAGCCTTCTTCTCTCTGCTGGGCACAAACAACACATTTCTTGCATTTCTTGTCTGGAGTTGCCTCGACGAAATGCCTTTCTCTCAGACGAGATTCAGCTGGGCCGAGACTTGGCTGGCCAACCTTCTTTCTCTCCTCGGTGTAGCCACCAATTAACTCCTCCACAAGGGCAGGGCCACCCTGCCAGCGTTGTAGTCGGCGACTAGCTGGGGGATCTGCCTTGTCTTGTGGCGGTGAACAGAGATAGGTGCGGCGGTTGATGAGGTTGACAGGAGGCACACATATCTCCGATCGACCCAACTGACAGCCAGCATCTGTCCGCTCCGCTGTGCGATGAGGGAATCTTTCGCGGTTCACTTGCCATTGATCTCAGACGACAGTCCTCTACGGTTTGCCCAAACTGTGCCGATGACATAGATCTGTCGTTTCAGCATTTCACAACACAGATCCACACTCATGTAATAATTGTCAACGTACAAGCGATGGTGGCTCAAGCAACTTATCACACATGTCAAATGGCTGTCCGAACTCAGACACTTTCATGCCCGCTGTGTGGTAGATCGTGTGATGCACTTATCCGGTCCTGTCTGCGATGTATTCTTTAGGGCCCCACTGATGGTGTTTCTTGATCCTGATGTAGTTGACCAAGACGTGATGACCCTTGAACCCAACAATCAATTCATCGATGGAGGTTGTACTCACGAGTCCATGAGTTATTGTGATTCAGTACGAATCGAAACTTGTACGTAGGATCGTACTCTGGTGAGTCACGCCTTGGTTTGGCCTCCAAATCAGATGCATGGAAAAATCTGAGTACAAGCTTGAACGTGTTCAGCATAAAGAAACAGGCGTATCCAGGGTGCACTGTTGAGGCCTTTGGTAGAACACCAGTCTTGGCGATGTATCTGAAACACATGAATGGTATGTGTCAAGATAATGCAAACAGTTGAATAAAAAAATGTATGACATATGATTAGAAAATAAACAGAGCAGGATAATGCTAATACACAGTGGTAGTAAACAAAGAGTGAATTGAATGAATAAGTCTTCTATAAATTAATGACTCTATATGCAATGTCAACGACAACAATCACATTATTTGACACAAACATCTATTCCATTCATATTTTTTCTGATATATATATATATATATATGAATCACCATATATATATATATATATATATATATATATATATATATATATATATACATAATATAATTATTGATAGATATATTACTTTTGTTGGTACATGTTAGTTTCTAGAAGTCCCACAGAGTTGGCTCATTCGCATCTGCCCCCAAAAAGAATCTGGCAAAGTAACTGACAGTGCGTCAGCTGGCATCGCCGGATTAGCACTTGTTGACAAAGTTGGTAACTGGGTCACCACATCGCTGTCGCTTCCTGACGATTCAGATTTGATGTTACTGACATCAAACTGTACCAATTCCAAATCACTACTACTCTCTCCATCATCAGACTCATCTAGTAGCAACAATACCTCTCTAACATCAAACAACTACTTGCATTTTCTAATGGGACATTTCGAGGTGCTCGGTTCGTTGGAAGCCATTTTACAACTATGACGTAGTAGCTGCTTCACTTCAGGGGTTCATCAATGTCATAACGACTTGGCAAAGGGGTTTTCTTCATTATTATGCAGGGGAATACCCCATGTTTGTAACGATGCCTCCTATTTGACCATTTTCTATAGCTAAGACTATCAGATTCACATTAGTAAACAAGCTATGACAAAACGACATTATTGTTGCTGTGCCCGTCAACGAGTAGGCGAAAATAATGTCGCCCTGCAGAAAGGTTAAGAAGGCACCTACTGCTTGAGTATCTCTCACACCATTTAACACAATCAAGACGTCAACCCAGAACCACTGAAGTGCCTTACATCTCGATGACCATTCTGGACCGAAGCAACCTCCCCTCTTGAAACCAACATCATCATCACGAAAAAGAGGTGGAGAAAAGAGTTGTTATCAACAGACATCAGAAAGCAGAGTCTTGTCCTGGACCCTTCAACTGAACCTCCCACATTTTAGCTTCCTCGACACCAGTGGACCACCATCAACCATATCACAACTGTACATGGATGATGCGGAAAGATGCAGCAAAATGCAGTGACCAGCAAACTGTTGACCACATCATCAACCACTGCCTCATGTTCACCTACAGAGAATCAATCTCTGAGATCCAGTCAACTTCCCCAAAAGTAATCAAGTAAATCAACAACCTCAAAATACAACTGAAATTCTGCTCTATCCATATGAAAGAAGAAGAATCCCAAAGTGTATTTCCTACTTCCTTCGCATAATTTACCAGGTGCTAAGCAAGTTGTAAACTGTACCTAGTTTCTGTATAAAACTAATGCATGACATAGACACGAAGCTAGCACCAAACCGTTTAGCCATTGTGCCAGTTATATGTTTGTGTGATATTCATAGATTGGGCATCATCATTTTAAATATATTTTCTTAGTAATTATTATTGCATCATATTTGCTCTGATTTCTTCTTTACACCAACAAATATTATTCTGTGTGGGTTTTAATAGTTGTAGTCTGGATCTTCAATTTTGTAAAAATGCCAGTGTTATATTGTGAAGATGTAGAGCGCTTTGGATGGGATACTGTGGTTTATAAAATTCATTCATCCCTAACTTTTACCAATCAAGATAAATAGATGTGATGTTTCATTTGTTGACAGGGCCTGGGCGTTCCTTTCAACATCGCCAGCTATGCTCTGCTCACATATATGATAGCACATGTGACAGGACTTAAGGTTTGTCTGTTATATTCCACTCATGCATGCAGGATTTAAGGTTTGTTTGTATGTTATATTCCACTCATGCATGCAGGATTTAAGGTTTGTTTGTCTGTTATATTCCACTCATGCATGCAGGACTTAAGGTTTGTTTGTCTGTTATATTCCACTCATGCATGCAGGACTTAAGGTTTGTTTGTCTGTTATATTCCACTCATGCACGCACACACACACGCACACACGCACACACACCCAGACTGCATCAGTTTACCAAGATCCCGACTATGTTTTTGTAATAGCGTACATGTAGGAGCCATGGTTAGGTTATAAACAGGACCATTATACGTATCACATTTTATCTTGCTATAAACCATGTAGTTATTTATAGAAATAGGATTAATGTATGTTTATAATACTTATTGAAATTGTAATACTAGTTATTGAAATTGTACAAATTACTACAAAAAAATCAACCATTAACATGCAAAGTAAACTTTAATCTCATGACCACTGCAATATATTACCTGTACTGGAAATTTATCTCAGTATGTTGTCTATTACTGAAGCTTATTTTGAATGTTGCATGTCAGGATATGAATGCTCATGGCTAATCTTACATTATTTTAATTCATACAACCAAGATTTTTATTTATAATAATAATCCATAAATTAAAGAAGCAAGTGCCAAGTACTTTACCATCTCTCCCAATATTTTCAATTTCGTACTTCAGCTGACGTTAAATACTTCATGTGTCATAATACTGGTTATCCTGGTTTTTCTTACGGCCATAATCAGAGGATTATGTGAGTATAGATTCAGTGTGCTTTGTGTTCTTACAGTCCAGTTGTTATTACATTGTTATATAGAGCTGTTGGACTTTTGTATGCCTAGACCCTTGCAGCATTTAAGTGCATATTAATTGTGTTGAATTATAATTATGCATTGTCACCAGGGTTGAAAAAAATCATGATTTTTATTTAAAAATAAAAAAAATCGGATTTTTTTTATTTAAATCGGATTTATTTTATTTTTTTAAAATCTGGTACATAGATATTTATATAGATGTTTAAATTTGTAAACTCTTTCAAACATGTTCTATTCAAATCGATTTGGGTTCTTGTCTTAACAGAGGGTACATGATTTTTGCATATATAAAGACATTAGACAATGTCCACAAGGCCTCACCCCCTGTAGTTGCATAATCTGTCTTGGAAAGGAAAGCATGCTGTGTGTCTGTGGCTCTAGCAGTGCTAATTATTGTTTGCCTATAGGGTGGATTAGCACCTGTCCAGGGCTCTGTGTACTCTAAGGGTCTCTAACCAGAATACAAACTGGTACAGTATTAAACAACTGAGTCAACATACTGAATTGGTAACAACTAGCACAAGCTATAAGTGGACTTTAACTCAGGGCTTCTGTGTTGAAAAGATACTTCCTCTGGAAGACAAGTTTGTGTGGCTTCACTGCATTCAGAAAGGGAATAGCTCAAACATACACAATGTCATAAAATATTTGACCATCAGGCTATCTGGTGACAATACAGCTACACAAGTGTGTGCACTTTGTGTTTTGTATTAAAAAACATACAAAACTTTGTTGATCTCGATGCTTGTAAACAATTATTTGCATTAAATTCACATAAATCAGCGATTAAAAAAACCAGAAGTCAAAAAAATCATAAATCAATGATATTTTTGGAGTGATTTAAATCAATGATTTAAATCAAATGATTTAAATCAGACAACCCTGATTGTCACATTTTACAGGTCCCTCCTCTATTTGATTTTTTTGCTCGTCTAATTTCAAATTCATTTTGCCAAAATTCAAACCTACCTAGTATCCACTATGACATGCTGGTTCGTCTGTGCAATTTTTGTATGTAGTTTTTGTGAAATCATCAGACAAACTATTAAATTATTTAATGCTTGACCCAGCATTTATTGAAGTGAAAATGGTGAAATTTCATAACTTTATCATGTGATCAGCGAGAGGATGGAAGTCACCTTGAACCCTTTAAGTGTTAACCGTTTTGGAAATCCACAATGTTTAGCCTTACCAGATCTTACTATTAAAGTCAATTGTTTCAATGATTTGAAAAAATATGCACTTTTTTAAACCGACTACGGATATTGAACTATTCACACTCTACATATTAGAACATAACTAGTGACATTAAAATGGATGTTTCAGTTGGGAGATCTGGTTCACACTCTGGGAGATGCCCACGTGTATCTGAACCATATCAAGCCTCTCAAGGAGCAGGTGAATGCTCGGGCAGTCAATAAGATGATATTCTGATCTGCACATGGGTCATGTCAACTTTTTATCATATCTGAAAAGCTTCCTCAGCTGGCACTATGCACACTGGGTGTGACTCAGCTGGCACTATGCACACACTGGGTGTGACTCAGCTGGCACTATGCACACTGGGTGTGACTTCGCCACAAATATAATTTAATTTCAGGTTTCTTCTCCACTCTCATCCCTGACATATGGTTATGTTTATGTGAAAAGAAGATCACTGATGACATAATAAGTAATTTGCATGACTGTAACCATGGTAACCTGATAATCTTAGAAATGCTGGTAGGAGTCATATTGTTGGAAGTTTCATGGAAAATTGTATTCATACGTCTCAATAATTTTTTTATTTATTCTAACAAACTACATATAATTAAATTCTGCAATGAAGCCATTTGGCCGAACAAATTGTAATATTTGTTGATAGAAATGTGATTTTTACCATTAGTTTACAATAAAATAATGTAAAAAAATGGTAAAATTCACATTTGTATCAAAAAGGAGGAGTAATGAAGGAAATATAGGAGTCTAATGTTCCCAGTTAATGTTAAAACTTGCACTTGTATATTTCAGCTGAAAAGACAACCAAACCTGTTCCCCACACTGCGCATCAAACGTCAAGTGAGTAATATTGAGGACTTCAAATATGAAGATTTTGAAGTCGTCAATTACAAGCCTCATCCAAAGATTGCCATGCCAATGGCTGTGTAATATAGCAACATTCCAGAGAGTTAGCAACAACACTGTGGCATCTTGATTTGATGGTTACTAACTCCCCACATTTGCTCTAATGTCACTACTTCAGTATGCTATCTGCTTCTATATTGCCAAGTATTAAAAATAAATAGAACTTTCTTCAGGAAATAGAACATTTAGTCAGACGCTTTGTATCCATCACAGTGAAGACATTTATTTTTTTATTATAACCAAGGTGAGAAAATAATTTGAAATATAAAATGTCAATTAAAATGTCAACATCAACTTGGTTCAATCAAGTTTTAAGGTGTTTAAAGGCAAATAGAATCTGCATTATATCTATTGTTATTATGTGCTGCCAAATTATTGAAACTGATATCATAACAGTAACAATGTTCAACAATGATTTAGGCATCTGTATATAATTAGGCAGTAGTATGTTTTATAATTTAATATTAATTTTATTATACGATGTTTCAACTAAACATTGATGGAAATGAACAAGTGTTTTTTATTTTATTATTAATTGTAACAATTCAGATGTTGATGATATACTCTGAACTTTAATATATTTACATGTGCAAGCTTTTGCTAAATCTGAAATTTAACATTCTCCTTTACATACTCTGGACACCTATTCAGCCGTGTGCTGAGGCTCGGTTGTAATAGTAATATACAGTGAAGTCTTGCTATGTAGAACATGTTGGGAATTTGTCCCATGTTGATATATATCTGATGTTCCTTATATCCATCCAGTAGCCATTTATCATAAATCATGGTTAGTAGAGAATCCGTTTTGTCCTGCCAGTGCAGGGCAGAACAGTGATTTTGAAGTTGTTCCTGTCAAGGTTGTTTCTTTGACAAACTGGAATGCTTTTTTGTACGTTTCTATTTTGCCAACGAGATGTTTTTGGTGAAGATTCCAAACAAATGCACTAACAGCACTGTATTCTTGGGTAGACAAAACCTGATGTTTTAGTTTCCCTTTTTTAAGTTTGGTAAGAATCGTAGGGTGTAGCTTTTCTGGTTCCTTGCGCATGGACTGAACCCCACTGTTGACCAACGCTGTGTGAGGACTATTGTAGGGGTAATATCGGAAGTAATAACCGATCCCTGTCATTAAGAGCTGCCCACTGTTCAGGCGGGGGTTGAATAAATGGAGTGACAGTTCATAATTCAGCTGACCGACTGAGTCCGTTAACGTTATCATCTAATATGACTCCGAATATTACAATTGTCAATATTACGTCGGCTTCATCAATAGTATTGATTCAGTTGACATCTCATACAAGTTATTAAGTTTCTTATTTGTTGGTATGTGATAACGTCACCCTGTCTCTAATCAAGAACTAATGTGGTTTCAACGTGGTCGTGGGCAAAGCCAAAGACAAAGCTAAAACTTGTGTTTACATATTCAAACAAAGCGTATTAAAAAGTGAAAGACAACATAGAATGTCTAACTGTACTGTACTAGTAGTAGGCACAGACAGCGACGTGGTTATGACAGTGTCGGTGGTGCCCCAGGAACCAGCCAAACAGTACAATTTGCTTTTTACAGATTTTGTCGACAAGACTTGTAATAAGATTACCAGCAAAACATACAATCTTACCTAATTACCTGTTATATTCAATAACAAACCATAAATACCAGCGTTTCTCAACTGGGAGTCCTCGGCCCACTGGGGGGGCCGCAGAGAACAGCCATGTTAACAAAACCATAAATTTACTGCCGTATAATGATCGAAAAATGAAACCTAAGCGCAAACCTCCACGATTACCATTTGCGGAGTCATTGTGGAGTTTTGGGGCGAACTTTTTAGTGCTGTGTATATCGTCAAACGGAGAAGAAAATAGACACGTTTATTACTCATCCGACCTCCTCAAAACAAGTGCCAGTAAATACAAATCCACATAATGATAAGTGAGATGATGAGTCGGACCCAGAGACCGCAGCGACTGTGAGTAAATGGCACAATTGTTCGGATAATGCAAGCCAGGCAAAAAATTGAAAATATGAAGACAGTTACCTTAACTTAAGTTACTATGCCAGCCTAATGGCTTCGTAGTATGCCCCGCGAGCAGATCCCCAACCACAATGTGTGCTTTGCTCTCAAGTGCTGTCCAACCATCCAAGTTAATAAAACATCTACATACGAATCATGGCCAGTACAAGGATAAGCCCAGATGATTTTTTTTGCGTAAGACAAAAGAACTGAGTTGTACGCAAGCAGAAATGAAAGCCGCTACTGCCGCTGTGGATAAGAAACTGGTTAAAATATCATACAATGTGGCTCAGAAAATTATTCAACAGAAGAAGTCAGATTGTCAGAGAAATGTGTGGAGAGGTGAAAGCCAAGGCGCTGGCGAAAACGCTGATGTCAAATGACAAACGCCACATCTCATCTATGTCTGAGAACATAGAGTAACGATACAATGCACCGTGCGCCTTCCGTGACAATGACTTCGCCATACAATTGGATGAGTCGACAGACATATCCAAAATGTCACATCTACTGGTGTACGTGCACCATGAGTGGGAGAAAGAGATAAGGGAGGACTTTTTGTTTTGCAAAGAGTTTAGGACGACTATAACGGTAAAGGACACTGGATGATTACATGAGGAATAATGGAATCAACTGGACAAACTGCATCGGAGTATGTACAGATGGCGCCACGGCGTTGACTGGCAGGCACGCAGGAGTCGCGCAAAGAATCAAAGCTGTCGCCCCCCCAGGCCCCCTCTCGTGCCGTTTCAACACGGTTTTTTTGCACAGAGACGCGTTTGCTGCAAAGGACATTGAATCAGTGCTTCACGACGTTATGAACACTGCCGCAACCATAGTGAAGTTTGTTAATGCAAGAGCTACAAACTCTAGGATATTCACTGCCCTCTGTGAATAAGTGGGCGCTGACCACCACACCCTGTTCATGCACACAGAGGTGAGATGGTTATCCCGCGGGTGGATGCTCACACGCCTGTTCAGTCTAAAGGAGGAGCTGTGTATGTTCTCGGACAAGAGGCCTGATCTGGCGGAGTACTTGAGTGATGAGAAATGGCTTGTCCACTCAGCTATCTTGTCCACTCAGCTATCTTGTCCACTCAGCTATCTTGCAGACATATTCAGTGAAACAAACAAGCTCAATAAAACGATGCAGAGAGTAAACAAAAACAGCATTGAACGAGTGGAGGCATTCAAAAGAAAACTAAAACTACGGAAAACTCGTGCCTCATCAGGAACCATTGACATGTTTGAACAGATGCATGTATTCATTCTGGAGAGAAATATAGATTTCAGTGTCATCAAACGTCAGGTAACAGTGTACCTGTCAGGGTTGTTGGACAAATTTAACAGTTATTCCCCTGAACTCACAGAGGAGCAAGCAGCTTCTTACCAGTGGATTGCAAACCCATTTACTGAGAACATCGAGGAACAACTTCCAGCCACTTCCCCATCCATGGTCTTGGAAGAGCTCATCGACTTATCATCTGATGGCACCATGAGAGCTCGTTTCAATGAAGTGCATCTGGAAACATTCTGGTCCCAGTGTGGAGCTGAGTTCCAGCTATGTCATGATACAGCAATGGAGGTGTTGATACCATTCAGCACCACCTAACTGCGAGGTTGGTGTTTCAGCCATGACAGCACTGAAAACTAAATACAGGGCCAGGTTGAGCATTGAAGATGCATGTTTGTTTGTCAAAGATCTCCCCGTGCATCAATTGTATTATTGGCAGGTTCCAGCAGCAGTCCTCACATTGAGTGACTAGAGCTTGTAGTTAGGCTACCATGAGAACAGTCCACAGTGATTGTATTATTGGCAGGCACAAGCAGCAGTCCTCACATTGAGTGACTAGAGCTTGTAGTTAGGCTGCCATGAGAACAGTCCACAGTAATTGTATTATTGGCAGGCACCAGCAGCAGTCCTGACATTTAGTGACTAAAGCTTGTAGTTAGGCTACAATGAGAACAGTCCACAGTGATTGTATTATTGGCAGGCACCAGCAGCAATCCTCACATTGAGTGACTAGAGCTTGTAGTTAGGCTGCCATGAGAACAGTCCACAGTGATTGTATTATTGGCAGGCACCAGCAGCAGTTCTCACATTGAGTGACTGGAGCTTGTAGTTAGGCTGCCATGAGAACAGTCCACAGTAATTTTATTATTGGCAGGCACCAGCAGCAGTCCTCACATTGAGTGACTAGAGCTTGTAGTTAGGCTACAATGAGAACAGTCCACAGTGATTGTATTATTGGCAGGCCCCAGCAGCAATCCTCACACTGAGTGACTAGAGCTTGTAGTTAGGCTACAATGAGAACAGTCCACAGTGATTGTATTATTGGCACGCACCAGCAGCAGTCCTCACATTGAGTGACTAGAGCTTGTAGTTAGGCTACCATGAGAACAGTACACAGTGATTGTATTATTGGCAGGCACCAGCAGCAGTCCTCACATTGAGTGACTAGAGCTTGTAGTTAGGCTACAATGAGAACAGTCCACAGTGATTGTATTCTGTACTAATGTATTTATTTTGAAATACCAACTGATTTGTCGTGTTTAACAAGCAGTTTAACATGGTCGTCATTGAATAAGTAAAGCTTAAAGGCCTAACCATGTTAAATTAAACTGAGATCAACCCAAGCTGACATATTGATATACTGTGAAATTTATTTAAGTTAAATCTGTTTGATTAGTAATAGTTCACAAGCAGTGTAATGGCATTAGCAACAGCAAACACGTTTTCTTTTAATAGCTAATAAACACATAATTTTTAAAAGCAATAAGTAGACATCATTGCAGCGAAAAGGCGGGGATGCCATATCTTACGTGGGAGGTCCCTGGAATTTTTTATTGGACACGGGGGCCTTGGAGGCAAAAAGGTTGAGAACCGCTGATCTATACAATTATTCTGCACTTATAAATAAAATGGAGAATATGATCATTTGTTTGTCTGTGCAAGCAACAGGTCTATGTATGCGACAGCGATGAGGTCAGTCTTGGACACGCCCAGTTTGTCCATCAAGTCCTGCGCTATCTTCTTGCCTCCATCTACTGTGTCTCCCTCGCCAAGCCCTACCTGTGTGCGAAACAAGTCAAATTACACTACCAAAGATCGGGTTCATGGGGAGCGAGGTAGCACAGTACATCAATGTATTTTCCCCCAAAGACACTTTATTTTGCAGTCACACTTGATAAGATGCGGACATGTTTTGTGTTATTATGGCACGCACGCATGCACACACACCAACGACTGTAAAACACCATTTTTTATGGAGGAATTTATTCATGGAAAATGGGTCTGAAAATAAACAGATAAAGATTTCTTTGATTTAGTGCATCATGCATTTTATATGTGCAGGAGAACACATTTGCACAAAAGAACAATCTTTTTTAAAATACGGTGTTATATACATTAAACTCTTAGATTGTCACAAACTAATAATTGTTCTAGTAAACTTGTGATACCTCAAGTTCCATAAAGTGCCCAAGACCCTCCACTTGGTCGACATGAATGCGTGTCTGACCCACCATGTAGAGCAATCGTCGTTTCTTCAGTACGCCCCTCACCCCCAGCGCCTGTTCCAGAACACACTGCAAGAACAACACAGTATGGATACAACGTGATTCAGAACAGGGTATAACTCACAACTTGTGAAGACTCGTATCGGGAACAATTGCTATTTCAAAAGCTAAAAACATCAACCTTCATGTTAAAAAAAAATCTTTGAATTATTACCATGTATGCCAGTCTTAAGTCTGCCAATGATGGTACCAAATTACGCTGCATGATAATTACTGTAATTAATTATAATTGTAATAGACCCATCTTGTCCGCTATTTTGGGGGTTATACTTTACAGGAATTTGTATTAAATTGCATAGCAGTTATTCAACAACAGACGATCATCCTTGAATGAACACCTAATTAAAAGTGATACACATTATGAATCCTGTAATACATCTGAGAAATGGATTGTCTCATCTTTCTTACTCAAAAACAAATAGGTGTTTTAGTAAACAACAACAAACCTTCAGTTGATGAGGGTCAGGCACTTCGGTAGTTTGAAATTCGCTGAGTTTGGCCGATGCTGTGTCACTCCTTTTGTAGAATATTAGCTCTGCTGTGTCACCCTACAAAGAGGAGAGATGCACTTTGTTTAGACACATTCTGACAACTTTGTTTGTTGGCTGTCACTTTTGCGTGTTGAAACTGAGTGATAAGTCCTGTATGTTTATGCATGTGTGCCCTTTTTTATTCTTGTCTACATTTAGAGTTTGCTGAAACCACAAGTTTGAAACACTGTATTATCTGTACCAGTAAATATCAGGCCTGGGGTAATAGTAATATGTAATAGTAATAATTACAATTGTTCCAGTAATAGTAACAGCAATAGATGGAATAGAACGCAACGTAATAGTAATAGAAAGCAAAGTAATAGTAACTAAGCTATTACTTTGCTATTACATTTCAATCACACCAAAATTCAATTTCATTTAAAATAATCAGACCAAAAAATTATGTATTTTGACGTAATGGGACTTGGACAAGAATCGTGTTCAGTCGTTCACATGCAGTTTTATTTATTTTCCAACAGTTGTGATAAAATGGTTTAGTATGTGAATCATGACAGTCAATGAACTTTAGCACGATTAGCAGGAGACAGTGGGACTGTTGCATGGCTAATTGGTCATTTGATGCCAGGTCCACCAGCCATCTATCCTTTTTACACAAGCCTATTCATTCATTAACTGAAGCAGGATAAGGGTTCCAGGCTTCTAGCACTAAACAGACTGTCTTTAACATCTGAATCAATCAATCATTGCCATCTCCCAACCCTAGCTGCCAGCCTGCCATGCTGCATGGGTAATGTTTGAACAAAATCCAGGGACTTAACCAAATTGTCTGTGTTTTTCTCAGTTGGTAGCTAGCACGCACACTATTGACCAAAAGTGTGAAAAAGTCCTATCTTTGAGTCAATAATTAACTGTCCACGAAGCAGCAGCCGAGCAGGAGAATCAGACTGTGTTATATGACAGTGACATTGCTTGGTTTGTTTCATTCCAATGAATATATGAAACTTCTACATCTGACTGGAATTGTGTGAGATTAATTTAATTGGGAATTAATTATACACCCATCAGTTAATTTGAATCTATGTGAGTGATTAAGTATGTAAAATGCTTAATCAAAAGAAAATAGTTCCGGTGAAAAATGTAATAGTAATAGAAAGGAAACTATGTAATAGTAACCTATTACATTGCAATGTAATAGATCTCAGGCCTGTAAATATCTGTATCAGTCACTGAATGTAGCAAAGAAACAGGAAAAAAGAAATGGAAAAAAAGAAACAAAGAAACAGGTTTTTTCAGATTCTATTTCAGTTAAAATACACCTATAATTCACATGAAAAACATGTATAATTATTCATTAGATCATACTATCGCACAAATTAATTAAAAACTGAGTTCACAGATTACTACACACGTAAGGATCACAGTTCATGAAATGACAGTTTTGCCTCAATGGCTGTTTTTTTGGGAGGCAATTGAAATGGAAGCCACCAATTTGGGATCAAATGTCAGTTTGAATTAAGCAAAAGGGATCATCCAAGATACAATTATGAAATGGCTTCATGGGTCAATTGGGGATCAAGGGAATGGCTTCAAGGGTAAATTGGGAATGGCTTCAAGGGTAAATTGGGAATGGCTTCAGGAGTGAATCTGTGGATCAGTGAGCTATGAATTGCAATTATGAAAACTGAAAATATTTAATACCTTTATGCCATTAGCTTGTAAACCTCAATTAGTCATGTTAATATTTTAAACTTTTCTTTCTGAGACATTTTAGCATCATTTCAAAGATAAATATAGCAAAAACAGGGCGTTTCTTTCCATTTATTTTTTCCTGTTACTTTTTTCTTAGTCAACTTTGTTTCTTTCTTTCCATTTCTTTTTTCCTATTTCTTTCTTTCCGTTTACTGCTGTGCTATCTATCGGTCAGCGAACATTTGCATACAGAGGAACCAGGGGAACGAAACTGTGGACACTGTCCGAGAACACATTAAAATGTGAACACTGCAGCATGTTTTAAATCACTGTTTTTAAAACATGTCAGGAAGGAAGTACAGTATATAAAAAAGGTAAAGGCTCCTTGTCCGATATAGCATTATTCTTAAGATATGCAGAATCACGTATCATGCACTTTCATCCAAGCAACCAGCATATTTACATTCACTGCTCACTCCTGCATGACAGCCCAGACAGCTTCGATCATCTAATTCTAATCTACTTTTTGTTCCCGGTGTTAAGACAGATGTTGGAACTAGAGCAGTTGTTGCACCGACTCTGTGGAACTCACTCCTGGTGTTCAAAGTGCTTTACACTTCCTTAGCTCAACTGTGACATAATTGTGAACATTTCCAACTTGATAGGCCTGCATGAATGTTGATACTTAGAAATTGTAAATTGATGATTTTACTTAATGGGTTTTATTTAATATATTAATTTTTCTATTTATAACTTATTGTAATTTTTAAAGGATTTATAAATATAACTATGAAGATACTGTATTTTTTTTATAGGATTTGTAAATAAGAACTATGTGAAACATTTTTAACTTGACATGCCTGCAAATGCTGATATTGTAATAATTGTAAATTGATGGTTTTGTTTAATGGTTTTATTTAAATGTTGTTATTATTATTTTATGTGTATGATTTGTAAATTGATTGATGTTCTTAAAATTGTGACATGTTTTATGTATGTATTTATTATGTTTTATTTTGTTTATCCAATGTTTTGATAAATTATATAATTGTGGATGTAAGAGTGTTTGTGACCGATGGCCCATTGAAAATCATATAGCTCTTACTACTACACCTGCACTACTACTGACTGCCTGGTTGTGTTACAAATGTATGAATAGTTTTTAGTTTAAGACAGTTGGTGTGACAAAGCTTAAATAAAGAGCCTAATACGTGTGTGCATGTGGTTATCCATGTATGTCACGTAGATCTGGGCACCTGGATTTCTCGTAGTTTTAGTCGGCCATTCGGCACGAGAAAAAACGTGTCTTCTTGCACTATCAGTTTTCCATCTGACTGACTCAGTCCTTCAGCCACAGCTTTCACTTTCTTTATGTCCTTCACATTAGCTTTGACATCCACGTTCTGGGGCATTTTGCAGTTTCACCTATCAATGCAAAAAATACAGTTACTAAATGTGGACATTTCTAAGCCTTTTTTTGTATGTACATATAATATATATATAATTCATGGTCCACCCACACATGCATCAATCCATGCACACATGCATCAATCCATCCACATATACCATACATGCATCAATTCATGAATACATGCATCAATCCATCCATAGATAACACACATGCATCAATCCATCCATAGATGCCATACATGCATGGTCATGCATCAATCCATCCATAGATAACACACATGCATCAATCCATCCATAGATGCCATACATGCATGGTCCACCCATACATGCATCAATCCATCCATAGATAACACACATGCATCAATCCATCCATAGATACCACACACGCATCAATCCACCCATAGATACCACATACGCATCAATCCATCCATAGATGCCACACACGCATCAATCCATCCATAGATGCCACACACGCATCAATCCATCCATAGATGCCACACACGCATCAATCCATCCATAGATGCCACACACGCATCAATCCATCCATAGATGCCACACACGCATCAATCCATCCATAGATGCCACACACGCATCAATCCATCCATAGATGCCGCACACGCATCAATCCATCCATAGATGCCACACACGCATCAATCCATCCATAGATGCCACACACGCATCAATCCATCCATAGATGCCACACACGCATCAATCCATCCATACATGCAACACACGCATCAATCCATCCATAGATGCCGCACACGCATCAGTCCATCCATAGATGCCGCACACGCATCAGTCCATCCATAGATGCCGCACACGCATCAGTCCATCCATAGATGCCGCACACGCATCAGTCCATCCATAGATGCCGCACACGCATCAGTCCATCCATAGATACCGCACACGCATCAGTCCATCCATAGATGCCGCACACGCATCAGTCCATCCATAGATACCGCACATGCATCAATCCATCCATAGATACCGCACATGCATCAATCCATCCATAGATACCGCACATGCATCAATCCATCCATAGATGCCACACACACATCAATCCATCCATAGATGCCACACACACATCAATCCATCCATAGATGCCATACACGCATCAATCCACCCACAGATACCACACATGCATCAATCCATCCATAGATACCGCACATGCATCAATCCATCCACAGATGCCACACACGCATCAATCCATCCACAGATACCACACATGCATCAATCCATCCACAGATACCACACACGCATCAGTCCATCCACAGATACCACACATGCATCAATCCATCCACAGATACCACACACGCATCAGTCCATCCACAGATACCACACATGCATCAGTCCATCCACAGATACCACACACGCATCAGTCCATCCATAGATACCACACATGCATCAGTCCATCCACAGATACCACACATGCATCAATCCATCCACAGATACCACACATGCATCAATCCATCCACAGATACCATACATGCATCAATCCATCCACAGATACCACACATGCATCAATCCATCCATAGATACCATACATGCATCAATCCATCCACAGATACCACACATGCATCAATCCATCCATAGATACCACACATGCATCAATCCATCCACAGATACCACACATGCATCAATCCATCCATAGATACCACACATGCATCAATCCATCCATAGATACCACACATGCATCAATCCATCCATAGATACCACACATGCATCAATCCATCCATAGATACCACACATGCATCAATCCATCCATAGATACCACACATGCATCAATCCATCCATAGATACCACACATGCATCAATCCATCCATAGATACCACACATTCATCAATCCATCCATAGATACCACACATTCATCAATCCATCCATAGATACCACACATTCATCAATCCATCCATAGATACCACACATGCAAGCATACACGACACTGCCATGTATTAAATTGAAAACTTTCCTTGCCAAACTATGTTGCATGCTTAAGGATCAATCATGTCCCAAAAAAGCAGTCTGACAGTGCAAGGTGATGTTTTACCAGATCCGCTGTCTGGTCTGGGTGGGAGAAGGGCATGACAATGAGGCCACCATGTATGTACTGTCATCTAGCTGTGTACCTTGTTGACAACAGTGAGATGGACCTGAGGACTCTGCTACTAACTGATTACAAAAGAAGGAAAAGCGTTTTCTACTGTGATTCAAAGTAGCTGAAGGAGGTGTTCTATCACAACATTTCTTCAGAATCTCCGTACTGCTTTGTGAAGGCCGGATGCACACACGCCCCTCAATGAACATTCATCACCACCAAAACCTAATATGGGTGTACACCAAGACGAACGCTGAGAAACTGTCAGTAGTTGCTGCTCATGTTTTGCAGGGTATGTACATATTGTACACTGATTGTAGCAGAGTATTTTGAAATGCATGTTAAAAGTATATTTAATATTTATAATGGCCTTGTTCAGCACCATATGTAATATTTACAGTCATCTTGTTTAGTACCATAGGTAGAACCCAACCTAGAATGTGCATGTATTGTAATCATTTACAATTTTCATTCCAAGTTTTGCAAATTGCAAGTAGGCTCATGTAAAATCTGCCAAGAGTGCGTTGATACAGCAGCGTTTGTAAATGTGGAAGAAAGGACAGACAGTGTAAATGTGCAAAAGAAACTTAGGGTAAATGAGTTATTGGCATACGTTAACACGTATAGACATCAGTCATCAAAGCTGAAAATTCAAATGTCCTGTATGAAATTTTATGCAGATCAAGATGTACTTGATGCTAAACAGGTGCTTTATGATGAGTACAGACATGAGCTGGGTGATCCCCAGAACAGACAGGAGTCAAACAATAGAAGCAAGGCAGAGAAATCAGTAGAAGATATCTATGTTGCATTCAAAAAATTAGATGAAATGAAAGTTGAACCGTGTTTTGCTGCCACTGACATTAAGGGATTACCTAACTTTACCCCAGATGAAATGGACCTGACATCAGTCTTAGACAGGTTGGTAAGATTAGAAAACAAAATAAACAATGTTGAGGGCAATATCTCCCTCTGCAGAGCAGAGCATATGGACACTAGACAAACAGTAGATGATGTATTTAATGAGGTACAGAAACATGGTATATTACTGCAGAAGCAAGAAAGGCAGACAAAATATGCAGATGCTGTCCAGTTAAACAGAGATAATAATAATCTAACTGTCAGTTAGCCAGTCTACCTGTGGCATGTCCTGTCCAACATGCCTCAGAGGCAGTACGGCCTCCTAGAAGTACTAATCGGGTTACCGGTACAACAAATGCAATGACCACTCAGAAAGTGGCATACCCCGTACAACAGGCCCCGCCTAAACCTAAGTCCTGTGATGGGAACAATGGATAGAAATGGACAGTGGTAGAAAAGGAAAAGAGAAACATTGTGTTTGGCACTGGTTGTGGCAGTGATTGTGTACAGGGGGCACCACCTCCTAGTAGAGATCTAGTAATAGAAAGGGTGTCAAAGGTAACAAAAGAGACTGATCTCAAAGATCACATTAAATCTAAAGGTGTGTGTGTTCGCACATTGATGCCAAGCATCAGACATTTAAACTAGAAATATCTAAAGATGATCTCATGAAGGTTTATAATCCTGACTTTTGGCCATGTGGCATCAACATTAGAAGATATTTCCCTCCCAAGGGAAGTAACAAACGAACTGACAGTACACTGAGCAATGGGGAAACTGGTGTGAATTCAAGTCAAAATGAAACATAAACACGATGGACAAATAAAACTAACTCAAGTTTGGCTCTTACAATTGTAAGCATTTTGGTGTTGACAAGTATGTTATTACGCAAACCTTGCTGGTGTTGACAAGTATATTATTACGCAAACCTTGCTGGTGGCGTGTGATTTTTTTTATACAAGAACATTGTATGTATAAAACACAATTTATACAAAGATTGAACTCATTTAGTCCAAACAGTGTGTGCGTTGTATCCAGCTCAATGGATGAGAGTGTGCCATTAATAGGCAGACCCAATCATATTGACATCAATCATTTGATCATCCAATATTAGCTGTAAAGTGGATACGATAGAGTGTATATCTAAGAGGCTGTGTGCTGTGAAAGTGACAGTAGATGGTATTGAGTTTGTATTGTTTAACATGTATATGCCATGTGACAAGGGTTATGCAAATCACGATTTGTTTGAATATATAGACATTCTTAATGAAGTGGGTGATATTTGTAACAAAACTGCATCACAATATTTTGTATTGGGTGGTGACTTTAACAGACTTAACAAGGGATACTCCACAGACAAGAGCTCTCCATTCATTTGTTAATAATGAACAAATGTTGTTATGTATTGATGCCGAATGTTCTAATATACCATATACATACTGCTTGAAGAACAATGGCTGCAAGTCAACAATAGACCACTTTATGGTAACACAGAACTTGCGTGAATCAATTATCAAATATGAATCAGTGTTTATGAACAGTAATTTTTCTGATCATGTTCCAATGTCTTGAAATGCAAATAGATGTGTCATACCATGAATCATTTGAACGTAAATGTAAAACGAATGTAGCTTTGCATAAATGTATGGAGATCCACATTGAGAATTACAAACGTGAGCTTGATAAGTTGATATCATGTTTTGATTTTAATCATGATGCTGTTAGTTGTGTTGATTAACAATGTAAAAGGCACACAGGTTTTTTCTCTGATTTGTGTAATACTGTTGTAAATAGTTGCAATGTTGCCTCAGATATGTGTTTGCCAAAGACAGGTGTCAAGAAAGAAGCAGCAAGGTGATACCTGGTTGGAACGAACATGTACAGGCTCAACAAATACTTCCTTGTTCTGGCATGATATTTGGGTGCAATGTGGTAGGCCACATAATGGTGAAGTAGCCGATATCATGAGGCGTACTCGCTCCAGGTATCACTACGCTGTGAGATATGTAATAAAGGAAGAAACAAGGATAAAACGCAATAGAATGGTTGAAGCTATTAGTGAAGGTAATGATCGTAACTTATGGAAAGAGGTGCATAGTTTAAAAAAATCTTCTCATTTTCTGCCTAATGTTATTGATGGTCATATAGGGTCAGAAGATATTGCCGACTTATTTTCCTCAAAGTTTGAACAATTGTACAATTCTGTTGGATTTGATGAAGATCACATGCACTTATTAAAAAAGTAGAGTTGACAATCTTGTTATTAATATGTGTATGCATGAAAATGATACTGATGATGGTCACAACTGCCATCAGCAGCATGATATTGATATTGATGATCTCAAGAAATGTGTAAATTGCATGAAACATTGTAAAAAGGAAGAAAATGGCTTATTTCCAAACCATATTATACATGGTACTGAAAAACTGTTTAAAGCATTAACCTTGCCCTACAATGGCATGTTTATTCATGGTGTATCCCCAAGTGAGTTACTGATAGGTACTATGGTGCCACTTCAGAAAGATAAAAGAAAGGCGTATCACAGCTCTGATAACTATAGGGCATTGACCTTAGGCAGCATCATTGGTAAACTTTATGATGCCATTATTATCAAACAACAAACTGGAGTTTTTAACACATCAGATTTACAATTTGGGTTTAAAGATGGCTTATCTACAAAAATGTGTACTTTTATGGTAAAAGAAACTATTTCATATTATGTAAATAATGGTAGTACTGTACATATTTTATTACTTGATGCTTCTAAAGCATTCGATAGAGTAAATTATTGTGTTGTTTCAAAAATTAATTGATAAGGGTATGTGCCCATTAGTTGTAAGACTTTTACTTCACATGTACACCCACCAGAAATTACAAGTTAGATGGAATGACATAATATCAAACCAATTCAGTGTGAAGAATGGGGTTCGCCAAGGTGTTATGTCTCCACTTCTATTTGAGGTATACATGGATGGACTGTTGGAAGAATTAAAAGACCGTGGTATTGGCTGTTACATTGGGCAACATTTCTGTGGAGCTGCAGGATATGCAGATAACATCATATTCAGGGCTGGGTCCAATTACGTAATTGTAATTGATTACAGCAAAATTGTGTAATTGTAATTGATTATGGTTTCAAATTTGTGCTGTAATTGTTATATTTTGTATAATTGAAAATTTATTTCAATTACAATCAATTACAGTACGTTTCATATCACAAACTACCTGAACAGACTGTCAATATAATATAATTTAAGTCTCATACAGGTTCAGGGTTGTTTTATTTAAATCATTGATTTTAATCATGATTTAAATCACTCCAAAAAAATCATTGATTTATGATTTTTTTTACTTCCGATTTTTGTAATCGCTAATTTATATGAATTTAGCTCAAATAATTGTTTACAAGCATTGAGATCAACAGAGTTTTGTATGTCTTTTAATACAAAAGCACAAAGTGTGCACACTTGTGTAGCTGTATTGACACCAGATAGCCTGACAGTCAAATATTTTATGACATTGTGTATGTCTGAGCTATTCCCTTTTTGACTGCAGTGAAGCTACACAAAGTTGTCTTCCAGAGGAAGTATCTTTTCAAGTCAGAAGCCCTGAGTTAAAGTCCACTTAGAGCTTGTGCTAGTTGTTCTCAATTCAGTATGTTGACTCAAGTGAGACAGTCTGGGCTACCATTGTTTAATACTGTACCAGTTTGCAGTTTGGTTAGAGATCCTTAGAGTACACAGGGCCATGGACAGGTGCTAATCCACCCTCTCAGCAAACAATAATTAGCACTGCTACAGCCACAGACACACAGCATGCTTTCCTTCTCCAAGACAGATTGTGCAACTACAGGAGGTGAAGCCTTGTGGACATTGTCTAATGTCTTTATATAAGCAAAAATCATGTACCCTATGTTAAGACAAGTACCTAGATTGATTTGAAAGAGTTTATAAATACATCAACATATATATATATATAATTTATTAATGTCTATATACCAGATTTTAAATATATATTTATATAATAAAAATATGTTTAAACGGCTGTCTTTTTATTTAGTACAATTCAAAATTCAAGCCACAATTCTTCAACAATTTACAATCATTACTGTTATATTTGTTTATCAATTGTGTACAAAATATTGAAATTCAGCAAAAGTGCAAAACTATATAATTAACAAATGCTGAATATATTTGGTTCCGCATAATGTAATTGAAATTATGAGTGTAATTGTAATTGAACTACAAATTGAAATGTAATTGTAATTGATATAATTATGTGTAATTGAACCCACCCCTGGCTGTGAAATGTGGAAAACTACTCAGTCTCTCAACAACAAACTCCAAGTCTTCATCAACAGTCACCTCCGAATTCATATTACTATGTCCTACTAGTTTGGTTCACTTCAAACTGTTGTCAAAAACAAGTTGTTTCATCAGTATTGTTGTGCATTGTACGGATCTCAACTATGGTCACTGTGGCATGACAGTGTTAACAAGATGTGCATACAGTGGCATAATGCATTGCGTAAGGTATGGAAGCTACCATATGCTTCCCACAGAGATTTAGTACCATTAACTGCTGAATGTGTACCTTCAGATGTGGCTTTGAACTTTAGGCTTATAAAGTTTTACAGAACAGTAGCCTTGTCAGATAACATGGTTGTTAATTATATGCAAATACAATGACATTTGCTTATAAAGTTTTACAGAACAGTAGCCTTGTCAGATAACATGGTTGTTAATTATATGCAAATACAATGACATTTGCTTATAGGTCAACTATGGGCCAGAATGTAAGACACATTATGTCCAAATATAACATGACCCACCATGAACTGTTGTATATGCCTATGAGTGCTATTAAGCATAAATGTAAAGAAATGTGGAATAGCAATGTCAATGCTACATACTATGACAATGCAACCATGATTTGTGAATTGGTTGAAACGAAAGATTGTAACAATGACGATGTCTTAAGTAAGGAAGAGATGTAATGCTGTGATTTCATATCTCAGCACAATATAATTTGTTTTCTAGCTGCTATTCTAACTTACAATTTGTTTAATATGTACATGTTTGTGGATCTTGAGTCTGAATAAAGATGATAATAATATGCATGCTTGTTACACTAATTATTACATTATTTGACATGAAGGTGTTACCAGAATTATTCGGTAGGTGTACTATTTATATATGAAAACAATGCTAAACTATAATAGTTCATACACAGCTCTATGGTCCATTATGCTAAGATACATATGAGCTGATATAACAACTTTCCATAACACACTGCATTTCTCCCAGAAATAAAACAAACCAAAAATGCATATTTTCTAATTGTTGTTCCGTGTGGTTTGTAAAAGTATTTAGTGATTGGAGTTAATACAAATATAATGATAGATCTTTTCAGTAGTAGGCATGCTAACATTTTGTGCAACTAACTTTCCTCATAGAACATAAAATTACATAACATATAATATAACAGTGATTTAATCAGAAATTACCAGAAGGCATAACATGATAACATGCTTTTTTTTATTAATTCGCTATCTAAATATGAACATTAAATAAAAAAAATTGGCTGCCTGTATCTTCTATTGCCGACTCGGGTCTGGCTACACAACAGCAAAGTATGCCAAGTGGACTGCACCGTCAAAAAGCAGAGGTGGTGTTGAGTCAAAGAAACTTAGTGAAATGGAATGGTACAATTTAAGCCACATTACAGCAAAAGAGGGTTCCCATCAATATAAATAATTATGTAGGCATGTCAGAGGTTTTTTTTTACCCCACATTTGCAGTTGTAAGTAATTTTAAAGATCACTCATTCAGAAGTTCAGAAATGTGAACAGTTTGACTGTAACTTAATTCTATGGGAAGAGATTACTATTCAAAGGTCGCCACCGTCAAGAAAAGTTTCTGCCGATTTCAAGCCAATTTCCAAAATGCATATCTAACAATTTTTTATTAAATATCCTGCAAGTGTAGTGTCATTGTAAAGGTTATTCTAAGAAGTTCAGAAATGCAAACATTTTGACTCTAGCTTAATTCCATGGGAGGATATTAATAGTTAAAGTTAAATTCCAAAATTCATATTAACTGAATAGATAATTTATTTTGTATACATGTCGTTTTTATATTTAACTGCAACTGGCATCTTGAAAGCATCATCCAGGTATTTGTCTAAGAACACTTTATTAGCTACTGTGGTTTTTTAAGGATTTTAACATGTTCGATCTGGCATTGTTGCTGTCAAAACTGAAATGCTCTTATAGTTGCTCTTGTTACTCCATTCTGGCGTTGCTGATTTTCAAGCTAGGCCACTGTTTCTAATTCACCTTCTAACTTTAGTTTTTCTAAAACCATTCCATTGGTGATATTCATGACACTTATATAAATGATGAACTTGAACGTCGAACATGTACCAATTAAGTACTGTACAAGTGAAATATATATATGAAATGTCAAGACAAATTTGAAATGTTTGCACAAACATATATTTTGGTTGTGGTACACATGTGAGGTGTGATAATCCAAGTCACATGTGTGTAGTTGTATGCTGACTAGATGTGGTGCATGTATATGTGTAGGCAGGCTCGTATGTGTTGTGAACCACCCCGGCTTACAACAGGGATATCTCACATGCAAATCTCGTTTAAACCCGCGCATTTTTACAGGCCTGACGTGGTCAAAATGTTACGTCTCCATGGGGGGTATGTCTGGCAGTGGTTCTGTCCGCCGCCCAGCATGAACATGCGTTTACAGAAAATGTTTTTCTTCTCTTTTTCAAAGCGACCGTGTGCAAAAAGTACTCGTGATTCTTTAAAAGGTAACAGTGGATGAAATACTAGTTCGGTAGCTTTTAGATAACGTGTGTGCGCTGGCAATTTCTAACGTTTTTAATGGTAAAAATTACAATAAAAGTTACCTACTTAAAATTGGTGCAGATACGAAACGACAACAGGCGGATTCGTTTGATCTCTAGCTCTGGTTTTATGTGCCCAAATTTAGAAATGCCGGAGCTCGTAAGGCGGCGCTAGCAGTGCTGTGATCTGCAAGTAGACCAAAACGTGTACCAGCAGAGGCCCTTGTCTTGTATTGTTACTGGCCAACACTCCTATGGAGTCAAACGGTCAGGGTTGGGTATGAATGCTATTTAGTCATGTTTGTTTGGGGCTAGGTGTATGAGTGCTTGCTTAAATTGCTGTGGTTCTGTGATGTTGACTATTGCGTCTGGTAATGAATTCCAATCTTTTATTGTTCGGGGAAAAAAAGAAAATTTTTAACAGTTTTTGCTCGCGTGTATAGTGTTGAAGGCTTTGCTATTTAGATGCCGTGAATGGCGTTTGGTGGGTTGGAGGAGGTTTGCAACAGGCAATGATAGATGACTGTGGATGGCTTTGTGGAATATGGTGAGCCGTCTGTTTATTCTTCTGGTTGTTAATAGTTCTATTTGTAATTTTTTTATCATTTCTGACACACACCCAGTTTCTCGGGATGTGTAGTTGTTGTGGCAAAAGCGAGCCGCCCGTCTTTGTACCATCTCTATTTTGTTAATGAGAACCTGGGTGTGGGGGTCCCATACGGATGATGAGTATTCTAGGAGTGGGCGAACAAGGGTTGTGTAGGCGGTTGTTTTGATGTTTTGGGGGCATGAGTGGAGATTCCGTCTGGTGAATGCAAGTGTGCGGTTAGCTGAGGCTGTGGTCCGATGGATGTGTTTGTTCCAGGTGAGATCTTTGGTGATGCAGACTCCTAGATAGGGATGACTGTCAGTTTCTTGTAGTGTTGAATCTCCTAGTGTGTAACTGTAGTGTTTTACATGTCTTGCGTGTGTAATTCTCATGACGAAGCATTTTTGTGTATTGAAATGCATTTGCCAGTCATGTTCCCATTGTGCCAGCCGGTTTAGATCTTTCTGGAGTTCATGTGAGTCAGACTCATTTTTTATTTCTCTATAGAGGACACAGTCATCTGCAAACAGACGGACTGTGGAGTGAATATTGTCAGGTAGGTCATTGATGTATGTGAGGAAAAGTAACGGTCCCAGTACCGTGCCCTGGGGTACACCCGAAACAACGTTGGTCCAGGTCGAGTGTTCTCCGCCGACAACAACTCTTTGTTTGCGACGTTTAAGGAAGTTTGAGATCCAGGTGTGTGTATTATTGTGGATGCCATATCTGTTTAATTTATTTAGAAGCCGGTTGTGGGGGACGGTGTCAAATGCTTTTGAGAAGTCCATTATTATCATGTCAGTCTGGGATTTGTTGTTTAAAGAATTAGCTAGATCATGTGTGGTGAGTATTAATTGAGATTCTGTGGAGTGTTTTCTGCGGAAGCCATGTTGTCTATCTGTTAAGATTGCGTATTGGTCAAAGTGGTTCATGATGTTAGAGAATATAATGTGTTCGAGGATTTTGCAACATATCGATGTTAAGGAGATGGGACGATAATTTGATGCAAGGGACCGGTCTCCCTTCTTGAATATGGGGGTGATGTTGGCTCGTAACCAGGAGAGTGGGAGTTCCCCTGTGGTGAGTGATTTCTGGAAGATTAGACTGAGGGCTGGAGCCAATTCGTTGGCGGCAAGTTGGAGGATTTTGGCGGGCACCTCGTCGGGTCCTGTTGCCTTGTTTGGATTTAAGCCGTGAAGTAGTTTAGCAACCCCTTCTGTTGTGATGATGATGTCTGGCATGGCTGGTATGTTTGTGTTTGGTTCTTGTGGTAAGTTGGTGTTTTCGCTTGTGAAGGCTGACTTGAACTGGTTATTCAGAATTTCGGCTTTCAGTTTGTTATCTGACTCTAGCCTGTTGTCTTTGGTTAGGGTTGGTATTCCGATTGTATCAATTTTCAGGCTTTTGATGTAGGACCAGAATCGTTTGGGTGAGTCGGAACAAATGGACGAGATATATCTTCTATGTGTAGTTCTTGTCTCTTCGTGTGTGGTCTTACGTGCTTTACGAAAAATTTCATAACTGGCTTGATTCTTCTGTTGTTTGTGTGTGTTGAAAGCTCTTTGTTTACGTTTGTGTAATCGTTTGATTCGCCTGTTGATCCAAGGTGTTTGGTTACGCTTAGATATTATTTTAGTTGGTATGTGAGAGTTCATTATTGATTCAAGAATAGTTTGGAATTCCGTGTACATTTCATTAACTGTGTTCATGGATGTATCCCTTGATGTGAATTCGTTATTCCATTTGAGTAGTTCTTCTTTCAGAGCCTGTACGTTAGCTTTGTGGTACATGTATATTTTGCGCGGTTTTTGTTTGATAACCCTGGGCTTACAGCTGTTTATGATTACTGGGATGCCGTCATGGTCACTTATTCCTGGTACAACTGTAGATCTTTCAACAAGGGTGGGGTTTGTTGTGAAGAATAGGTCCAAAGTGTTATTTATTCTGGTGGGTCCACGGACGACTTGTTCTAGTCCAAAGTCATTAGTAATTTCAATTAATTGTTTCGATAGGCCAGGAGCAGCTCCGCCTGGTTTTGTGCTGAGTATATCCCAATCTATATCGGGTAGATTAAAATCTCCAGCTAGCCCGTTTATAGGGGGTGCCTATTACGGTCCATAGCAGCGGACATGGATCACCTATAGGGGGTGCCTATTACGGTCCATAGCAGCGGACATGGACCACCTATAAGCAAACTATGCACATGCTTTAAAGCTGAATAAACGTACTTTACTCTAATATACATAACGATTTGTTTTCTTAAGTGAAAGTATTTTTTTTATTCAAGGTGAACATTTCATGAATAGCAAATCCGGGATTCACTTTATTTCACGGAAAAAACAATGGTATGTCTTTCATTGATCATTTATTAACATTACTAGACAATATTTGGGCGTGGCTAACTCTGGCTAGTAACGTACATCACTCCTAAACGTGACGCCCCCACGTCCAACGGTGTCAACAATTCGTTGAATTTTTGGCCGCTAGACGGCGCCGCCCGTGCAATGATAAATATCTACTACGTAAATAATGATTCATGGCACCAATTTTTAATATTTAGCATCCAGTGAAGAGTGAACTTTGATTTACAAACATGAATACACGTAAATTCTGCATTTTATTGATATATTTTCATAGTCTAGCAAGATGCTTAAAATCCAAAACGGCGCCACCTAGCGAGCATGTTGCAAACCGATACTTTATCATGTTGTCACAGTGAGCATTTCAAATTAGCTTGTTTAATTTATTAATTACACGTGTATCTACACAAACACAGTCCCTTGATATATACAATCTGATATATGACCTGTTGGCAACATTCTGAAGACAAATTGTTTGGTTGCACTCATGCAACCTTATACTTTTGTGAATCGTAAAATACCTAAAATATTTTACTAGTGGCTAGATCTTCTAACTAAAATTTGTGGCATGGCACATAATGTTATATACATGGTCAAATGTATACAGCAGTTGTTTACTTGTTGTTGACCTACTTGGCATTACTTATATAGGCAGATATTAGGCATCTTGTAAACAATACATAATTTTCATTATATATTAAGTGTTCAATATATCATACTTAGGATCACAAGTCACAACTATTGTATATCAGCAAAGGAATTTCATCACGTAAACATGCATCACACACTGTGTGTATACATTTTATTTCGTATGTAACCATGCATGCATGATAACTTCGATCATCTTCGTCATCATCATCATCACGTGGTGCCATCCCCTCCCATCACCTCTCAGAAGGTCAGCTATCACAGACAGCTATAATCATGTCTGCATTGTGCCATTCTGACCAGATCGATCTTCTTACTTCATGTTCTCGATCCGTCCATGCCTTGCAGTTGTCTCTCGATCCATGCATGTGGCTGTATAGCATATGAACAAGTCATTATTCAGTGCGTACATAGTGTACGCGTATAGCAACACGTACGTACATTTCCGTATAATGTGGCCACATCTGTCAAATTTTTCAATGTTTGCAACTCTGTTGCAGGCAAAATAATGTATGTTGACCACCAATAGGTTGACAAAATTTAGTAGTTCCAGTATAATAGACCTTTCCAACGATGTAACACTTTGCAATAACTTAATTATTTCAAAAATAATGGTCCAGCATATATATAACCTAACAAAATTGTGGTGTATAGCTACTAGAGTTTCTTTCGGAAGATAACTATAGTTTCAGATGTTTTCAAAGTGATGGGGAGTTCATTCCAGACCCTAGGCGCAGCGACTGAGAAAGCAACGTTTTGACTACTTTGATGACTGCTTATACGAACCCACAACGGATTAGCCCATTAGCATTACAACATACTTTGCATCCTGGAAGAAAATGCGCGAATCATGCACCTCGGCAATCCTACGTCAAAGGGGCGGTCTTAGCACTGAGCAGGTGCTTTGTATTCCTACGTGCATTTCTGCACGTTTTAAAATTATCAGCTATATTTGACGCATTGTTTAATCTTCGTAAAAGAAAAGTTGCAATCGTGTATGCAATAACAAACGCATTAACTTCAAGTATCCTAGAGGTATTTAAATTAATTCTAAACTACTTTTTCTCTGGCGGATTTTTATGCTACTGTTACTACACATCACCGCCATTAACGATTGTGGAAATCATCCAGAATTTAGGAAGATTTAAACTTTAGCGAATGAATTCTCGTCTCTGAGTCATTAAAAATTACATGGGAAACCATGTTATCTTTAACAATATATCATCTGGTTGTTTTCATAATATAAGCGGCCAAAGTTGCCGTTTAAAGGTAAGCAGTGTTTGTTTTGTTGTTGCCTCCTGCGAATCAACACCGCAGACATGGGAGACATTTCGACCATACGCACTCGTTATCGCAATAATAATACATTCCAGTGTAATAACAAGTTGAAAAGAAGTATGTTCATCGAGTAGTAAGTAAGCAAGGGTTTGTCATTTTTCTTCGTTTGTAAGGTATGTGGATTGTTTTTAGTATTAAAATCGTTTGGATCATCGTCGAGATCGTTTATGGCTGTTCGTTTCCCCTCCCTCTGCACTGTTTCTCAGTTTGTGTGGCGGCAGTGACGCGTGTCCGTGTAAGCTTCATGTTAATGGTTGTAACGCAGAGCTGTTTTAACAAATGGATCCACACGCTTGTGTGTGTTGTTATGTGCATTCTAAAAACGGAGACTACGTTCCGTGCTGTAACGGAAGGCCCAACGGTGAATATCTACAAAACGGTATGTAAACAGCCTTGACCTTGCACCAACTACACTGTCACTGGTGCTTTCGCCTAGATAACATGACTTGCGAATTTTGCACAGTCGTCATCAAGCCAAATCAGTGTGTTGGCATACTAAATAAACCTCCCGCACATTGTTTCCCAAATTGCAATTGTTTTTAATTGTGTATAAATTATGATCTGTTAGGATGGTGATGGGCCACAGTGCTGCCGCTGGGCGGAGTGGATCGTCTGTCCCGATGACGCCGGGTCGCAATGGGTCATCCATCGGGATGACCTCGAAGGAACTCTGTGAAAATGACGATTTGGCAACACAGCTTGTTCTCGATCCGTATCTTGGTTTCACCACTCACAAAATGAACTCCAGGTAAAATTGCTTCACATAATCGTAAGACTTGCAATAGAAAGTTCCACCTATTCGCTAGGAGTAGGAGGCGCCAGTGGTTACAGTTAATGTGATAAGTTGCTCACTCGATGGCGACACATGTGATTGATACCTACAGGATTCACACAGATCCCCAAATGTTCTTGAATTTAAAAATGTCATTTTAGTATCCTTGAATGTTGTTGAATTTATAGCAAATTTCTTGATGTTCTTGAAAGCGTATTATTTCTATTATGACCAAAATATTTTGGCTATAATTGCCAGATGTCTCTAGTAAACACGCCATGTGTGAACTGAAACCAATAAGATTCATACTTTCTAAAAAAAAATCTCCATATACACAACAGATGTCGCAAGTAGAACTAGCTGTTATCAAGCAGGATCTACATGTCAAATTGTCCACACTCAAGGGAACTGTGTTACGAACTTATGATTCACGCATGAACGATGATGCTGTCTGTGTCATGCAGCCTCATGCTAGTGTGGCAACTTCTGACAAACAATTAGCCTGTTTTGTATTATTGTGTTTGTATATAGTTAATGAGTTGTTTTTTAAATAAAGATTTGACATACATATTTCAAGTTGTTTATTAATTAATGTTCACGTGGTGCACTCTTGAAAAAGTGCTGTTTTCCCCTTTGAATGTTCTTGAATTTGACTTAACCCACTCTGTATGAACCCTGAATACCTATGGATAAATTATTAAATTCATCTCAAAATGGATTCCTTAAAGCGAGGTCATGCTTAACAAATATGTTATGTTTTTTTGGGAGAAATCACTAAGTGGATAGACGTGGGATCGCCAGGAGATATTATCTACTTAGATTTTCAGAAAGCTTTTGACAAAGTGCCACATTAAAGATTACTACTTAAATTAAAAGCCCATGGTATCGGGGATAACATAACTGACTGGATAGAACAATGGCTGACTGACAGAAGACAACGAGTTGTAGTAGATGGAGAAGTTTCAAATTGAAAATCGGTTTTGAGTCGGGTACCTCAAGGATCAGTATTAGAACCTATATTATTCTTAATTTATATCAATGACTTGGAAGACAGTATAACAAGTAACGTACTGAAATTTGCGGATGACACAAAACTGTTTAGAAAGGTTAATACTGATGGTGATAAACAACATTTACAAAACGATCTAGACAGAGTAGTGAAATGGTCTGAGAAATGGCAGATGTTGTTAAATTTTGGGAAATGTAAATGCCTACATACAGGACATGGGAACTTGAATGTAAACTATAAAATGGGAGATACTGTTCTGGGTACTACTGTAAAAGAAAAGGACTTAGGAGTTACAATAAGCACTGATATGAAAGTTTCAGAGCAGTGTGGTATTGCAGCTTCAAAGGGTAATCAAATTCTTGGATTGATTAGAAGAAACATAACATACAAGGGAAAAAAGTTAATTATACCTCTTTATAAAGCAATAGTTAGACCTCATTTAGAATACTGTATACAAGCATGGAGACCATATCGTAAGAAGTATATAAATACGCTTGAACGCATACAAAGGAGAGCAACTAAAATGATTCCAGAACTTAGAGACCTTAGTTATGAAGAACGCCTGAAAGAATGTGGTTTAACAACTCTTAGAGACAAGGAGGTTAAGAGGAGATCAGATTGAAGTTTTTAAGATATTGAATGGTTATGAAAATATTGATAGAAATATGTTTTTCTCACTCAAGAAGAATAGCAGAACTAGAGGACATGAGGTAAAATTAGTAAAGGATCAATGTAGATTGGACATCAGGAAGCACTCGTTCTCACAGATAAAATAAATGAATGGAACAAATTGTCTACAGATTGTGTAACTGCTAGCAGTTACACAATATATAGAATATGTTTAAAAACAAGGTTGACACATATCTTAGGAGGGCGGGTTATAAGTAGATGAACATTGTTGGACTCTCGATAAGCCAATGGCTTCCTTGTCCACTTGCCATCTGGGCCTTTGGCTTGGATGGCAAATCTTGTTAAATCTAATGCATTCACTAGAGTGGGTCTTCCTTGCTACCCAGGGGTAGTAGTAGTGCTACATTATTCCTGGCAGATAAACGTGGAACTTTCACCTTTTCCCACTCCATGTGAATGTAGGCTGAATCATTTTGAGTCCAGGCTCCAGCGCCACCTCTGAATTCTATAAACACCCCTCCCATCCCCTTCCCTCCCTTTCTACATCCCCTAACACCACTAAATCGCACTACTACATTTCTTTTCTTTCCTGCTGCCAAAGATTACCCCCAAAATGACAAAATCTTCAACCAAATGAAGGTGGTTATTAAATAGAAGAAGAAGAAGGATTTGTACTTCATCCCATTTCTTGTCTTGATCGATGTCTTTCTGGGAACTAGACATGCCCCGCCAAACTTCATATGGCATTTCCATGAATTACCCGTCCAACCAACGATGACGGGCCTGCTGCCAATTAAAGTTAAGTTACTTCCCGAACAATACATGTACATCATGTAATTTGCCACATCCCAAATGCCCGGAAGTCATTGGGACATAGTCCATTGGTTAACTCAGCAACACTAAGTTCCACATTTCAGTGGGGTTATCTGCCAGGGGTACTGTTGTACTTGGCTGTCCCCCTGACAGCTGTGATGGAGTGAGCCACCTGTTTGCCTTAAACTGGTTTACACTTGTTATCTTACGTGGGAGGTATGTTTGGATTAATCAGTAATTTTCGTTATAGTAAAACAATTTTGATACATAATTAAATGTTACAAACATACATTTTGGACGGCTATGCATGCACCAAGATAATGCGATTATAAGTAAATAGTTAGTAAGTGACATTTTATGGGGTGCTTAATTATGTGTGATTAATTTGTTACAATAATAATTTGGAATCATGCAGTGTTTAAAATGTCTATAATGACAATGATATGGATGTTCTGTTAGATAGAGTAAAATATATTGTAGACATCAAGCAATTTAAACCATCTGAAATTTTTTGTTTTGTGCAGTGTTTATTCTCTTTTTCCTTTGAATAAACACATGTCAACCTTGCATGTAGTTATATTATTTGTGTATTCAGGTTTCGACCAGCAAAGGGAAAGCAAGAAGAATTAAAGGCTGTCGTGGAGCGTTTCAAGATCAGTGCGAATTATGATAAGGCATGGAAAGCCCTTGCCGTCTCTGATTGTTTCCGTACCTTCTTTCTCACAAAATCTGCGGCAAAACAAGCCGTCTTCAAGGAACATGTACGTCACAAAATATTTCTCAGTTTCCTGTAATGTAAGTTTGCATGTGCCCATTTAAATAGTGGGGGCGTGGTAGCTCTGTGGTTAAACCACCGGACTGGCAATCAAGATGATCAGTGTTCAAGTCCACCTGCTTCTGTTTTGAAACTTGGGCAATATCGCTCACCACACTTTGTGTCTTTTGGATGTGACATGAAAAGGTCCCTTCCACCTGGTGTCTATGCCAGGGGAGGTAAAATATCCCATTCAGGGGCTTAATGTTTAACCACATAGTGGTGGTCTCTAACTCTTATCTCTAACCCACAATGTATGAGTGATGCGGATGCACCCAGCCTGACAATATTCTAGTTGATTAATATGTGAATAACACAGAGCATGCACTGTAATGGAAGAAGAAAATGTCTGTAACCTTTGATGAAAGTGATGGTGCAGTGTAGGAACCATTCACTGTTTAATTTCAGAAAGATGGTGATGGAATTATTTTTAGTGTGGATGAAAGAACACCAGAGTCAGGGGCTTGGAAATCTAACTGATTAGGTAAGATGGAAACATTTGATTAACTTGACATAGGCATAATTGTTGAACTATGTTTATTTTGCAGTTGATGCGGTACCTGAGAATGTTCGATTCATCAGCCGGATTTGAAGTTCTTCAGTGTGATCGATATTCAATGGAAGGACAGTTGGGTGGCAAGATTCATGCAACCAAGAGCTGGTAGGTCAAGTAGCCTCATCAGCATTCTAGACCATTATATATATTGTGTACTAATTATTTAAATAATGAGAAATCTATTGATCACAAAACGAGCAAAGGAGGTAAGATTCCACATGTAAGAAATAAAGTCACATGAAAAAACTCACAATTTTAAATATATGTCTAAATCTTTGATTTTATGATATATGTTGAAATACAAAGCAAACTACATATTGACATGATTGCAGAAGTGTTTGGTCACCTTTACTGTTTTGTTAGTGACACTTGAGAAGCCATTTTCAAAGCTGACTCTGTTGTTGGCAACTAAGTCAGAGTGTGTGGATGGCTCCAGTGTTTATTTAATAAAACAGGTTACATGAACTTTACAGTGTGAAAGCTGCCAGCTATATTTAAATCAATTCAAACCAAGAGAAAACACTAAGTACAACACTAATAAATTGCTATAAAAATATGTATTATCACTTAATGGTGGTGTTTTAAAATCTGGTTGTATTCTTAGAAATACTATAATACAAACTTTATGCTCAAATGTCTCAAGTATCAGTTAAACTATGCAAGATTGTACCTTTGTATTTAATATTTAGTCTTCGAATAAAACAGTGTTGTGTCTTTATTTCCCTGTGACTTTTTTGCTAGCCTACACTGTGACTTTTTTCCTGTGACATTATTTACGTGCACCAAGTTTCTGATGATGAAAAAGTACAGATGTATAAGACAGTACATCTAGCTGTGTGTATCATTGAACTAATGTAAAATCTATTGATCACAAAAGGAACAAAGGAGACAAGATTCCGATGCTGGTCGGGTGTATTGCTGAGCTGACAGCTGAGGAAGAAAGCCAGTTGCTTCGACCAGGTGTGAACGACTTCAGCGTGATGTACTCGTGTCGGAAGAACTGTGCACAGCTGTGGCTGGGACCTGCATCCTTTATCAACCATGACTGCAGGGCCAACTGTAAGGTGAGTGATTGTACAATTTCTACGTGCTAGCCCGTCACCACAAATTTTTTAAGATAATGCATGCATGTTCTGTCATGTTTATTACGTATTTAAAATGATCTGATCAGTCGGGCTACCAGTGGTTTTTAGGGTTCAATTTATATGGACAGGGCAGTACTGATTGTCATACAGACATAGCCTGTCTTTAATTAAACAATTACAGCCAGTTTACCTTAAAATCATTTGTATTAAGTTCATGATTACACAGAAACAGTTCAGCCCAAGCTAATACAAGTTTATTTGTTCTACATTTATAGCTGAAAATATCACAATTGTGAAAACAATTTATTAATGATTTTTGAAAATTAAAGATATATTTTTTATTTTCATAGAGAACATTACATTTCATATTGGCCACAGCTATTTACAGATGTGCATGTGTGAGCGTTACTGCTTGATGTGGCACCTGATCTTTGACTTTGTAGTTCGTGTCGACTGGTCGTGACACAGCATGCGTTCAGGTTCTCCGTGACATCAAGCCTCATGAGGAAATCACCTGCTACTATGGCGAAGATTTTTTCGGCGACGGAAACTGTCTGTGTGAATGTGTCACGTGTGAAAGGTGAGCTTGTTATAAGCAGGCAGATGGTTTATGAACAACCCTTGACACAAGTTTGTCCTCTAGCAAATGTGCCATCGAAGCAGAGATAGGAGAATCATACTCGGTAATCATGTGTAATTGTCAACAATATTTGAGTACTCGTACTCGATTACATTGGTCAGTAAAGCCAAGTATGATTCAATTTCATTGTCAAAGTATTCGTAATCATGATTACAATCACAATTACAATTTTCACCTGCATATTTCTGTTGCCCAGATCCCAACTACGATGCAACTTATGCAAGCAGGCTGTTCTCTTCATTTGGTATATAATTTATTTTAATGTGTTTTTATTTTGTCTTGAATAATATTGCTTACGATATTAATAACATGAGGGTTTTTATTTATTTCATTATATCAATTACATATTCTTGAATGTAATAATGATTGTAATCATAATTACACGAATAATGAATAACATTGGTGAAAATAGTAACATGAGTACACAGAATAGAGGTAATGATTTACATTGGCCATATACAGTCGAACAGTGTCAATGAACGAGCATTGACGTGTTTATTTTGCACTGCTGCGGACATCAATCATTGTCGCTGGCTTCGCTTCAATGGTTTGTAAATTGCAATCGAGATTCACAGATACATAAGAATTAGATAAACAGTGTTAAATGCAATTTAGAATGCAATACTAATATAACACTGGGGTGAAATGGCATATGTTTCCATTGCATCTTAAATCTAATCGCTTTTGCAACATGAAACCAACATGCCAAATGCTAACCCAAGGTGCTACCGGTGTGCAAAAATGCAAATTTGTCATACAAAACGATGAATCGATGTTAAGTGGTGCATCATAAATTTATGCTTTGGTTGAGATCAGTTGAAAGACGAAGTGAAGCAATTATTTTACGTATTGTCATTTTCTACGTTTAATCAGCTTACATACTATGTGAGTCAAATCATACGTTTTCGACTGCTCAGATCCAGGTTATTATTTTCAGTTCGTAGGCCTATTGGTCCAGTACATCATCATCGTAGTAGATCTATTCCATAACGTTATACATACATGTGTTTTATTCAGTTCAAGACTCCGCAGGGTGTGACATTTAAAAATAATACACGTTGATACTAGTTGACTCGTTTAATAAGCTCTATAAACTGTGTATTGGCGTATAAGACAGTGCTGCAAGCACACAGTGGCTTTGACAGCCTTCATGTACTTGGTGCAGTGGGCTCCTTCGCGGCAGATATGGGAACACCTAACGGGCCTCACGTACAGCGCGGTCAGAAATCGTGCACCCTGACCACCGTGTTATAACGAGGCTCGACTGTACATGTCTGAAACAGTTGAATGGTATATTAATATTTCTGACCCTGAATCATTTCACCACTAAGAGGGTTGTGTTTCAGGAGACGTACTGGGGCCTTCTCCCCCCACAGTCCCACGGCCCATCATAGCAGCAACGGCTACAGTCTACGAGATACAGACACACGCATACACCGGGAGAGACTCGAACAGAAGGCGGTGAAGAAAAGGGAGGCTCCAGAGCCAGCCTGGACCCCAAGCACACAAGCAGGTACTGGAAACAGTTGACAATGACTCTATTAATTGGTTAAAACTCAATCCTCGGTTGATTTGGCCCATTGCGAATCAGGTTCATTGTTGTTTAAATCTGTAGTGAATGATATGAATAGTTTAAGTGATATGTGTGCACTTAAACTACTCATATCATTACAGGGGTGAGATTTAGCAAGTCATTGAAGGTAGTCAGTCGGGCTACCAACCTTGCAAAGTGAAGTAGCCCGACAGCTTCTTAGGTAGCCCACTTTCTAATCAATACTTTGATGATAGAAAGGAAATACTTTGAAGATAGAATCAACAACAAATAAAAACATCAAAATCAAACAGTTTTGAAACATTTATTTTCAAGGCAGGATCAATACAATGTAATACATAAATAATACTGAATAAAATACAGTATACAATTGTACACATGTGACAGATTGTTTTATTTTCATAACATGGTTCACCAACATCACCAGACAGCAGGTCCTGTGAACTGAACAGTTTACAGGACCTGCTGATTTTTCACAGGACCTGATTTTACCTCCAGATATTACTAAAACGCTGTCACGCCCACCATGTCGATATATACAAGTGGCGCCGTGCGATTCCAGCCTAGAGAAACTAACTATTATTTCAGTGCAGAATGACCGTTCAGTTACATGTTGAGCGTCGATGTGGTTCATTAAAAATACAATTTTATACATGTATTTTATTAAGTTAAAGATTCAACAGGGTTTGACATTTAAAAATAATGGGGATCATTAAAAATGCAATGAATGCTCCCTGTTGATATCGCTTCGGCTACTTTTTGGCAACATTTCTTGCAATGTCAAACGTTCCACAAACACGATTTATTGTTAACGTAAATGCGATATAGCCAGGACAACACTTCTGAGATGTTTATTTTTGCTGCGTCTAAAATATTACAGCTTCGTAAATAAATATTTAGAGTCGCCATGTGGGCCACTGTAGTAAAAAATTGAAGTCGCCCGAAGCCATTTTTGGGCGCCATTGGCGACCGGGCGACCGCTAAATCTCACCCCTGTCATTAATTGATATGTGCACTTCTGTACTTTTGTTAAAATCATCAAAAGAATTCACTTTGGTCATTTGATCAGGTAATTTTCAAGTGTAAATAACCTTATGTAATAGTACATAGATATGGACAACTTTTGCCAATTTTTTCACCAAAAAAAATAATACTTTGTCCGATGTTTTCAACTAAACTAAATAAAAAAATTGTACAAGCAAACGTAATCGATGCTAGTCATTGCTAGATAGATTAAGTTTTTTGCGAAGTGGGAAATTGTTTTACTGTTAATACCTACTTATGGCGCAGTATACACTGAACAACCAAAGAAACACAAATATTTTTGTTGTTCAGATTTATTCCACTTGTTTCATTTTATTTGAAAATATCAAACTTGCGTCCGTTTCATTTCTCGTTTTTCAAAATGTCGAAGCTTGGTGAACATTTTAGGGTGTGCACAACTTGGGCAGTTTGTTTAGTACATTCAGTATTGTGTGTGTCCCGCATTAGCATTGATGACGGCCCTGCAACTCTGCGGCATGGAGTGGACAAGGCGGTTAACAGTTGCCCTAGAGATGTTCGCCCAAGTGTGGAAGATTGCCTGGCGGAGATCTGTAGGTGTGGCTGGTCGGGGGCGCACCTGGTTGAGCCGCCTGTACAACTCATCCCAAGATACTCTATGGGATCGAGATGTGGGTTGAGGGACGGTCAGGGCATGGTGCGGATATTGTGGTGCTGGAAGCTCTGCGTGACCTTGTGTGTGCGGATGTTGTCTTGCTGCAAAATGGTGTTTCTGTGGCAGAAAAAATGGGCGATTTGGCATGTAAGCACTTGTCAATATACTGCTGTGCATTGATGCTATTTCCATGGCAAGATTTTGAAAGATGACTGGTCCTACACCCTGATTGATACCAGTGCCTCCCCATGTCATCATGCTCAGGCCACACCACAGGTTCCTCTCCATCACTCATCCATCGGCATATCCTTCGCCGACTCGATGTCAGACTCACCTACGTCCGCCTAGGTTGTCAACTGATGCAAAATCGACTTTCACCCGAGAACGATCATACGCCAATGTCTCTGACTCCAGTTCCTGTAATGTTGAACTCATTGCAGTCGTGCTAGCTGATGGTACAGCATCACACCGGCTGGCATCAGGACGGGCTCTCCTGTTGTCAAGGTTTCTCTGACTGCTCATATGCCTGTGCTGGTTCCCGATGTGTTCCGGGCAGTCCCATTGACACTGTGTAACCAATTCATGGATGCAGTGAATGTGACAGTCTTGTCTTGTAGTGTACACCCATCTATTTGTGTTGATCAAATGAACAATGTCCACCCCTCAAATTTCACATGCATCCCACGTGCGCACGCAGGCCCCCCACCAAACTGGACTGGACTGTGCATAGCACATGCACCCAGGCTTAATCGAAATATCACATTTAACTGTGTCATTGCATTAGCAAATGTTTGGCGAGTTCATTGTGTTGTGACAAAAACATGTTAAATTCCCACATTTGTTTTTTCTCAGTATATAGTTATTTTACTTCATGTTTGTAATCTTACACTAGTCTTACAGTGGAATAAAATTTATTTTGAGGATGCTACCAAATTTGTCAACCTGGTTTTTGTTTAGTTTCCATATGATGGCTCATCTCAATTATGAGCCAATAAAGTGGTAGTGGTGGCTTATGTGTCATTTGATTTTCCCTCATAATATGCTAGGAAATATGGAACTTAATGTTCATGGCCAAATAATCACCTGGCACTAATGTCGTATTTTACCAATCCACCCTTACTGTAGTTGTAATGTACTGTAGCAGCTGAAATTTATGTAAACTAAGATCGCGCAGTGTTATCACTGACACTGGCACCTTTTTATTACTTGTGTGTGTGTGTCATTTATTTCTTAGGGGAGTTTATGAGAATTATATAAACTGGCATTGTGTGGGTATTTATTTATAAAAAATTAAACATATACTAGATAAATAAAAAACTGAAATTTTATTCATTTGAAATATAATTTAGTGCTTCAACTACAATGTGTGAAGAAAGTGTCAATATATCTTAACAGTCGAAACAACTAAATTAAAAACAAGCATTGAATGGCCGACAAACAGTTTTAATAAGATGAAATTTCACTGGTATGCTTTATCTACGAGTTTGTTAGAAACGTAGTATTCAAATTTAACAAATGAATTGTCCCGTGACATGTTGTGCCCCTCTCTCAGGCATCAAGTATTTATTGGCCATAACATTATAAGATGCATATGTCAATTTGTTAAGGTTAGTGAAGTAAGATAAACAATAAATGAATTGATTAAATACACGAGATTGGGTAAATTTATTGTTAGGTAAGATATTTCCACTTAAATGATTGCTATTTTTCTTGGTAGTTAATCTAGATAACTATTATATATCATAATAAATGGTCCCGATGTAATATAAACATGACATTTTATTCAATGTCACTTTGACGTAACTGTATTTCTAGTGTGTTGGTGGACACTCAGAAATGTTGCTGTTGCAGAAAACTGGAATACGAGGTCCAACAACGTAGAGAAACGCTCCTACCTGCTCACGGCTGGCGAGCTGAAGAAGCGTGGAATCACCCGCTACGATGCAGAGATGTTGCTTGCACAGGGCATGAATCTGCCAGAGCCAAGGGTCATGCTGGGTCAACGCATTGAATCTGTGGCGATGAACACAAGACATGGTGCAGCAGTCGACAGTAACAATGAAACTGCAGGCGTGCATACGCGCAGCAGCAGTTGGCCACAGCCATGCACACGAACTACTCGCAGTGCCCATAAACGCTGTTCCCTGCCAGAGCATGCTGCTACAACTGAGAACGTACCGGAGGAGGTGGCGGACAAGCAGTGCTGCAACGGTGTAGGTAGACGCTTTAGGAAAAGTAGCGAGACAGATGACTGTGACCATAGATCGGGCAGCACTGGTGTAAGTCATCATACAAGAATGTTAGATAAGCGTGTGCGTGCCACATCACCGAGAGCAAAACAACAACGACTTGATGGCGTAGTTGAGTGTATCGTGTCGCAGCAGTCTGGTAGAAAGCTGCCATTTCGTGCTGCACAGAGACTTTGCTATGATGGTACCATCGACATGTCATCGAAGACATCACCAGTCATCGACATGTCATCGAAGACATCGCCAGTCATTGCTCATCATCACGACTGTCGGAGTGAGTTGCCCGTCATAACGGCTGACATGACGGCACGCCCTGCGGACTGCTCCGTGGTGTCACCATGCAGCAAGATTGATGTGATGCATGATGCGGTTGACTACGATGGTGACATGTGTACCAGGGGTAGCGATGTTGATACTCCCTCTGTGAGTTCATTGGATCATGTTTGTTTAACGTCAAACACAAAATCCGAAGCGATGCCTTGCTTGCAATGCGAGTTTGACAACTCACTGGCTGCTGCAATAGAATATGATGAAACGACTCTGGATGAAACAAAAGTTAAATCTCAAGAAGCCAATGGCACGTTGATGCCGGTTCTTGTAAAGGAAGATCTCGTGTTGGAGACTTCTGCTTCATCGCGTCCCTCTAAATACAGAAAAATGTGCTGTACTCACAGTGGAAAGACGAAGCAACGCTACTCCCCAACTCTACACCGTCTCCTTAGTCTAAACAATAACAAAGTGACTAATAACATGAATCATGACAAAACTGGCGTGTATGACTTTGAACCTTCGTTGCCTGATTGCAAGTGGACAGATGTCACCAACCAGAAGATGGAATCCAATAAACCATGTAGAACCAACCAGGACGTACCTATCCAAAAAGTGTTGAAAGAGGCGCGGTATCACTCTAAGCTTATAGTGCATCACGGCAGCAAAGTGCCCCGTCTAAGAATCCGCATGTTAGTCGATCCTGTCGACAGCAGTGCACATGCAGTCATAAACAATTGCAATCCAATGCGGACGGATGTCAGTGGTCATGTTTCTTCATCTCCTAAACGCCGATTCTCCAAATGTTCTAGAACGTTGCAGTCATCAAATCCCAGTGACAGTGACTTTCCAAACATGGCTCCGGATGGAGTCCGTAAAGGGCCGCCCTTAAAGAGGATGAGGCTAAAGTTTGGTGCAGATTCGATCGACATACCCATTCCTGTTGGCAGTAATGATAGCCTAGGATGGTGTTAATGTTGTCAGCTTGTAGGTAAATGGTTACCTGCTATGCAGTGTGTGACCCTTTTTGGGATCTGTAATGAATTATTAGGGAGTTGATTGTTGGGGTGTATGCTCAAGAGAGGTTCATCTTGACTAAATGTGTTTGTTTTAGTGTATGTTATTGTACAGTAGCTGTACTTAAAGTTGATGCCCGGGGTCAAATAATTCTTATGAAATTACTGCCAAAACACTTCTGTCCAGATAGATTTTTGCACAAAATAAATTTCGGCAGTAAACAGTTAATTTCTTTTAATGTCATTGTTCAGCCTGATATCTCAACAAGATGCCATGGAAACAGAAAGTCTCGATTCTCCTGGTTGTGATGGCATGAATCTTCACTTTTAATGTGATGTAAATCTAGAAATCAACTGATTAACAACTGGCACACATGTTCCATATATGTCATGAAATAGGTTTTTTTTTATACAAAATGACAAACCGGGGGGGGGGCAGGGGGTGGGTATATGTTAAAAAGTATATTTTACATGTGTTAACCCCAGGCATTGACTTTAGCATTGCATGGTTTATGGTCTTGTTTTAGATCAAATGAATTGGAATCGTTCATGTTTACATGATGTCTCATGCACAAAGCATTATTGCAAGTGTTCACTATCATGTTGCCTATCTGTTTATTGCAAGTGTTCACTATCATGTTGCCTATCTGTTGTCATACAACAATCAGTGCATGTTAAATATATTACTATCCTGCGATCGTCAGTAGCAAACAGCAAAGAATGCATAAATATGTGTTCTACTACAAAAAGAACAGTACAGTATTTGTTTTAGGGTCAGCATTGCTAGCCTAGAGGAAACAATGAAGTAATAAAAAACAGTTGTTTCCTTATGATCTTGAACTGAATTTTTAAAAGCATGAAATAAGAATCTTCTTCAGACTTGGGTCTGAATATATGTATTTTGAATAATAAAATTATTACTGTTATGTGAAAGGTTTTTATCACAAACTTACAATAAGAGCAGCTATTTGTGCCTACAATGCTTGATTTTCAATTTAATAAGTGTATCCCAAATTTTCAGACTAGAGTTAGGGTTGAGGGGACTGTGGATCAAAACTACCTGCTGCCATTTTGAAACTTAGGCAATTTCATTCACCCCACTTGGCCTGTGTCTTTTGGAAGAGGCCCTAAAAGTTGTTGGTCCCTTCTATCTGGTGTCTATGCCAGGGGAAGTAAAAGATCCCACACAGGGGGTAAATGTGTAACCTGCTGTGGACTCCATTTCTCTTTGGTCACTGCAGATGCATCCATAACGCGGCTCAATAGTTCTAACTACCTCGCAAGAGGATACGATTCAATGAATGAATCAAAACAAGTCCCCAAGAATTCTCAGGAATTTTACCTGGAGCAGCAACTTTATTCATAGCAAATTTATTCATTTGTAAATTACCATAGTTGCTCATTCCTGTACCCGTGAGGAAGCAAAGGGAATTTCAGGATAGGTAATTTCATGCATGACAAACTTCACTTCAAATACGTAAGCACTGCATTATAGCTTTAGCAATAATTTGTCTGTGTGAGACACATTTATTCTTGACGTCAGTTGGAGAATAATGTTAGTCGTTATATTGTCTGGTTGTTGTGTGCATTATTGCCAGTAATATTTATTTTGTTTCTACGGGCATGCATATTTGAAAGAAATGGGCATGCTTTTCCTAAATGATCACCACCATAAAGCCAATATCACAGATCTCAACAAACTTGGTTGGTAGATACTAGAAAGAAAACAATTACAACACCAACTTGCATATTACTTACTTACCGGTACTCAATCCTCTTCGTGTGGAAGTGCACACAAGGCCGACACCAGAGCCCGCCACTAGTCTATCTCTTGATGTTTCTCGAACTTCCCCCAGGTCAGGTTATGTTCTTTCATTTCTCGCTCCACCGTTCTTCTCCAGGTTTCTTTCTGTCTTCCTCTCACCCGTTTCCCATCTGGTGTTCATCTGAGAGCAGTTTGGACTATTGCTGTCTGCGGCATTCTCAAGACATGGCCAGTCCACTGCTATCTGCCTCGTTCTATCTCCAATGTGATGGGCTGGGTTGATGTATTTCTTTGAAGTTCTGCATTGGAGATGGCGTTAGGCCAGAATATGTTGAGTATTTTGCAGAGGCATCTGTGCTGAATGACTTCAAGCCTTTGGTTGATAGTCTGTCATTTTCCAGGTTCTGATCCATAAAGGAAGATACTAAGAACATTGCTCTTGAAAAGGTGTATTTTTGTTTTCTGACAAATTTTCCCAGTTTTCCTAATGTTTCTGAGTGTAACGAATGCTTGGCCAACTTTCGACAGTATTGCACGTATTTCTCTTTCAGAACTTCCATCAGCAGTCATCTTGGATCCCAGGTACGTGAACTCCTCCACCTCTTCAATGTTTTCTCCTTGTATTTTTATTGGTTCGTTTGTCCTGCTATTTATCCTCATGTGCTTGGTCTGTGTTATGCTCTTAACCGGTGGTGGCTTTGGGGGGTCCATGAACTGGGGACAAAAATTCATTATTTCATGAGTTCCTGTTTATGTGCATTTGTCTGGGTTGGGGGTCCATAGCTTTCTTTAGATTCTCAAAGGGGTCCGTGACCCAAAAAAGGTTAAGAAACACTGATCTAATCCCTCTCCTGTCTGCACTTTCTACTTTTCGCATGATCCAGTCGAGCATAAACAGAAATGGTGAGAAGAGGCAGCCTTGTTCACACCTGTTTTGATTTCAAATGTATCTGTCAGACTGTTACTGCATATCACTTGTGCTGAAAAATATGTATACATCATTTTGATGATGTTGACAAGTTTGGCAGGAACTCTGTAGTGTCTTGTGATGCTCCATAAGGACTCCCGATGAAGGCTGTTGAAAGCCTTTTAAAAACCTATGAAATTAGCATAGAGGGGTGTATTCCACTCCTTGCTCTGTTCTAATATCTGCCTCAGAATATATCTGTTCCTCCCTAATGTGCTGCCCCAGTGCCTTGGTCAGTCTTTCTTGAATAATTTTGCTCAACACTTTCCTTGTGAGTGATAGAAGGGTGATACCTCTTCAGTTGTTGCAGTTTGATATGTCTAAATTTTTTGGTAATTTTACTATCAGCCCCTTTTCCAGTCCTCTGGTAGGTTTTGTTTCCCAGATGTCACTGAAGATCTCTGTCAGAAATCTGGGTGTAACTGTAACTTCAACCTTCAGCATTTCAACTGTCGCCCCATCAGAGCCTGGGACCTTTCCATTCTTCATCACCTTTATGGCCATTTTCACCTCTTCAAGTGTTGGTTGGTCTGTGTTCACATCCACGTCTTCCTCAGCTTCTGGTATCTGAGCTGTTTCTGTTGGTTCTTTTCAGCTCTCCAATTTCCCCATTTCACTTGAGATGAGGTTTCCATTTGTATCCTTGACTGGTACATAACTGTTTTTAAGTCCACCGCTGAGTGTTTTTGTGATCCTGTACACAGTCTCAAGGTCCTGTTTTCTAGCTGCTTCCTCAGCCTCCTCTGCAAGTGCCTCCATGAAAGATTTCTTATTTGCTCTAGCCATCCTCTTAACCTCTCTGTTCAGCTTGGCATATCTGCTTTTTAGTCTTGCGATTTGGTTGCATTAATTTTCTGCTTGGTCTCTTTCCTTTCAGAAATCTATACCCAAGTGTCCTGCTTCATCCATTCCTTCCTTTTCTTTGTCTTGTATCCCAGGACTTTCACTCCTGCTTCACAGATTACGTGATTGAAATTGGCTATGTTAATTTTTTGTTCTTCCTCCAAGGAGCTGAATCGGTTTCTCAGCTCAAGCTGGAATGCAGTCTTCACCTCATCATTCTTAAGCCTTTTAGAGTCAAGCTGTCTTGCCCTCTTAAGCCTTTTAGAGTCAAGCTGTCTTGCCCTCTTAAGCCTTTTAGAGTCAAGCTGTCTTGGCCTCTTAAGCCTTTTAGAGTCAAGCTGTTTTGCCCTCTTAAGCCTTTTAGAGTCGAGCTGTCTTGCCCTCTTAAGCCTTTTAGAGTCAAGCTGTCTTGCCCTCTTAAGCCTTTTAGAGTCAAGCTGTTTTGCCCTCTTAAGCCTTTTAGAGTCAAGCTGTCTTGCCCTCCCCGTCCTCTTTGGTCTTCCACAACTTCAGGGTTAGGCCTACTGTTCCTGTGACTAGGTTGTGATCACTGGCCACATCTGCCCCACTTTTTGTCCTCGCATCCTGCAGTGAACTCCTCCATTTCCTGTTGACAAGAATGTGATCTATCTGGCTGGTGGTGACCCCATCTGGTGAAGTCCAAGTTATCTTGTGGATTTCTTTACGCTAAAAATGCCCCCCCCCCCAATGACTAGTTTGTTTAAATTCGCAGAGCTTGCAGAGGCGCTGTCCATTATTATTCATGATTCCACACCTGTGTGTGCCCATGTTGCTCTCTCTGCCTGTGTTGTCATTGGCCACTTGGCATTAAGGTCGCCTATCACCAACAGCATGTCATGAGCCGGTACACTTTGTATCGCTTCTTGCAACTGGTCTTAAAAAAGCCTCCTTGTCCTCTTTTTTTTGCGTCTTCAATAGGGGCATAACTCGATATGATAGTGAGCTTTGTGTATCTTGAGTTACATCTAGCTGTTATAATTCTTGCTCCCAAGGGTTTCCATTCGATAAAGGTTTTTTTCAGTTTGTTTCAGTATTATATTTGGCTACTCCTGCATGCTGATTGTCGGTTCTCCCTGAGTGAAGTATGCATATTAGAACTACAAAATAAAGCACAACCTTCTAAACATGCATCTTATTGTCCCATGACCATGCATGCACCCATACTCGAATCAGTGATCCAGACAAAAATATTGAAATACATGCATACTCATTTTATCCCAGCTCCCCCCTCCCACCCCCCAAATCATAAGAGCTTGGAACGTACTCTCTAAACATAGATTTATCAATTAATTCCAATGAGCAAGCCGTGGCTCAGTGATAGTTTGCATACAACCCGTTTCTTGCTTCACCAGCCTGCCTCAACCGACTGTAAACATGCTCTAGTCTAGGGCTAGGCTCAAGTTACTAGTAGGCTATAGAACTTCTACTGATTTTAGCCACACATGTCATGATTTATTTATGCTATTATTTATGATTATAATTATGCACTATTTTGAATTATATCTCGTTTGAAATACCCCCCTACTAACGGTTGTTTTATTTATGTACACAAGTTAGGTATAAAATTGATGTGGAACATTAAAGGGTTCAGCCTACTGTTGTTTCCCATTGGTGACCATGTTAACGTTTTGCACGATTATAAGAAAACGGGACCATCAACAATCCTGAAACTTATTTCCTGCCGTTGTCACCATCTCATTGACATGCTGATCGAGTTTGGTCAAAATCGCATATTTCTAACTCTTTTAAAATGGCTGAACGTGCCATACCCGTCAATGTCTGCATAAATTACTACGCACACGTGCCTTGAGGCGAAAAAAATGCCAAAAATCCTTCTGCCTATTTAAATCATGGGCACATAAAAAATTGAATTGACAGATATTTGATAAGGGCGGACTACACATAGATGAGATAATTGTTGGACTCTCGATTAGCCAATGGCTTCCTTGTCCACTTGCCATCTGGAACGTGTTGTTTGGGATGGCAATATTGTTAAACCTTATTAAAAATCATCTAAAAATCCACGGTTACACTGCTAACATGTTCTACCAGCAAAGTTGCCAATGTGTCTGATCAAATGTAGTCATGTCAGATGATATGATTTTTTTTAATTACACATCTAAAATTACTGTGCCCTACATTCGTAACACGTACACCGGTAAGTCTAACTGAGGCATGATCCCTAAAAACGTTGTCGTAGCCAGATCAGTAGCGCCTCTCGACGGACAGGAAACCACCCAAATAGCGACACTTATTGACAGTAGGGGTTGGTTTCGTTTTTATAAGTTTATCTTATCTCGGTGCGATTTGAAATATTCGGAACACAGCGACACAGTCAGACATGGCAGTGTGTTTAAGTAAGTTCTTAATACTGAAGTGAAAGTTTGCTGTTGTTTGTTTGTTGTTTCCAGCACTCGGCAACGTTCTATTAACTGATTAGTCTGTATGTTGTGGTTACTACAATTTTATGGTGTTGCGAGGCCTCATTCAACTACTCTTGACTTGAATGCCGAATAAGCGTCCCTATAGCACAGGCTATACGCGTATTTATTTGATGAAAAATGCCACCCTATACACACCTTATTTGGCACTATATTATTATTAAATTTAAACATTTGTGCCAGCCTATATTCTCCGATAATCGTGGCAAATTATGCAGGGCATAATTTTTAGGAGAGCAATCCCTCTCACTCCCTAGCTAGCGCTAATCAATCATCTACGGAGCAGTTTACTGCTCGCGCTGCCAACTAGAGTTGTATGTGGCTCCCTCTGACGGCTTTCATCCTTTTGAACGACAGTCGTGAATTTAACGGGTTCTCGTGCTTCTCAGGGAAACTGGTCAGAGGTAATACAACCTAGCACTGCCCATAGTAAAATTAACAAAGACATTTGATGCCTAGCTGATGAAGCCATCTGGCTTGTGAACCCCCACCTTCTCATGTCTTCCGAGACATGTCTTATCAGCTCACACAAACATTGAAACAACAAGCTTTAGCAGCTAGATGTGTTTGTTACCTGGTACCAACTGAGGCTAGAATTGATCAGAAGAGAAGACAGATCAGTGCAACAGAGGAATGTTGTTGCTAATTGCAATTAAAAGTGCACTGTCATGTCAATGGCCTTGATCTGACCTATGCTAATATTTGGCAGACTTCGTTCTCTGACGTAGAAATAAAACAGCGGTTGCGTTGATTTTCCAAAGAGAGGTTTGTATGCAAATATGATCGCAAACTGGCCTGGATTGGATGATATTAATAGCTTTTGGACTGGCGACAATGTTTGTGAAATGTCGTTGACGGTGGAGTGCCACCGGCAGCAGCGGTTTCGAAAAAAATGTAACAAAAATATATTGCGAAGTAAATAAAAGTAACGGAGTAAAATCTTTATCATATGTCAACTGATAAGGGCTCAGCAGTCTTGTTTTACTAATGGGTGTTCTATTTATGTCTATGGTCACCGCAAATATAGTAACCGCATTTTATATCTGTGAAAAACCTGGGAATTTTCCATTTTTAAATGGACATTAAAGTTTTTTTGAACTGAATACACAAGCCCGTATCTGGGGTAAGATCACAGTTGACCTTCCTAATATTATGTGACATGAATGCCTTTGAGCAGGAATATTCACAGGTTTGTGTGTAGAAACTATTGGCTGTGAAACAGTGCATTTTGTTAGAGTTTAACTGGCGGAGGGATTTATGGGAATTTTTTTGCCTTATATTGTACATGATGATGGTGAGGAGGAAATAAATGAACTTACTCACTTACTCACTCACTCACTCACTCACTCACTCACTCACTCACTCACTCACTCACTCACTCACTTACATATATTAGACAACTATTTGTAACATGCTATGTTCACACTATAGACAGTACTACCCTATGTGCAGTGGATGCATGCAGTGGATGCAACTGTTTCTGCCATGCACGAAATGCCGACCAGTGGTCCACGCCCGCTTCACTGCAGTGAGCTGGCTTATCGCACTTGTTTATAGGGAGATGATTAATGACGTAACTCTATGGCGGTGACACGAATACACACAAAGTTTCTACATATTCGTCAGAAAAATATAGGCAATCCGCATAGTTTTGTAGGGATGCCCTTGGCTTCGCATCGAGTAAAAAAATTGGTAGTGATTTTTTTGCACTGTACTATTATTTGTTTTGAACAATTTGCCCCCCATACTGTTATTCAGTGCTATACTATTATTAAATTTGACCGATTTGCCATGGATATATATATATCCAGGATCTTGCATTGCCATTGGGGGGGGCAAATCTGTTCACAGCTACCACCATTGGGGTGACCACCCTTGCAGAATTATTTTTTAAATGTGTTTGTATTTGGTACATTCTGAGGTCACATTGATGTTATTTTGGCAGGAAAAATAACATCAGTGTGCTCAAAATTGCTATTCTGAGGGAAAAAACCAACTAGTTACAAATTGCATGCACTTAATTATTATTATTTTATTGCAGGCTATCATGATAGACACGTTATCGCAGCTTTATTAATCGCATGCATGCTCACATCACACACGCATGCACGCACACACGCACGCACGCACGCACGCACGCACGCACACACAATGTTATACAAATATAGCAACAGCCACTGTATAGTACTCTACATGCACAATCCAAGTGTTGGCTAGCACATGTTGTGGCACTCCTGAAACCAGGGAAAGATCCACAAGTGCGAAATACCACCTATATATATGAAAAGGTACAACTTATATATATGAAAAGGTACAACTTACAGGTTAAAAAGAATTTAACAAGATTTAACAAGATTGCCATCTGAAACAACAAGTTCCAGATGGCAAGTGGACAAGGAAGCCATTGGCTTATCAAGAGTCCAACAATTTTCTCATCTATCCGTAGCCCACCCATATCAGATATCTGTCGATTCTATTTTTAAGCATATTCACACTACTAGCATTAACACAATCATTTGGCAGTTTGTTCCATTCTTTTATCACCCTCAGTGAGAAAGAGTACTTTCTCATGTCCAACCTACACTGTTCCTTAACTAATGCTGCTTTGTGTCCTCTGGTTCTACTGCCTTCTTTAAGTTTGAAGAACATATTCCTATCAACATCCTCATAACCATTCACTATTTTAAGCACTTCTATTTGGTCTCCTCTTAGTCTCCTGGTCTCTAGTGTTGTCAAACCACATTGTAATAAGCGACTTTCGTAACTAAGGTCTCTCAATTCTTGAATCATTTTAGTTTCGATCATATGGCGTCTATGCCTGAATACAATATTCCAAATGTGGTCTAACCATTGCTTTGTACAGGGGTACAATTAGCTATTTCTCCTTATACGTGATAGTTCTCCTAATTAGCCCTAGAATTTGATTTCCTTTCGAAGCAGGAATCCCACATTGCTCTGAAACTTTCATGTCAGCACTAAATGTTACTCCTAAGTCCTTTCTTGTGTGGTCCTACCTAGTACAGCATAAACAATGGAATTCATGTGCCATGAAAAACAAAAAATGTTAAGGAATATTTACAAAAATAAAGAATATAGAGACATTTTAAGGGATTATACGAAAATAAAGAAATTTAAAGGGATTTCCTTTAAAACAAAGGAATAGTATGGCCGCTGTAGTCTTACAAGTAATTATTTCTTATTTGCAGAGGTGCTTTGCTTTAGCCTTCTGCGCCTTTTTGAGGAATTCTTGTGATGGGTTTAATGTGTAGCATTTGGTGCCATTGTTGAATAAGTTTACCTTTGTAGCAATTAAGGCAGCCAAGCTTTCAACTGCTATGTACTCATCCTGGTTTTTTAACCATAGAGACAAATCTTTCACAATCAGTATTACTATGTGGTAACAGTAGGAGACGTCTGACAACTTTGAAAGGACTGAGAAATGTGGTTGTCCAGTGGGATCTTTTATCTTGGAAATGTCATGCCATATGTGATCAGTCCTGTCTAGGTCAACCCCTTTAGCAGTGTGTATAAGTGGTTGTAGATCCTTGGCTGGCAACAGTTGATATTCCAGAAACTGAGAGTCCAACTCATCCATCTCTCCTGGTTCTGCTACTACGGAATATGTGTAAGTAATGTTTAAAATCATGCTCATCAGCAATCTCTGTAATAAAACGCAAGCAAGGGAACTCCTGGCTAAAGTGTCCTACAAATCTCAGTTTATTTTTTTACAGCCTACAGTCTGAGAGATTTCCTTGTTTTCCAGGAGGACAGGAGTTATGTAACAAATCCGGGAGACTTACTGAAAATCTGGGAGGGTTGGCAGGGATAAGTGTCATTTTGACACTGACTGTCATTGTCAGTGCATGTTGTCTGTACCATTCTATGTTACTGGGACATACCAGATACACAACATATAAAGCAGGTATTGCTACATAGCCTAGTCTACTAAAGTCCAAGTTGTACTTGGGTTTTACTATGGTTATTGTAAATTAAAATAGTTCAAAAACTTCAACTGTATATTGCATGACAACAACTATATTTATGGATGCCCTTTATTTCCATTGGGAAATACTGTTCTATATCATCATAACATCATGTGTACACATTGATCTAGCATATAGTTAGGTCAAATTATACACTATGCACATGATATATTATTATTAATAATAAACATATTAAATCAAGCAGCAAATTAAGCTGTACGTATAATAAATATTATTGTTTTATTGGTAATTTTTCCAACTCCTTGGATCAGAGTTTATGCTGTAGGCATGTCTTCATTTAGTGTAAGCGTCTCAGATTTATACCTTTTGTAATAATATTATGTACTACTAGTACTATATCATTGTAAATGTAATAATATTATGTACTACTAGTACTATATCATTGTAAATGTAATAATATTATGTACTACTAGTACTACTATATCATTGTAAATGTAATAATATTATGTACTACTAGTACTACTATATCATTGTAAATGACAAAGTGAATGAAGTTAGTCTAGGCAACTCAAATAAAATCTATAATGTTATATAATAACATTTCTTCGTGGGTTTCGTAAATAATACTGATGTTCAGATTTCAATAAGCTATTGCTATATGTAGTGTCACACGTTAGCTTTATAACTGGAATAAATAATATAGTTCATAGATTGAGTACAATTACATTGTTTTAGGAAGGATTATTATGTATTATTACACTCATTTTAGACAGGTAAATTCATGCTTACAATTGCTGCAATATACATTTTTTATTTAAAGCGAAACAAAAGTCATGGTTTTCGGACTATAAGAGTTAATAAAACATAACCGTTTGTAACTATATGTAAGAATATCACGCCAGTGGTTTACTAAGAAAAACCTTGTTGAACACGCAACATCTTAATTTCAGTGCGGTATTCTGGCAATATTCGCTCGCTAAATCAAAATATATTCGTATACACCTATTTCTTTTCTTGCCAATAGGATATAGCCATGTCACTTGCATCCAAACTCAACTTATGTAATATATTTTGACCTTTGTTTACTAAATTAGTCTTTCTGGCAAAATGACACATTTGTTTGAGACTGCAGTGGTGCTGTTTATCCCAGCCTCCCTTCATACGTCGCTTTAGTCAGCATCACCCCAATTTTTATAGAACTGCGCATCAGACCTGGGGCCGAAGTACTCGTTACTCATGTACTCGAGTACATTTTAGAAATACTCGTACTCATAGAAATTATGGTCATGTACTGGTACTCGTGTTCAGTGTACTAAGATTTTACGAGTACATGTGGGTACTTTTTCTTATTTTATCAGATCATTAGCAACTAAGACAATAATTTCAAAAAGTATGGTAGCAAATTGTAATACCTGCAAATGAGTCAAATAAAATAAAATCATGTTCTTGCATCCATCTCAGCTGAGTTATATATGTTTTCTAATACAGGATCATTAAAAACACTTTTATTATGTCAATTCTATTGCAGTAAGCTAATAACCATGATATTAATTGCACTGTAGAAACTCTGATTTGTAATAATTATTGTTACATTTAGTAAATGTAGTTTAATTTTTACTTGGTAATGATGAGTTTTCACAAATTAACACTGTGGATCACTTTTCTGCACATCGAATGCACTGAAGACACAAAGGCTTCGCTTCAAGAGGCATTCCAGGCCATAATTCTTTTGTTTGTTTAATTAAGCCAGGAAGTCCAGTAAGCCCATAATGAAAGGGTCATTCATCAGTTAGCCATAAAAATGCCTTTGTTGCTCTCACAAGTGACAGTGCTAAGTACTGCTAACTGAGTCTTCTTCTGAAGAAGTTAGGCAGCCTGCACCAGTATTGTTTGGTGCCAATTTGTAGTGTGGTAAAAGTACAAAGGGGATATTAAGCCCTGGACATTGGCAGGTGCTAATCCACCCTCTCAGCAAACATTAGTTGTGGACTTGTGGTCACTCCCAGCCACAACATGCCTGACAGTGTTCATTGATTAATAATATATCATATATTTAATGGTTATATTTCTTTTCTCTAGTTATGCTGTGCTATAGAATGTATTTTGAAAAGTATTTTCAAGTTAAAAACATTTTAACCCATATTTAAATGCATGCTGGAAGACACGACATGGCAACTTCCCGACTCTATCCCACCTGGTCCCTCATAATCTCAGTATCCCGGCCTCATCAGCCCCAGTCGAGGGGCTATTCAGCATTGCTGGAAAAGTGTTCCGCCCTGAACGATATTCCCTTAAGGACTCCACCTTTCAACAGCTGATGCTCATTAGTGCAACAACAAATAAGGACACTAAATGACAGCAATTTTTGCCACGATCAGACACTTAACGCTCTGTGATTATGTTATTTGATGAAATAAATAAGTTTTTTTTACAGTTTTCCTCATCGAAAACCTTATCAGCTGCCTTTGCATAGTCAACTCTTCTATAACTATGTTATTACTATATAGAGTTACTATAATAATTATCATGCAACATGTACTAGTACTCGTGGAAATGTACTCGTACTTGTACTCATACTCGTACTCAGCTTTGAGCAGTGTACTCATACTTGTACTCAACCATCACCAATGTACTCGTACTCGTACTTTACTCGTGAAAATGTACTTGGCCCCAGGTCTGCTGCGCGTGCGCTTATTGATCATGCTGATTAACATATCAGCCCTCGGTCATTCAAAGAAATGACCAGATTCTCCAACTTTTAGAACACATTCAGAGTAAACCGTTGGCATGATATTCTTGATTTTAGTTACCCGTGGTTAGTTTTTATTATCTCTTAGGTGCACAGCCCCAAAACTATGACTTGTTTTGCTTTAAAGTAAAAGCAATTATAATTACCCAGTAATTGTAATTAATTACAAATTATGCAATTACAATTGAACCCAGCCTTGGGCATTATGTAAGACCACATATTATAATTATTTATGCGAGAACATTTCTTCTTTCAGATGTGGCAAACAGACCAACAACAACAGTGCGTGTCTAACTACGTGGCTAATAATCAACAAGAATTAATTGATTTTGATCATGAACACCAGCAACTTGAATGTATCAGGCATAGCCATGAACGGAGTGAGTCAGTCTAATGACAGTGACCAGGTGATGTGCAAGGAATGTGAGAAAGGCCATCCTGTGTCATTATACTGTGATGACTGTGATGAGTGGCTGTGTACACAATGTGTCCAGGCCCACCAGCGCGTACGCATCACCAAAAACCACACGATTCTGTTAAAAATATGCACAGAATGTAACGATGGCTCTTCTGTGTCTGGACGTTGTGTCGACTATAACGATTGGCTGTGTGAGGAATGCGTCCATGCACACCGTCTAGTTCGTCGTTCCAGAGGACACAGCATTCATCGTATCAGTGCCATGTGTGTAAGTGTGTGTATTAATTAAAAATTATGTCTACAAAACTGAGGGGGAGGGTGGCAGGGGTCTCCCACCTGTTTTGGGGTCCAACCTCCCATCCCATCACTTATTTGTAGGGCAAATCTCCTGCCATTTTTGAGACTCCACCTATCACCCATCCTGCTTCCCACTTCCCACCAATTTTGTGGTCCAACGTCCTGCACCACCCTCATAACTTGGGTACGAGCAGCAAAGAGTAGTTAAACTTAGCACCCGGTTCGTACAGCGAGTCTCTTCACTTCCAATTAAACATGTCAAACATCTGGGGTTTACAGATAAAAATACATACATTTTGAAAATGGAATCATGACACTAAAAAAACAACTGGAACTGTTCAACTGTGAGGCAGCAAAAAAAATGGGGCACATTTTGAAAAAGAGCATTATTGTCCCATTTTATGAGGAAAAGTATTGCTAATATGAGCACAGGTTTTCATATTTTTATAATTCAGTGATATGCAACAGGGGTAGTTTTTGTAGTTATATCTCATTATACAATTAACAACCATGAGTGTTTATGTGAAATTATTTATATATCTATATATATATATATATATATTCATGTTGATTACTAAATATTACATATCAGTGCAGTAACAGTTATAGTCTGTTTTGAATCCTTACAACACCTAAAAGTTTTGCATGCATTTGTTAGTTAGCAATAAAAGGAGTAATGTTGTTCATTGTTTATCTAATTTATTATTATTGCCTCACAAATTAAAATTACTGTAATGTTCAGTGAACATCTTTAAATAATTATCAACTCATTCTTGATTTTTCCTGACAAAAAAAAATATGCTATCTAGTATTTAACAAATGCTTGCCATGCAGAGTTATTAAAAAAACATACTATTATGCAGTGGTGTATTAATTGTGCTCGTTCTCAGGACCAGTCAGACGTGGGTAGTCGCACCTCGACTTCTCAGGCCGAGTCCACAAACCAGGACCTGTCTTGTAAGTCCTCGAGCTGTGATGGGACTGAGACCTGTGACACGAGCTTGAGTTCACCGCCGCATCAAGAGGCGACACCTGGTGATGTTATCAGCAGAAACGGAAGCACCGAACATGCAAGTGCTGCAGCAATGGAGGAGGTCAGCGAGCGACAGGAAGTACAGAGGTACAACTTTTAAACTGCTTCCAGAAATGAGAGACCGTAGTCATGAAAACTACCTAACAGATTGTAGTTTGACAACCATAGAGAAAAGGAGATTAAGAGGAGACCAAATAGAAGTGCTTAAAATAGTGAATGGTTATGAGGATGTTGAAAGGATAATGTTCTTCAAATATTGAATGGTTATGATAATATTAATAGTATTTTTATCACTGAAGACCGATTACCCTGAAATAAAAGTAATTAAATTTAAATAAAGGTTGTTTGAAATCCATTAAACCCCAAAATCCCCAAAAGGCAAACAAAAGTTGAGGGGTCCCATAAATTTTTTTCAATATCTGACGTAGTAACAACTACATCACCTGCACAATTAGCAAAATACTGTACTCTGATCATAATCAGTCATGCATTTACAATTCAAATAAAAAACTTGCAAGAATGCTGTAATTTTATATGTTCATATTATGTAAAGCATAATATGTCAAACCAGTAATAAGTAAAACCACATTTTAGCTTGATTTTTACAATATTTGTAACACCACTTCAGTAAAACTTGGGCCAAAATGTTTGAGATTTTTTTACTATTTAGATATAAAACTGGTAGGAATGTTGCAATTTGATATGTAGGCCTACATTATATGTGAAATATGCATTAAAATTGATAAATTAATTATTTTATGCATTTATTAAGTCATGAAAAACCATCTTTTAGTTCAGTTTTGACCATATTTAATATTTGACCCACAAGGAGTAATACCACTTCAGTAAAACTTGGCCAAAATGTTCATTTATTATTTATCTCTATAAAAAGGTAAAAAAGATTGGGGGCTCCTGTGCAACGTTTTGAAATATCTGACATAGTAACAGCTAGGTCAGCAGCAAAATTAGCAAAATGTTATCAAAAGCCAAATTTTACCCACAAGGAATAATGTCAGTTCAGTAAGTTGGCCAAAATGTTAATTTATTATTCATCTGTATAAACATTGAAAAAACTAATAAAGTGCCTGGCAAAGAATCAGGGTTTGCTATCTTAAAATCACAAGAGTTGCGGAAAAAAATTTCTGCAACGAATTTACAACACACATTGTCTGCTGGGGGGCTTCACTGGTGGTATGTTAAATTTATACTGTCTTCAGTTTTTATTAATGTTCTTTTACAAAAAACTTGTATCATTTGTGTTTATTATTGGTATAAAGGACTGATTTCAGTCGATCGACAGAATAACTTTTGTGTTGATTTCATGTTATGACTACGATGTGCAGACCGATGCTCAGGTTGATTTCAAGGTAGCCGCCTACCTTAGGAAAGAACAAGAGGAGACAAAGTAACCAGTCGTGTAGGTTGGATATCAGAAATTATTCTCTCTCACAGAGGACTATAAATGAATAGAACAGATTCTCTACTGATTGTGTAAATGTTAGCAGCATGATATGAAATACATTGTTCATGGCTCCAAGATTCCATTAGAAATTAGCAGCATGAATGTTTAAAGACAAAATTGTGTTTTTGGTTTGGATGGCAATCTTGTTAAATTGTGTTAAATCTTGTTAAACTGTTTACAGTCAACTGAACACAACAACGGACGAGCAAATGGAAGACAAGAATGATGATGAATGTGCTTTATGTGGTGATGTTGGAGAACTTATTTGCTGTGAGAGCTGCCCAAAGTCTTTTCACAAGTGGTGTCACATTCCAGTGATCACCACTGTTCCTAGGTAGGCGTTTCACCTGTAGTGTCACATTCCAGTGATCACCTTTGGCCCAGGTAGACGTTTCACCTGTAGTGTCACATTCCAATGTTCCCCAATGTGTTTAGGTATCCCCTTTTGTGTCACATAAATCAGATTTCTGTTTATAAGGCCTTCCCCTTTAATTAAATGTTTTTCCGTATCTCTTAAGAATCATCTAAAACCAAACCTATCTAGTATCCGTTACGACAGACTAGCTCTTTGTACAAACATTTTAGTTAGTTTTGATGAAATGATCAGACAAGCTATTAAATTATTTTTGGCTAAGCCCAGTCAAAATTCGCTTGTCGTTCTTGCTGCAGTGGCCCATGGTGCTGTGGACTGTGTACGAAGGAGGAAGACGTGTGCCTGGATGCCCTGGATGTACACGGAGAGCCTTCTTCTGCACTCAGTGGTGCAAAGAAACGCAAGGCAGCCACAGGGCTGACAGAACATGAACTGAAGGTTTGTTGTTTGCCAAATAGTTGTTTGGCAATTTGATTGAGATATTCTGGGGTTGTTTCCCGTCAATTTTTAGTAAGATTTCAATGTTGACAGTATCTGTTGTACCCACTGCAATGCATTATCGCTACATTATCATCCAATAACAAACAATGTGTCAACGAGATTGGGAATGGAAGATGACCACCCGACGGCGTCATATTTCACGGATAATCTGGCCATATTCATCCACGCCGCCAGGAGGCCTGCTGAGTACAACAGTACCCCTGGCATATAACCCTGTTGAAATGTGGAACTTAGTGTTGGTGCGTTAACCAATGCGGTAGGTCCCTATGACTTCGAGCATTTAGGATGTGGCCAATGTTACACATATAGTCACCGTCATAGTTTTCGCCTCACGCCAGATCTTGCTTCATTTTGTGATCTCGCTGGGTCTCGCATTAGATACGTCAATAATCATATATTTGTCACTGGGAGTATAAAAGTCTGACAAAGTTAACTTTTTCGAAGAAAAATTATGCATAAACCATTTTTTAAGACATATTTTCATATATCTAGTTCAGCATTAATCGCAAGGTGGCCTTACTGGTATGACACATTAGTGCATTTTGCAAATCCACTATATTTCACTTTGTTGGACGAAAATGTACACAACTATACACAACTGCAAATTCCAGTGCTAGCCTTGCTTTGAGAAATGTATATTTCCAACGTTAGATATTGGTGAGTAATTCACTCAAACCAACTTTTTTAACAACTTGTTTGTACTCAATAGATGAAATAATTTGTAGTTGTTTTGAAAATTTATTCCATGTACAAAAGTCTCTTCACATTTTTGTGAAAACAGCATATTGTATTATGTACGACAACAACCAAACTTCAAATGGCATTTCCAACTTCCATCGTTAGTTGGAAATGCCATTTGAAGTTTGGCGGGGCACATCTAGTTCTCAGAAAGACGTTGACCAAGGCAGTAAGTGGGACAAAGTACAATGATTCAGTCTACAATCACACAAGGCATGGGAAAAACTGAAAGTTCCATGTTTCAACTGGTTTGATCTGCCAGCAGTAGTCTAGTACTGCTACTACCCCTTATTAGCGAGGATGGCCATGTTGGTCGCGGAATGGTCCATCGATAGTGTTTCATTGTTATTTGAGTTGTATTTTGTTGGTATGATCATCTTGCTTAGGCCTAAGAACATATTTGTGAAAAAGTCGCTATCGTTCGAGTGTTCCCGTGGCATTGGTTTTATATAATTTTAATAAAACAACTAGTAGCCATTTTGACATTTTTTTTTTGTCATTGACAAAGCATTTTGTGATTTGAAAATAATAATAATTGGATAAATGCCAACAGGACTGCCTATGGTAAGTGTAGTGGATGATTTGTGTATACCACGTTGAAGTTTTTGTTTGAAATTCGCTTCATGTTCTAAAAATTTATTAATTGTTACACAGCAATTTTAACAGCATATTTTATTCATACATTTGTTTCTGTTTATAGTGTAATTCATTTTAAACCATTTAATGCATCGGTTGTCGAGATACCATATTTTATTGTACAACATCAACTACAATTGGCGACCATCTTGAAATTCCTTGCCCCCTACACAAGGTCAGCCCCATACATGCAACACTGATGGACACATGAGGGAACATACACACGGATATGCTGACAGAGTCACAAACTACTTTACGGTATAGATGTACGCTTAATACGTTGAATACGGTAATTACAGTAACTGTATGTTTGTTACTACAGGTGTGTGAACACGTGTTGCTGCAGCTGTATATTCACGAGGCTAGTATGCCCTTCTGGGTGCCTGTCCCAGTAAGTTGTGGTTCCCCGTTGCCTCACTATCACGTGTATATGTGTTTCCTAAAGTCCAGCACCAAAGGTATGATTGTTTTATCATCTGTTTACAGACTTTGGGTCAACTACATTATATTGATTCCAATTCCACACCAATTACAAATACCAATTTCAAATAAAACTCAAAAATATAAATTCCAAAATACCAATTCCAATTCTGTATCAAAATAAAATATGGGAACTGAGCAGCCATGGACATATTCAGTGCTAAAAAGTAACATCTACTTTAGAGCAGCTTTATTTCTGCATATTATGGTACATAATAATGGTAAACAACTATGATATACGCAGCATATTATAATTTATTTGTAGCGAATAATTTGAGTTAAACAGTTACCCATGATGTACCCAATTGATAAGTAATTGAAAATACCAATTACATTTTCTCCAATTCCTTTAAAAAACACTAATTCCAATTCCAGAATTAGAATTGGCATTTCATTTCCAATTACAGTTTACATTGTAATTGACCCCAAGTCTCTGTATTTATATGGTATTTTGAATTGTAATATACAGCCCTGTATTTGTTTATATATGAAAAATTTTGAGTTATTTGCTGGAAGAGAATATCTTCATGCCACTGCTACAGCCTACCCTAGCCTTGATTGGCAATAAAGGTAAAGGTACGTTCTTATGTAGCACGGTATCCAGTGACTCCAGTCCTTGGGACTGTTCAAAGAGCTTTACACTTCACCTTGAATACGATAATTACAGACTTGTTCATTAGAACGCCATATCGACTTCTCTTGGAAGCATTCAGCCATGCTGCAATGACTGCGCGGTGACTAGTTGTTCACGTATCAATCTCTGTATGTAGGCAGGTACTCCTTTACACAACAGGTTGAACTGTTACAATATGGGGGTGAAAATAATTTCCCAAGTTTCAAAACAGTAGCAAGAGGATTCGAACCCTGTTTCTCTCGATTGAGAGTCCAGCATTTTAACTGCCGCACTACGGCAGTCCCAGTCATTGCTCCTCATTCAATGTAGCCATCATGATGTTAGATGTTCATGCCAGTGGAAAAGCCCCTGGAAATGATGCCATCTGAAGTGATCAAGCACAGGAAACATGCTCTATTGCTGCACATCAACTTCTCTGCCCCCCCTGGAAAGAGGCAGTGGTTCCTCAGGACATGTGCGATGCGAAGATAGTGACTTTGCACAAAAACAAAGATGATCGCAGCGATTGCAACAACTACCACGGTATCTCCTTGTTGAGTGTCGTGGGAAACGTTTTTGCCTGCATTGCCCTGGGCATACTGCAGATCTTTGCTGAACACATCTATCCTGAATCTCAATGTGGATTCAGAACTGGGAGATCTACAATTGACTTTATTGATCTTACTAAGGCATTTGACCTTGTTACCAGAAGTGCACTATTCAAGCTGCTGGAGAAAATTGACTGCTCTGCAAAGCTGCTCAGTGTGATCTCCAACTATGACGGGATTATCTGAACCCTTTCAGATCCGCAGTGGAGTAAAACAGGGATGTGTCCTGGCACCAACACTCTTTAGCATATTCTTCTCCCTGATGCTGTTGTAGGCCTTTGGTCCATCCACAGAGGGTGTCTACTTACACACCAGGACAATTGAAAAGCTGTTTAATGTCGCCCACTTGAGAACCAAGACAAAGGTGCGCTGAGTCCTCATTAAAGAAATGCTCACTCCTCCAGCATTTACATCTCCTGGCAGGACAGGGTCACGAACACAGAGGTCCTGGAGCTTGCTCACTCCTCCAGCATTTACACACTGTTAAGCCAGAGACGTCTGCGATGGCTCGGCCATGTTCATCGGATGGCTGACGGTCGTATAAAGAAATATCTCCTGTATGGCATCCTTGCCACTGGCACGTGGTCTATTGGCCGTCCATATCTCTGCTACAAAGACACCTGCAAGCGTGCTCAACAGAACTGACAACCATGACGACGCAAACCATTGTCTGCTCAAGACAGAATGATCCACTAAAGATGTTCATACAAGCCAACTGTTACTGGTTACCTTTGACTCTTGTGAATTTTCTGAAAGTTGATGACTAGTCTTAGGGTTGTAGGAAATGTAACTTAGTTTTGTATGTTTTGACCAATGTTTTTTCTATTATAAGATACGGGTCATATTTGTCAAAAGGCATACGAGTAAGTTGAACAACAGATCATCAGTTTAAAACACATCTGAGACAGGCAGTTTTTAATAATAAATTCAATTATTAAATGATATTAAAAGAATGTTGGTTGCTTTAATTAAAACAAGTTAATTGGTAATGTATTAATTTTGAAATGGGAAGATTCTTTAATGGCACTCTGTGTGTATTACTTGGTGATTTAACTGAGTGAATTGGGGTTCTTCATTTAAATAACTTGAAATGGGAATTTAGTTGAGCTGCTTGAATGAATTGATTATGGAAATGGTTTTATTCGTGTCTGGTTGTGTTACAGGATGAAGCCTACTACAAGGTCATCAAACACCCAATGGACTTCAGCAAGATAAAGCTTAAACTGGAGAACCATCAATACCAGAGCATTTATGAGTTCCTGCAAGACATCCGCCTCATATTTCACAACTGCACTAAATACAATAAAGTTAGTATTGCCATTTTAATAGGGGAGACCGGGGCTAGTTGTAACAAAAATAGCAGGCTTTAGGATTGTGGTTTGGATTGATCTCTGATGTAAATGCCAACAAAACTACAAATCTCTCCCTCAGATGGTAAGTGCATAAAGAAATATTTAATACAATACACCTTTGCCTGTTTTCTCTTCAAAATTGCAGTGTTTAATCTTGTCAGTAGAGTCACAAGATATCCCACAAATTTGATGGACACGCTGCTACCTTGCGAAATAATTTGCATTAGTAGCTTTATCTGTAGGACGTGTTTTAGAACTTACATATATTATCGTTAGCCTCTGTCTTCCCTACAGTGTAATAATAAAGCATTTGTTTAATTTATTTTTAAAAATAAATAACTGTTTAATGTATTTTGATAGTATAAAGCTTATTAATAATATATAAAGTTCCTGTTGGTGTTTTGTTTAAAATAACGTAGTGATGCCTGTTATGGCAATTTTTGCGCAGTGCAGTTCCATCAGCGGTCATATACTCTGTCAGATAACTATATTCAGTTATGACTATAATATCAAAGTTTCAAGAACACAGTCATCAATGATCCCTCGAAGATGATCTTTCCATGGACAGTTTCATTCTTTGTGAGTTTGAATATGGCTAGTCAATCGGATCTTAGCCCGGCACATCTTCCCACTTGTGGACACTTATAATCAGGATTCAGGATGTGGTGGAGGTGCAGTTTGGCTACGGTTGTTAGTCTGTTGGTTTCCAGCCACCTACTTCCTTTTCGTGTGATTGATTGCCAGTTAGTATGTGATCAAGCCTCGGATGCCAGGTCAATTTTGTGGTGGATTTGAGCACGTCTTTAAAGCCGTTTCTCTTTGTCATTGCCAAGTTACTATCTCAGTTCAGAATTTATTTATTCTGAACTGATGAATCTACTGCGTTCTGTAAGTCTTCTTCTGAATGAACACTTGAGGATGATCTGCATACTGAAGTTCCATCACACTGATAGATGAAGTCTTTTTTTTGGCCTTTAGTCTGCTGAGATTGAATAGCTTACCATCAATGTGATAAGTTGTCCGAACACCAATGAGGAGTTTGCTAGCTGTAAATTTAACGGAACAGCAAGAAAGAAAGAAGAGCATTGGAGCCAAGAACACCATAACATATTTGTTAATGGAAACACTGGTATTTGAGAATGGAAACACTTGTATTTGTTAATGGAAACATTGATATTTGTTAATGGAAACATTGGTATTTGTTTTGTAAAAAAGGTGCTTTCTCTTAATACATGCACTTGTATTTGGTACTGTGTGATGTTAATTTTATGGAAGTAATACTGCTATTTAGCTGTGCCCACTTGTTGACTTGACTGTTTCGAACACCTTATGCAACTGACATAAGTGCCTTGTAGTTATAAGTCAAGATCATTACCCTCTCAGCTCATTTACTCACTTTATCCTTGTGTCTGATCTTACCCATACCTTGTCTTATATCATCAGAGTTGTCACCTGTTAATTACTCATTTGTTCCGCTGCAGCCAAATTCTGAACATTCTGAACAATGGAACCGTGGAAGGCAACTGAAGGAATTCTTTAAGCAGCTGATCGGCCGCCTGCTTCCATCCATTCAATACAAACACATCTTACTGCGAAAGGACAATAGGTTGCCAAGCATGAAGTACCAGAAAACCTCTTTGGAAAAATCAGGTTTGTTAGAAAACCCAGGTTCATTATCTGAGTCATCTTCAGAGATGTCAGGGCCATCTTTGAAGAAGCCAAGGCCATCCTCAGAGAAGCCACGTCCATCTTCAAAGAAGCCAACATCATCAGAGAAACCAGGGCCATCTTCAGAGACATCAGGGCCATCAAAGAAACCAAGGCCATCCTCAGAGAAACCAGGGCCATCCCCAGAGAAGCCAAAGCCATCCTCAGAGAAGCCAAGGCCATCCTCAGAGAAGCTAGGGCCATCCTCAGAGAAGCCAGGGCCATCATCAAAGAAGCCAACATCATCAGAGAAACCAGGGCCATCTTCAGAGAAACCAGGGCCATCAAAGAAGCCAAGACCATCCTCAGAGAAACCAAAGCCTTCATCAGAGAAGCCATCTGCGCGGATAGATTTGACAAATGGACATACAGCTAAGAAGCCACCAAGTCCACCTTGGATAATTGAAGAATATTAACATTCTGAGATACGTTATTTGATATATTATTAGACACACACACACACACACACACACACACACACACACACACACACACACACACACACACACACACACACACACACACACACACACACACACACACGCACACTCACACACACACTCACTCACACACACACACACACACACACACACATATTGTTATGATAATGTGTAGTTGACTGAGAGCCAGTTGCCTTCTTATGTGGCTTGACTGCAATCTACAGTACCTATAATACGTATTTTGGAACACATAGCCATTAGTAATATAGTCTGCATGATTTAATACAAGTTGTTTTTCCCTGATGTAAGCTAGCTGTTGCAACAAATTTTAAAGTTTTATTTTTATAGAAATTTATATTGCCAATTATAACCTTTTATACAGTTGTTTTTAATCCATTATTGTTTATCATGTGAAGAAAGAAGCGAGACTATTTTAAATTTAACATTTTGTAACTGGAACTGGAATTTCTTTATTCAACAGAAGTAAAGCTGGTAAATGGTATATAATACCTTTTCAGGCTCTCGATGTATGACTGTATGGGATAGTGATTTGATGACATTGCCTTGTGGGAATGTCACGATAAGCAACATTTTGCAAATATGGTGATTGAAAAAAATATAGGAATGGGTTTATGCATACATAAAAAATTTAAAACATTGACGCATGAAAATATGATTCATTACTGGTTATAGTTATGTACTTATACAAAACATTAATGTCTGCAATACACTGAGTTATGAGGAATTAACTAATCCTGCATTTGCATGTTTTATATTTGTACTTATTGCTTGAATGTTGTATATGCATTGTGTTTGTAAAATACAGTGAAGTCCTGCCTTAAATGGGATCTCTTTGTACTAAATGCATTTTTTCTCTATAAATTGTTTCCAAATAAATACCCGTGACAACGAATCACAAGATTTATATACAGATGTCATACTTTTTTTTTTCAGTTAAAGGGAAATTTAATGGAAAAATTATCAAAACGTTTAGTTAAAATGAGATTATAACAAAAGGCTGTATTTTCAGATGTACACAAATTTGTCACTCACCTATAATTTGTCCCTCATGTACATATCAGCCCTCCCAACAAAACATCCCCACAGATCCACAAATCCAACTTCCTCTTATCTACATAGTTGCTGAACTAATGTGTTAATTGCCATCCTCCGGCAATTTCGATATCCCTGTCCTCTGCTTCTCACTATCGGTAGAATCCCTGACAGAATTATTTGGTCAACCCGTGTCTGCTTAGCTCTTCTAACTAACTGGCTATATTTCCCAACTATGGTAGTTGTCCCCTCCCTCTCTATGTTGTTATTCCCTACATATACTAAAATAGAACCTCCCTTGCCCGGACCCACAATTTTTTCCACCCTCTCTGTGATAGCCTCTATTTTTGCCCCTGGAAAGCAAACCACCATGCCGTCCCCCTTGTCTAGCGCTCTGCTGTCTTCCTGACTATCGAATCCCCACAAACACCCTCGCTCTCCTCACCCTCTCTATCACTACCTCAGAGTAGCTCTTGCATTCTGTCCCGCAGTCGTGTTACCAGGCAGCATGTTGTCCAGCTCCCTCTCGCCCATCAACATGTCACCTTTCCCTCCCATCTCATAGCTATCTTGCACTCCTGGTGCCTTCGCTCCCATAGCCTTACCTCCTGTCTCCTTCGATCCCGTCTTCATACCTACCATCTCGTTCGATCCCATCTCCTCCCCTCCGGTCTCCTTCGCTCCCGTCTCCGTCGCTCCCGTCTCCTTCGATCCAGTCTGCTTCCCTCCTATCTCCTTCCATCCCGTCTCTTTAGTTCTCATCATCTTCCGCCCCATCTCCTTACGCCCAGTCTCCTTCCGTCCTTTCACCTTACCTCCTCCCAGGCTGAGGTGAGCTTTCCCTTGCATCTTACTCATCACCATCCCCCTCTTTATCATCCACTGTTCATTTTTGCACATACTCAAAACGAAAACTATCCGCCTGAACCTCAGCCCAGGATTCCTCACACCCGGACTTGACGAAGTCTTCCCAGTTGCTGCAACTCCCGCATACTAAATGCCTGGTGGCCTTTACTTGCAGTTTGGACGGCGCCATCCCAGAATTTAGGTTGTGCTATATTAATGTTGTTTATGGTGTTTTCACCTTGCTACGTTAGCCTTGAATAAGGCTGTTTTTGTGTTCAAAAGAACACTTTATTATTAAGTAATTGAATAACTTAAATTTAGTTTAATTTTGACAATGATAAACTTGCTAACTATGTTCTATCTGCTAAGCCCGCATGAGCCAAAAAAGCCTGCCACCTAGCGAATACGCTGAACACTGTTTAACCAAGATAACGTACAAGTTGTTGAAAAACAAAAAGATCTAGGAATCACTATATGCGAAAACCTAAAATCAGGCACCTACATAAATATATTACAACTAAGGCAAATCAATGTACATGACTAATTAAACGATGCTTTGAAAATAGATCGGGGAGTGGTGGTCTAATGGTTAGAGCACCCGCCTGTCGATCGAGAGGACGGTGGTGCGATTCCACCTCCGCCGTTTCGAAGCTTAGGCAATTTCGTTCACCCCTCTTTGCCCGTGTCTTTCGGAAGAGAAACTAAAAGCCGTTGGTCCAAACTCCTGCGTTAGCTCAAGATTGCGCTGTTTGGAGTATAACTAATTGAGACTTGAGATCGGAAAAGACCTTACATGAAACAATGATACGATTAGTGCTGGAACATGCATTGCCAGCTTGGAACCCTTTCCATAGAAAGGATATAGATGAATTAGAGAAAGTTTAGAAGAGAGCACTGAAACTCAGCATAGCACCTGTCGAATCAGTTCCTTTGGAACAGAAACGACTTGAGGCTGACCTCTGTGAGTATTACAAATATTTCAGTGGCCTAAATAGGAATAACCCATAGCAATTTTTTTCTAATGAATTAGCAGCAATCTGAGGGGCCATAGCTTAAATCTAAGGAAGGCGTAGTCTCACACAGAGATCCGTAAACACTTCTTCACAAATCGTGTCATCGATTACTGGAACAAATTTCCTGAAGAAGTTGTTTCAGCTTCTACTCTGAACACTTCCAAGAAGAAATTGAAGTTTCTATAGCAATCGGCTGAAGGAGACTATACAACCAAGTATATCAAATATAAGTATACCAAGAGTGGGACAGAGTTACCTCTGGTGGAATGGATTGGACCGTGAAATCGAGTTACGTGTCCATGAGTGGCTGTATGTTTAGCAACAGATAACACACCACCCGTGCTTCCGTTGCAGCCTTGGACCTGGTCGGCACGTCCTTGGCGGCGGACTCACGTCGACTACGCAGAGAAGGACGGAGTATACTTCTTGGTGGACAGCCATTCCAAGTGGACCGAAGTATTTGAGATGCTCACGACAATGACACAGAAGACCATCGACAAACTGAGATATTTCTTTGCGCCGCATGGGCTGCCTGAAGAGAGTGTTAGCGATAACTTACCACAGTTCAAGTCATATGTGTTCAGGGACTTCTGTAGACTTAACAGGATCAAACAGACACTTGTGCTAGCCTACCACCCAGTAAGCAACGGCGCAGCTGAACGGTCTGTGCGGATCTTGAAGCAAGCGTTGTTCAAGGGTGTGCTGCATGTGAAGCGTGGCGGGGCACACCTTACTCTACACTACAAACTGGCGAATTTCATGTTCCGTTCCGGAATACATCGCACAGTGTTACAGGAAACAACATCCGAGCTGTTCTTGAAACTACAAGTACGCACCAGGCAGACCTGAAATATCAACAAGCCCAGGAAAGGTACTTCCACGATGTAGGATAGTAGGAAGCGTACCAGAGCGTCGGTGCATGTGTGGTCGATGAGAACGTTAAACGTTCGAGGAGACAAAAAATGGCTTCCATGCAGATCAAACCATCACCGTGAGAAGACCTCGCACGTACGTACGTGGTTCGTGTGCATGACACAAACCGCTACGTACACGCAGATCACTTGATAGCATCAAAAGTGAAAGACTCGTCGGTAGTTGATGAACCGTGTCCCCAGAGACCAAGTATTCCTCGGTAGATAATTGATCCTTTGTTTCTCCCCGAAAACAGACAAGGACCCAGTTAAACGGGGAGGAGCATAGTACAGTGGCGTATCTGGGATCTCGCAACTCGGAGGAGGGGGCTAAGGGGGAAACTAGTCACCCATGCTCTCATGTAGCGGCGCTACTGAAAAATACGGTAAAAAGGTAAGCTAAAGGGGCATGGCTCAATGGCCTCCCCCTAAATACGTTACTGATGTAGTGGACTGGTAGTTACATATGGTGCCATCCTAACCATTGTGGCCACGTCCACATCGCCTGTCACGTCACTGTAATAAATAAGTTGCTCTCGTCGCATATGAGACAAATATTAAGCCGTGTTGTGTTTAGTTATACATTTAAACTTCAATATATGACAACATAATTACCCACTTTGCCTTTCATAGTGCTCAACAAAATGTATGTCTTCAAAACTGCCAAAATGTGGCCACTGACTGGACTTAATTTCCCACAGAATTTCCCGGAGAAGTCGAAATGGCTTGGAATGAACGCACGGGTGAAGTGCAAATTGCTTTGAGCTAGGTAGGTTACATTCTTACAGCGGTCTGTAAGAATGTAACCTACCTTTACCTTTAACTGCACTCGATATCTACATTAAGTTACAAGTACCATATGGTACATGATGTTCAATTTCTTATATAGTATTTACGGTATTTACTGTATATCCAATCATTGCGAATTTGGTCTACGCTACATGTGCACGTTTGGCAGACCTGTTCAATCCAACACCAACTTCTTTGGGAAGCATTCAACCAGACAGCAATTATAGGCCTACTATTCGTTCAAAGATACCCTATATTCACCACCCTATATATAGGTATACCCAGTACGTACTGGTTGCGGGACCAGTCGATATACGTAGTATAATTTGAGTCGTTCGATAATTGTAAGTTTTTCTATAAAATCAACGTGTCTAACAATGTGTCTCACGCAAAAGTTCTTCTTCTGATTTTTGTGAGAACGGCATATTATGTATATATTGCGAATAGCGAATGACCCTGCGTAGTCATTATTTCATACATCTCTAGAGCTGGGTGAACTGAGGCAACGTATAGTGAGCGAAATCGTCCAAGCTTTGAAACGTCGAGTTCCCATGCACCGACAGCATTCTCATCAATATTCATGAACGTATGACGTAACGTTGCGAGTTGCGGAGTGTCCCATCTTCGCTAACCACGGGTGTATAGGCTACAGTACTCCAGGCAGGTAAACAAGTTGACACGTCGCTTTTTCAGTTTATCCATCTGTACCTCGTCCCACTAACTGTCTTAGTCGACGTGTTTCCGCAGCCAATTAAAGATAAGGTCCCGAATGCGATTCCCAAGATCCTATATAGGCTAGAAACGGCCGCTATTTGTTAACTCAGCAACAGTCTATTTGAGTTCCACTTTTCAGCAGGTTAAAACGGCATCCTCAACTGATTTAGCCTATCGCGAATCCGGTTCATTGATGCCTTAGATGTAGTGCGTAAATGAATGAATGAGAGTTTATGAATTCATGAATGAAACTTCATTCATTAACAACAACAACATATAGGTGCATAGTATGTATGGTGTGCTGCTGCTGCTGCCGCCGCCGCCGCCGCCGCCGCCGCCGCCGCTGCTGCTGCTGCTGAAGGGACATAGCTTAAATCATACAATTTATAAGGTGCTATGCCTTTCTGAAACTAAATAAATACCAGTAAAAATAAACGAAGTACAAAATAGCATTCACAATTCACTTATAAACGTATTACAGTGGTGTTAGTGCTATAGCTTAATTTAACATCACTTTCAGCTAAAACTTTATAAATATGCAGTAAGTAATGACAATTTGAATGTTTTTTAAATTGTGTTAATAAACTTGGCAGTTGAGTTATTTCATTTGTTAAACTGTTCCACGTTTTTATACGTTTGGAAGTGAGTGACAATGTTAAGTACTAGTCTAATCGAGGGTGGTACGTGGTTGTTTTCTTTTTTAACATAAAACAGATTGCTTTGTCTGGTACCATACATGTGCATAGCTGCGGTTGAATTGAAGTAATAGCCGCAGTCGGAACTGTTTGCGTTGGTGGAAATCTTAATTGTTAAACTTACATATTGTACCGTTGATACATGTGTATATTCGTTATTTTACTAGATATGATTAAAGCTGCAAACATTTCATTGTTGGCCAGAAGAAATATAATGGTCGCTGCATCCAAGATATGACATAATAATTGTTTTAATGTTCGAGACAATCTGGATTGCTGCTGTCGGGTTAATGTTTTACGGGGTTACCAGCACGCGTCAATTTTGACAGGCCCGCGTAAATCGTGGCATTCTGATTGGCTGTACTGTCTTGAGTCTTCGCCGCTTGTAAAAGATAGAAGGTGGCTTTCCTAAAGCTTAGAAAAGATTGGAAGGTGTCGGTCGGGGCAGTAGGGTTTGTAACTATGACCTGCTGGCTGCCGTTGTAACACACATGCTGTATGCCAATGGTGAGTTTTAAGCGACATTAAATGCGCATAGAAAGCTTACAAGCAAGCAAAACTAAAGCGTACAAATTGCAAGAACATGCATGTATCTTTAATATCGCTCACTTTCGTAATAAATACAGGCTAACTACGGTCAAAGGACCGGTGTTCAGGTAAATGGGAACGTATTGACACTTTTGTATCGTCTTGGTAGACCACGGGTGTGTCAGAATGTAGTGTTAGTAGATCCAGAATTGGGAACTTCTAGAATCTGGGCCCACCTCAGTTTCGCCGTTATTAACTTGGAATAAAAGCCAAGCACAATGCATAAAAATTATTTTTCTACGGAACATGTAAATGATTAAACACGGTGTGTGCAAAAACATACTTAATCGTATTTTTTCTATGCTCGAATTCGCCTATTTAGGTAGCCTCGATTATCCAGGCTCCATGCTGTGGCACGGTGTATGGACGTTATGTCCTAGACGATATGTCATAAATTTGTAGCGGTATGTAACAAAACGCTTGGACGATTTGTCACAAATTTATTTTAAGTTTTTATTTCTAATTCACGCATTGAACATAAATCAGTGGTTATTTGCACTTTTGTTTGCACTGGCGCTGCCGCTAATATAACATATTGATCTTGACACTCCGCGGAATATAAGCGCAACTTAAACATTTTGGTCATAATTAATACAACCAAGAAAGAAAAATCAGGCAAATACTACGTCTAAGACAACATTTTATTTATTAATCAGCACATGCTTGCTTTTTAAAAATCCTGGATCTGCGAACACAGAAGCTTATATAAAGCCAAAATGTTACCTTCTACATGAAGCATACATAATGTATCACATTAAAACAGATACAAATATATAGAATGATAACATGAAACATACGAATAACAAAGCCTAATGAAACACACTAATATCAAAGACTAATAAATATACAAACAATGAAATGTTAAAGAAAGTACTAATTAGAAACTTGGGTTAGGGTTACACACTAATATATCATTATCAATACTATACAAAGTAACATTGTCTTTCTGTCTACATAAAACATACTACCCAGTAATTTAAAACCTTGATGCATACTAATATAACATACTACTTTAAAACCTTAATACATATTAATATAACATACTATCATAATTTAAAACCTGATTATAACTAAGAATCCCATACTAATACAAAGCTAACCTACATGGAACACTGTGAGTAGTTTATGTATGTCAGGTTAGGTTAGGTAGCTAATAACACGCAATAATTAGACATGTACACCCGTTCAGTTTATTCCTGCACGTGGTCCGTTAGATTGGAGCACTGCCGTAGATATTCTGATGTGATTATCGTCCGGTCTTGTCATTCATACAACGTCCACAGCTCCTTCAGTGCAGCCTGCTTCGTCATCGTCTTCTTGCTCTTGTAGCGGTACAGTTTTCGCTGCGCCACCAGATGCACCTGCAGAGGCAGCAGTGCTGCCTCCCAGTGCAGGGTCTGCACAGTGAGGTAGAGGTTTAAATGATCATGTGTGGCGTTGTGATTAAGACGGGAGTGCCACCCTTCAGCATCGTTGTTGGTCCTTAATGACATCTTGAAGGTGGTCCACGATGCAGGGGGGGCAACTTCAGCTGGTTATCCATGTCTTCAGCATATACTGAACGAGTTTCTGCAGGTTGTCATCGTGGGGGCAGTGTGCCTTCATCTCCATAAAGGCTGGCTCGATGTGCGTTGCTGGTAGGTTGGGTAGGGCCGTCAGTTCGCGGATGTACGTCCTGATACTCAGCTGTGGATGTATGCACTACGGAGGCCGTACTTTTTCACATGCCGGTACACTGCCTGGGCCCAATGAAACCAACAACCATGCACAAAGACTTCTGGAAGGCATTGTGTGAGAGCACCCCACACGGCCTTCTCAAAATCTACCATGACCTCCTCAACGGCGGGCTCTGTTGGAATGAGATTGATGATGGTGTTTATGACTGCAATGTAGTCTCGCTTTTATCGATACCCCCCAAATTGTGGTCTTAATAGGAGTCTCCAACAATAAACTATTTCTGATTTCCAAATTCCTCACCTTGCTGTGCGGTAATTGTGTTCAATATGACAATGACAAACCTCACAGTTAGCCAAGTGATTACATAAAATAAATTATTAGAAAAGTTAATTAAATACCATATGGTGGACTTCTTGTTAGGCATAAATGATTAAATCCATCTCAACATGGATTCCTAAAAGCAAGGTCATGCTTAACAAATATGATATAGATAGATACACTTTATTTTTGGAATTGTATAAACATAATCAATAAGTAGAACAATCAGTAAAATGGTATACAATTCCGGGCTGGCAGCGGAGCCAATTATACTTAAATTTTCAGGAATTTTTATGTAAACAATAAAAACTTACCGATGCACCCATTTCAGGCCTGACGGACACTCTATGGAATTTGTTCCACAGCCCTTGGTGCCATTGCGATTCACGATAGTTACATTTGGTAACACGAGATGATATTCAAAGTGCAAATTACACTGTCAGTTTCAAGATCAGATGTGATCATTCACAGATATGATACAAACTTAAGAAGGAGATTGGGATGCATATGATTGTTTGAATGAATTAAGCAATCACAAGAATAAGTGGGTGGAACTTGCTTAATGCACCTGTAGGAGCAGTGACAGGTTAGTAGATTTCTTGGATGATAATAATGTTTTATCTATACATCATTTTGGGTTTCACAGAGACCATTCTACTACATTAGCAATTATTTAAATTATAGAAAACATTAGAAAATTTCTTCATAAGCCCATATGTGGTTCGGCAATTATATTATGCATATGTATTTCCCCATATTAGTAACATGCTATTATTGGCACAATTAAATTGCAAATAGCAATAAAGAAATATGAGAATGCAGCTGCTACCGTACATATGTGCTCAGATCAATCTATAATATGGTGTGATGTGCCTACTTTGACATCCATGCCTCTTCTAACTTGTGCTCTAAGTATTAACAATTATTAACTTGACTGCCACACAGGGAGTAATTGGCTTTCTAATGAATTATGGACATTATGTTTCACTGAGCAGGTATTGAGCATATTTGTAGTGAATCCGTTAAACTACCGGTGAACTACCAGATATCAGTCTTTCACTTTATTATATAAATATACATATATTTCTGTATACATTACTTTAGGATATATTTTTATTCGTTTATAACAAATATAATCCACAATAAAAAATTACGGTGGAATTTATTACTTTTCAGCAGTGTAGCACACATCCGCCCAGCATATATACGCACGCGCACAGCGCCGCACACATGCACAATTACACAAAGTAACATTATTATTCTGGGCATGCTGGCAGTTCGGACGCAGTGGCGCCACTTAGTGAATGACAAGAACACTGACATATGAAATGATGGCGACCATGAATTCAGATGTCCGCGGAGATGAGATTCGTTGCCAGAAAGCTTTGATCAGCTTTGATATCTGATCAGAACAACGACTTTTAAGCATAACCATGACATTTATAATTATTTAGTACAAATCATCTTTTTTGTGACATAACGCTCCTTTTTGAGACATATCCACAGTTTGTGACATAAGTGACTTGGGTCATAACGTCTATAATTCTGTGACACTACTGATTGTTGCACACATCACCTCCTCAGGCTCCTGGATGCAATGTGCACTTTTCATTGTGACAGAAATGATGTATGCACCCAGATTCTGGGTGCATACATAATGAAAGAAAGGAATACACATACATAAATCACTGAAAGTAAAGGAGCAAGTTAACTACTTAGTCAAGAAAGCAAATAGAATACTAGGGACAATTCATAGACCGTAGAGTTAACATCAAAAACATCAAAAACTTATATATCACCTTGGTCCGACCCATCATTAGAAAGTGTGCAGAGGAGGGCCATGATGGCACCAGTGATTTATTTGTCTAAAACTTATACATAATGTCAACGACTGGTCAAACAGGTCTCTGTTGTTTAGCCAATGCAAAACTCGATTGAAATAACCCACCCTACTGTCCATGGGGGCGAATAAAAAGAGGAATTACCAATCTATTGTTACACTGCCAGGCAGGTCACAGTTGGAGCTTGATTGGGCTTCAATTAAAACAACTCCAAGGGAAGCCGGCAGTACGTGATATGTCACTGATTACATCAGCAATAGTGACATCGACAACTAAAACTACTGGTTTGGCAAGTTTTTGAGATGCCAATTGAAATGACGACGTCAGGGGTTGAAATTATTGGTACATGTGTATTTCCACAACACTGGATAACAAAATGAAGACAGTGCATTAACAACTGGAAGTGCAACAAATGGACATTGCCTATTTTCTGGAATGGGAACAGTCACCAAACGGTGAAATGGCGAATATCTTTCATTAGGTGCTCCATATGATTGTGCCAGTGACTCAGTGACTCACTGGCATGTGTATGTAGATGATAATGGTAAAATGTGACTTCACAAAATGGGAAGCAATCATATATACTGTATCATTCCCTATAGATGCATGGTGCGCGAGTGCGAAGGTATGGGTGCACATCTATTAGTTCTAAAAATTGGCCTGAATCATGATCTGCCACTATGTGTGAAATGAGCCTCTAAATCAGACTGGTAGCTAACCTGCAGTGTGGCGCCACTGTGAACTATGCAAAGAGAATGCAGGGCGCTTCTAGGGAATGACTCGGGTACCATGCCATTGGTCACCGATTGTTTTGATGATGCTAAATAAACTTAATGTAAGCCTACAATGAGGTGTTGCACTGTTTGTTTTGCACATAGCAAAGATGCAGTTTCGACGCATCTACCAAACCAAACGACACTGGGTCGACACGCTTCAAAAACACGAGACAGACACTGAAAAAGCATGTTTTTTCGTGATTTTTGTAATTCCAGAAAAACAACGTCAGCCAGCCACCACTCGATTCTTTGAACATCACTAAATAGACAATTCAAACTCCCATGCTTTGCTGATGGCGAGAGAGTGATAAAATAAATAAAAGCTAGTCCTAGTACTTCCACAGGGAATTCCTTCTTCAATGTGCTGCCACGTTGCTGCTAAAAACAAGCTATGAATTATTTCTAAAGAGTCCGCAAGGTGACGCCAGCCGCAGCAGTACTGCTGTCATTTGCATTTAGCGTGCCTTCACTCCTGAAAATCTATGTTTTTGCGCATGGTTTCACTTCTCAAAAAGGGGTGTGTGCATCTATTAGGTAGTGCGTGTCTATAGGGAACAACATGGTATGTAGATTAAGCGGGTATGTTTTATGTCGTGGAATGATGACCGGCGGCCATATTTTGGATATCGCACAGTGACAATACTTGTCAATCACAATTAAACATGTTCTGTTGACACTGACAGCATCCTGTTGTTCTGATTCCAGATTCGAATAGCAGCATTGAACGATGATGTCAGTGATGAGGGAGACAATGACAATTTCACAGTTCAGAAAAGAACCAAAGAGGCGCAGGTAAAAATCAGGGGATATCAATTGTGAAAACATCCTTTTTAGGCATCTTTCATTTTACAGTCCTGTATAAATTAAAGGTATAAAACAAAATAAGAAAAGGGTGATTGTGTATTCGATATGGTCTGGGTATGGTATTTTAAATTGCTATTCAACAGTTACAAACGCAATGATGTGGCAGTGATGCCATGAAGTGATTGATACAGTCATTTCTCATTATCCAGTATTCATTATCCAATTGATCTAAATTAAATATTTCAGATATGTTCTCATTGAAAAAGGTTACAATGAAATTCATGTTATGTTGTATGTTTGTAGGAAGCAGAGGCATTTGCCCTGTACAACGAGGCCCTTGCCTTGCAGACACAGGATGAGGTGGCTGCAGCAAGGAAGTTGTACTTACAACTGCTTCAGTTACCTCTCATCAAACAGGTTTGTGCAGTTAATCTACCTTGTATTTCAAAGTTCTAAAAATGTATTATTTGTACATAGGGCAGTTGCATTATTACTGTAGTCGGTTATAATTATTTCTGTGAATATCCCTTAGTAGGATGATGCACATTATGAAGAAGACGATGGGTCAAAGACATTTGTTGTTGTTATTATTATTTATTATATAAAAAAGCAGTGTCATTAATTTTTTTTACAAATGTAAAAAGTGTTTTTTTACATGTAATTACAAACCAGGATATCATAATTAAAATGATGAACATTAACAATATTAAATGCAGCAAACGTCATCTAAATTAATTGATGCATGTACATACTGATAATATTCTTTTGCAATGCTAACAGGTGGAGCCAACCGACAGTGCAGGGCCATTACAGCCAAACTTGGCACTTCGTTATTCAACACACAAGAACTTGGCAAATATAGCTTCGCAGGAGGGTGACAATGAAGCTGCAATAGAGAACTACCTTGAAGTATGTGTATTAGTAAAGCCAGCAGATGGCAGAACAAAACTATGCACATTTTGTTAGCAAATATTGTGGTTGGAATATATCAATGTTGAAGAAATCTAAGGTTTTTTTTATTGAGATTGCTAAATCAAAGCCTAGAAAGTAAATACTTGAGCAGTTTTCTTGATTTCTCTCTGATAAATTCCAGACGCCTTAAACTTTGTAAAGGTTCATCTAAGAATAACCCATGTTAGAAAGACTGCATTATAAAGTGATAATGTCATTTGGGCAGTTTAGTGGTAATTTAGTAATTGCAAGTTTGGATTAATTCCGTAATGTTAAGGTGGCTGGGGCGGCTAGTGTGTCAGTTGATTTTTTCATTTTTTTTCATAACATGCTAGGATATACTGAACTAAACGTCAACACCACAACAAATCACCCGGCACTAACTGTCATATTTCGTCAATCCATCCATTTGTGCAAATCGTGCAATTTTTTTGCCAAAAGTATAGAATGGGTCTTACTGAGGAAAAAATGTATGGAACTTTTTTCAGCCAGACCCCCCGTTTCCATGGTAACAAACAAAATGTCTGCCATTTTGAGCAAATATTGGCAAATTTAGAATCACTGCCATTCTTTATTGAACACATATATGATTATAATTCTTGCAAATCCATGTTCAGTACAGATTCTACTGTACACTGACCAGAGCATTTGTTAAAATGTGTTTTATTTTTAAAATAATTTTTTGTAAAGTGCAGAAAAAAAATTAATTTTGGCAACAAATACAGGTTTATTTTTCACACTGACGATAATTTTTAAAATGTCTCTGGTCATTGTGCAGAGTAGAGTATGCTGAATGCAACGTTCAAAACCTTATTTGGATAGTGTAATTACTCACAGAGATATTCTTTTTTCAAATGCAGAAAACAGGGTTTTGAGAAAACGGCTGTCAAAAATTGAAAAACAGGATTTATTACTTGAAAGAGGCATGCTTTATTCATGAATAAAAGTGATTTAGAGGTATGTATTTGCTATAAAGGTGAATTTTATAGAAAATAAATGTACAAAACTATCAGAATACAGTGGAAACACATTTTGAATATTTTTCTATAAAAAAAACATTTCATCTGGGGTGTCTCCCCTTAAAAACGCAGTCCTTTTGGAAATACCCTTGAGTTCCTGGAAAAGCGACAATGTTTTAATAGTAATGACCGCGTGCGCTACGATGTTCGAACCAACTATGTTCATTTGCTGTGAAAGCGGACCACATCGTCAAGTTACTGTAATGCTAGTACACATCAGTATTATATCTACCTAACTAAGTTGTACACCTGTACTTAGACCAGCAAATATCAGCGTTCAGTGAGCGTTAATGTAGTTTATCGTGCCTTCGACGCGTGTGTGACCTGGTGACCCCGCGGGATAACAGGCCAATCAAAATGACCATACACACACACTGCCATGTGTTTGTTAGATGGCTGGCGTAACCTGATACCATAGACGACAACACATTACAAGTACAGATTCAAGGGCTATTGTGGCAGAAAATTAAGGGACGTCAATATTACAAATGGCCATTATATTTTGTCAAAAATACATAAAACGCCAGTGAAAACGCGTAAATTTAAACACAAAGACGCATTTGCTTGCAACATAATACAGCAGTAAATTATGATTGGTGAAGGGTTTGTGTCAAAAATACACTGCTACTTTAGGCTAGTCATTCAATTTTTGCTTAATTCATGGTAGTGTAGCAGACATAATTGGTTTATGTTAACCAAAATCTGCTGTAATGTTATCAGATACACTGTCATGCCTAGATGTGTGTCATTTATTTCTTTGGGGATTGTCTCAAAACAATTAAACTTTGTTTTTAGTGGCTATTTTTTCACATTTACAAAAAAATTTCAAAAACCTTGTGACATAACCAAATAAATGAAAAACTAAAAAAAAAAATTTTCAGGTTTATTATTATAGTATTTCAACTACAATCTCTCTTAATTTACTTTAAAACTTCTACTGAAACTTATCAATTCAAGACAAGCATATAATAACCACCCCAGCTACCTTAAGTGCGGCGTTCATATGAAAGAATTTAAACAAATCTATAACAGAATGATAATAACATTTTTATATACTTTGGCCTCATTATATGAAAAAAACTTGTGTAAAATATATATGTTAATTGTGTTATGCAAATAAGATTATTATAATGGAAATGATTAATCAAATATCTGCTACTGTAGTGGCTTCTGTAGTGGCTCCCTCACACAAAATTACAGTTATACATACACGTGACATGTCATTTGTTCTAACTAAAAATATTTTACTAAGAAAGTGACATAAAATAAAGATCAGGTAACAGGAAGCAGATGTATGTAACTGTATTGTGTCTTGATTGTGTAATTATAACCAAAATGTTCTGGGGTGTTGCAATCATAATTAATATTTTGTAATAAAAAACAAGTTTTTTTACCCCAAAAAAGAAGAAAGGGACAGATAATTAATTGATCAACCTTGATATACTATTTCTGAGAAGAGTCATGATCATTTTTATTACATAATGGTTGATTATATGATTTCAGGCAGTGTTGGTGGATGCAACGGATGTGACTGTTTGGCACAAGATTAGCAAGCTGGCATTGTCACTGCATCAATATTCCCTGGCAAGACATGCCTACGAACAGGTGGATAATCAGTATCTACTAGAATCTGATGAAGATTTGTCTCTTTAATAATTAATTATGAATTTAAAAAAAACCCTTGCAAAGCTTGGGTTCACTCAGTATTTTTGTATTGGTTGTTCCATTAGGGGTGTAAGAATTAATTGAAATTCTAATGTATCACCATAGTGGAGGTGACAGTGCAATTCCATTGAAAGATAATTTAACAGCATGAGATGCCAGTTGTATATAGACTACCAGAAGTTGCAAAACATACTTGTGAGTATTTTATTTGAAGTTATTCCTGGCGGTGTTTATAGCCTTGTTTGGATTTTTTACTAATATAATAGCAAAGATTTTATATATACACTGATCCTTGTCAATCACTTGAATGTGTATTTGGGAGTATACAGTTTTTTTGGGATTTTTTCACGTGCTGGTTATGTAATTTTGATACATTTTTATTTTATTGTTGCACATTTACAGGGACTTGAGTGCAATGCCAAACACTGGCCATGTTTAGATGGAGTCATCACTGTTCTCTATGTGCTCAACAATTATGAGGGTGAGTCAGAACGCAAAACTGGAGAGGAATAAAACAGTAATCACCCACAGAGCTGTGCAATAAAACTGCTAACACAAAGCCTAAAATAAATCTGATGACAGCAAATGACAGTAGTAATAGGGATGTAGACATCTAAGAACTGTATGGTAGAAAGCATGTCAAGACATTTATGGGCATTTTACCCTAATTTCTGTACATGCTCATAAAAGTAAAAATATGTTGTACATGATTGGAAGTAAGTTATTGAGAAAATGAGATCACATATTTTCCAGTGAGGATATCAAAATGAGAACATCACAATGTCCATGTTTGTGTGGAACAATGCTGATGTTGTTTCAGCATGCCTTTATTACATTGGTCGGGCACTGAGGCGTGACCCAGGCTATGTGAAGGGTCTTGTCTTTCTCCGTCAGATACTAACTGAGCAACCATCTCTGCTCAAGAACACTGCATCCTACTTCAAAGATTGGTATGTTGTGTTTCTGTTTTATTTTACATGTATTTATCAAGTTTGGGGTCAGGTACATGTAATCTGCTTGAGTTCAAGTACATCAAAACTTATCAGGTACAAGAACAGTTTAGCTCTTGTCAGGATGAAACAATTTTTAGTCAAATTAAGATGACGAACAAGCTAATTAGTGCAATGTAATAAATTACTTGTAAATAAATATTTGTAAATATGGTCAGTTGAGAAATGTGAATTAGTATACTTAGATCAAGTGCTTTGTCTTTTAGTGACCCACAGATATATGACTTGGAAGTTGACAAAGAGGACATGAATGAGGTTAGTTCACTTTGTTATTACACACATCAGTTTGCATATAGTGTCATGCTGTCATTGTCACCAAAGGACCATATGTATAAAGTACAGAGAAAACGGACTATAATGAGAACTTAATAAAATTGATATGTAAAAAGGGCTCCTTTTAGAACCAAAGGACCACCTGCAATATTTGCTCAGTTTGGATAGACCATACATGTAATATGTGCTTAGAATAACATCTAGATATGACATTATTCATGAACACACCAAAGATCTCGGAAACAATCAGATAGAGGCGAGCCTAATTTGCAGGTCACAGCTATAGAAGTGAAGAAGTGGTGATAGAGCTGGTTACTTGACAATGAAAGCATGCACTGAGAAGACTAGGTACACCATACTTATCCTATCCAAAACTACTTACGTCTGAATTCGGGATAAGAGTTACTGACCTGATGTAGGATAGACGCCATTTGAGAAATATTAACATAGACCAAAATCCCTGCATCCTTTGTCTATAACAATTTCAGTACTAGCAATATGGTTAAAATAAAAAAATTGTGACATTCTGATTATGGATGTTTACAGTTGGTCGGTGAGGCACTGGAGATGAGACGTAGGAAGCAAGAATTAGCAAAGATTCCAGACCCACCCACTGTGACTTTCACACGACCTCACATCGCCTTTACGTGAGTACCTTTTCAGCCTCAAATTCAGTTGATCAGTTCTTTGAACTAGTTGGACAATCCAAACATGTTTCTTGACATTGTTAGGCAAAGTGTACTTTTGTTAGAACATTAACAGAATTGACTTTGATTGTTGGGTTGGGTAACTGGTGAAAGTGAGCTGTATGTCGTAGTGTATAGAGGTAACAGAATTGACTTTGATTGTTGGGTTGGGTAACTTGTGAAAGTGAGCTGTATGTCGTAGTGTATAGAGGTAACAGAATTGACTTTGATTGTTGGGTTGGGTAACTTGTGAAAGTGAGCTGTATGTCGTAGTGTATAGAGGTAACTGAATTGACTTTGATTGTTGGGTTGGGTAACTTGTGAAAGTGAGCTGTATGTCGTAGTGTATAGAGGTAACTGAATTGACTTTGATTGTTGGGTTGGGTAACTTGTGAAAGTGAGCTGTATGTCGTAGTGTATAGAGGTAACTGAATTGACTTTGATTGTTGGGTTGGGTAACTTGTGAAAGTGAGCTGTATGTCGTAGTGTATAGAGGTAACAGAATTGACTTTGATTGTTGGGTTGGGTAACTTGTGAAAGTGAGCTGTATGTCGTAGTGTATAGAGGTAACAGAATTGACTTTGATTGTTGGGTTGGGTAACTTGTGAAAGTGAGCTGTATGTCGTAGTGTATAGAGGTAACAGAATTGACTTTGATTGTTGGGTTGGGTAACTTGTGAAAGTGAGCTGTATGTCGTAGTGTATAGAGGTAACAGAATTGACTTTGATTGTTGGGTTGGGTAACTTGTGAAAGTGAGCTGTATGTCGTAGTGTATAGAGGTAACAGAATTGACTTTGATTGTTGGGTTGGGTAACTTGTGACTACGACACTGTATCTCGTAGTGTATAGAGGTAACAGAATTGACTTTGATTGTTGGGTTGGGTAACTTGTGACTACGACACTGTATGTCGTAGTGTATAGAGGTAACAGAATTGACTTTGATTGTTGGGTTGGGTAACTTGTGACTACGACACTGTATGTCGTAGTGTATAGAGGTAACAGAATTGACTTTGATTGTTGGGTTGGGTAACTTGTGACTACGACACTGTATGTCGTAGTGTATAGAGGTAACAGAATTGACTTTGATTGTTGGGTTGGGTAACTTGTGACTACGACACTGTATGTCGTAGTGTATAGAGGTAACAGAATTGACTTTGATTGTTGGGTTGGGTAACTTGTGACTACGACACTGTATGTCGTAGTGTATAGAGGTAACAGAATTGACTTTGATTGTTGGGTTGGGTAACTTGTGACTACGACACTGTATGTCGTAGTGTATAGAGGTAACAGAATTGACTTTGATTGTTGGGTTGGGTAACTTGTGAAAGTGAGCTGTATGTCGTAGTGTATAGAGGTAACAGAATTGACTTTGATTGTTGGGTTGGGTAACTTGTGACTACGACACTGTATGTCGTAGTGTATAGAGGTAACAGAATTGACTTTGATTGTTGGGTTGGGTAACTTGTGACTACGACACTGTATGTCGTAGTGTATAGAGGTAACAGAATTGACTTTGATTGTTGGGTTGGGTAACTTGTGAAAGTGAGCTGTATGTCGTAGTGTATAGAGGTAACTGAATTGACTTTGATTGTTGGGTTGGGTAACTTGTGAAAGTGGGCTGTATGTCGTAGTGTATAGAGGTAACAGAATTGACTTTGATTGTTGGGTTGGGTAACTTGTGAAAGTGGGCTGTATGTCGTAGTGTATAGAGGTAACTGAATTGACTTTGATTGTTGGGTTGGGTAACTTGTGAAAGTGGCCTGTATGTCGTAGTGTATAGAGGTAACTGAATTGACTTTGATTGTTGGGTTGGGTAACTTGTGAAAGTGGGCTGTATGTCGTAGTGTATAGAGGTAACTGAATTGACTTTGATTGTTGGGTTGGGTAACTTGTGAAAGTGGGCTGTATGTCGTAGTGTATAGAGGTAACAGAATTGACTTTGATTGTTGGGTTGGGTAACTTGTGAAAGTGGGCTGTATGTCGTAGTGTATAGAGGTAACAGAATTGACTTTGATTGTTGGGTTGGGTAACTTGTGAAAGTGGGCTGTATGTCGTAGTGTATAGAGGTAACAGAATTGACTTTGATTGTTGGGTTGGGTAACTTGTGAAAGTGGGCTGTATGTCGTAGTGGATAGAGGTAACAGAATTGACTTTGATTGTTGGGTTGGGTAACTTGTGAAAGTGGGCTGTATGTCGTAGTGTATAGAGGTAACAGAATTGACTTTGATTGTTGGGTTGGGTAACTTGTGAAAGTGGGCTGTATGTCGTAGTGTATAGAGGTAACTGAATTGACTTTGATTGTTGGGTTGGGTAACTTGTGAAAGTGGGCTGTATGTCGTAGTGTATAGAGGTAACTGAATTGACTTTGATTGTTGGGTTGGGTAACTTGTGAAAGTGGGCTGTATGTCGTAGTGTATAGAGGTAACTGAATTGACTTTGATTGTTGGGTTGGGTAACTTGTGAAAGTGGGCTGTATGTCGTAGTGTATAGAGGTAACTGAATTGACTTTGATTGTTGGGTTGGGTAACTTGTGAAAGTGGGCTGTATGTCGTAGTGTATAGAGGTAACTGAATTGACTTTGATTGTTGGGTTGGGTAACTTGTGAAAGTGGGCTGTATGTCGTAGTGTATAGAGGTAACTGAATTGACTTTGATTGTTGGGTTGGGTAACTTGTGAAAGTGGGCTGTATGTCGTAGTGTATAGAGGTAACTGAATTGACATTGATTGTTGGGTTGGGTAACTTGTGAAAGTGGGCTGTATGTCGTAGTGTATAGAGGTAACAGAATTGACATTGATTGTTGGGTTGGGTAACTTGTGAAAGTGGGCTGTATGTCGTAGTGTATAGAGGTAACAGAATTGACATTGATTGTTGGGTTGGGTAACTTGTGAAAGTGGGCTGTATGTCGTAGTGTATAGAGGTAACTGAATTGACATTGATTGTTGGGTTGGGTAACTTGTGAAAGTGGGCTGTATGTCGTAGTGTATAGAGGTAACTGAATTGACATTGATTGTTGGGTTGGGTAACTTGTGAAAGTGGGCTGTATGTCGTAGTGTATAGAGGTAACTGAATTGACATTGATTGTTGGGTTGGGTAACTTGTGAAAGTGGGCTGTATGTCGTAGTGTATAGAGGTAACAGAATTGACTTTGATTGTTGGGTTGGGTAACTTGTGAAAGTGGGCTGTATGTCGTAGTGTATAGAGGTAACTGAATTGACTTTGATTGTTGGGTTGGGTAACTTGTGAAAGTGAGCTGTATGTCGTAGTGTATAGAGGTAACTGAATTGACTTTGATTGTTGGGTTGGGTAACTTGTGAAAGTGAGCTGTATGTCGTAGTGTATAGAGGTAACTGAATTGACTTTGATTGTTGGGTTGGGTAACTTGTGAAAGTGAGCTGTATGTCGTAGTGTATAGAGGTAACTGAATTGACTTTGATTGTTGGGTTGGGTAACTTGTGAAAGTGAGCTGTATGTCGTAGTGTATAGAGGTAACCGAATTGACTTTGATTGTTGGGTTGGGTAACTTGTGAAAGTGAGCTGTATGTCGTAGTGTATAGAGGTAACCGAATTGACTTTGATTGTTGGGTTGGGTAACTTGTGAAAGTGAGCTGTATGTCGTAGTGTATAGAGGTAACAGAATTGACTTTGATTGTTGGGTTGGGTAACTTGTGAAAGTGAGCTGTATGTCGTAGTGTATAGAGGTAACTGAATTGACTTTGATTGTTGGGTTGGGTAACTTGTGAAAGTGAGCTGTATGTCGTAGTGTATAGAGGTAACTGAATTGACTTTGATTGTTGGGTTGGGTAACTTGTGAAAGTGAGCTGTATGTCGTAGTGTATAGAGGTAACTGAATTGACTTTGATTGTTGGGTTGGGTAACTTGTGAAAGTGGGCTGTATGTCGTAGTGTATAGAGGTAACAGAATTGACTTTGATTGTTGGGTTGGGTAACTTGTGAAAGTGGGCTGTATGTCGTAGTGTATAGAGGTAACAGAATTGACTTTGATTGTTGGGTTGGGTAACTTGTGAAAGTGGGCTGTATGTCGTAGTGTATAGAGGTAACAGAATTGACTTTGATTGTTGGGTTGGGTAACTTGTGACTACGACACTGTATGTCGTAGTGTATAGAGGTAACAGAATTGACTTTGATTGTTGGGTTGGGTAACTTGTGACTACGACACTGTATGTCGTAGTGTATAGAGGTAACAGAATTGACTTTGATTGTTGGGTTGGGTAACTTGTGACTACGACACTGTATGTCGTAGTGTATAGAGGTAACAGAATTGACTTTGATTGTTGGGTTGGGTAACTTGTGACTACGACACTGTATGTCGTAGTGTATAGAGGTAACAGAATTGACTTTGATTGTTGGGTTGGGTAACTTGTGACTACGACACTGTATGTCGTAGTGTATAGAGGTAACAGAATTGACTTTGATTGTTGGGTTGGGTAACTTGTGAAAGTGAGCTGTATGTCGTAGTGTATAGAGGTAACAGAATTGACTTTGATTGTTGGGTTGGGTAACTTGTGACTACGACACTGTATGTAAGTAGTGTATAGAGGTAACAGAATTGACTTTGATTGTTGGGTTGGGTAACTTGTGACTACGACACTGTATGTCGTAGTGTATAGAGGTAACAGAATTGACTTTGATTGTTGGGTTGGGTAACTTGTGACTACGACACTGTATGTCGTAGTGTATAGAGGTAACAGAATTGACTTTGATTGTTGGGTTGGGTAACTTGTGAAAGTGAGCTGTATGTCGTAGTGTATAGAGGTAACTGAATTGACTTTGATTGTTGGGTTGGGTAACTTGTGAAAGTGAGCTGTATGTCGTAGTGTATAGAGGTAACAGAATTGACTTTGATTGTTGGGTTGGGTAACTTGTGAAAGTGAGCTGTATGTCGTAGTGTATAGAGGTAACTGAATTGACTTTGATTGTTGGGTTGGGTAACTTGTGAAAGTGAGCTGTATGTCGTAGTGTATAGAGGTAACTGAATTGACTTTGATTGTTGGGTTGGGTAACTTGTGAAAGTGAGCGGTATGTCGTAGTGTATAGAGGTAATTGAATTGATTTTGATTGTTGGGTTGGGTAACTTGTGAAAGTGAGCTGTATGTCGTAGTGTATTGAGGTAACTGAATTGACATTAATTGTTGGGTTGGGTAACTTGTGAAAGTGAGCTGTATGTCGTAGTGTATAGAGGTAACTGAACTGACTTTGATTGTTGGGTTGGGTAACTTGTGAAAGTGAGCTGTATGTCGTAGTGTATAGAGGTAACTGAACTGACTTTGATTGTTGGGTTGGGTAACTTGTGAAAGTGAGCTGTATGTTGTAACGTATTGAGGTAGGTTACACATCCCCTTTTTTGGTTCTCTCATGTATAAAATAGTTAATGTTTAATATACATCTTCCAGATTGTATTAATCAATATTCATCAGTTAATTTCACTTTTTGTTGCTTCCTTTTATGTTTAATTAGCTTTAGGTATGTTTTATTGGCTGTCGACACAATCATCATATTTATGACACTGAAACCATCTGATTTGAACCTGCTGCAGGTGGAATAGCCTAGGGGAAAGTTTGATTTCTCTCTATGACCACATTGTCGACTCGGTGACAAGAAACAAACAGGTCAACCCTTCTCAGCCTCGGGTGGTCAGTGTGCAGTTTGATTCTTTGTATATCTTTAATTAAAAAACGTTTATATTTAATAATTATTTTTTTTTTATTAAAAAACAATTCTCTAATGACATATTTTTTGGCAATATCACTTGATTTGTCGAAGTAATATTGCTATCATCCACACATGTAATTAACATTGTGACTTCTCAAATATCAAGTATGAGTCTTGTCAATGCACTGATAATGTGGTTCACACTGTTATCATGTCTGAGTGTTTACTTTTTAACATGGTAAAGATTATGCAGCTGATACAACAATTGTAGTGTTGTTGCATAGACATTGTAAAACTGACACTGAGATTGCATGACTTGTGTAATGCTATGTGGGAGATAAGTATGCATGACATGACCTGTCAAAATTGTAATGTTTGTCATGCTATCACTATAAACAACCTTGCATTTATTCTAACAGTTTTGTTTAGTAAAGTACGCCATCATTACAGTAAACAGTGTACCTGTTGCAGAGTCTTGGCTGTAGAGTCGACCTGACTAGTTGTGTCAGCTTGGACCCAACAGCTCCAGCACCAGAGTGTGTAGCTCCAACACCCACTCTACCAGAAGCTCCGACAGTGGTGGAGTCACTGCCAGCAACAGTGTCGGATGTCATGATGCCTGATGCCACATTACAAGACAGACTGCAAGACACAGGTGATGTCAGCAGATGTGGAAATTGTCATTTCTGTTACTTAGAAATTAACGGTTTCAGTTTGTTAATTTATTTGCACTTTGCTTATTTATTAACATCAGGCCTGGAATCTATTACATTGCAATGTAATAGATTACTATTACTTAGTTTCCTTTCTATTACTATTACATGCTGAAGGCAATGTAATCTATTACTATTACGTTTTCCATCAGAACTATTTTCTTTTGATTAAACATTTTACTTAATCACTTACATAGATTCAAATTAACTTATGGGTGTAAAATTAATTAAATTACAATTAACTTGTAAATTTCCCAATTAAATTAACCTCACACAATTCCAGTCAGATGTAGAAGTTTCATATATTCATTGGTATGAAACAAAAAAGCAATGTCACTGTCGTATAACACAGTCTGATTATCTCATAGTAGACCTATACTGCTCGGCTGCTGCTTGGTGTACAGTTAATTATTGGCTCAGGGATAGGATGTTTTTCACACTTGATCAATAGTGTGCAAGCTAGCTACCAACTGAGAAAAACTCAGAAACGTTGGTATAAGCCCCTGGATTTTGTTCAAACATTACCCAGTGTGGCAGGCTGGCAGCTAGGGTTGGGAGATGGCAATGGTTAATTGATTGATTCAGATGTTAAAGCTTGGAACCCTTATCCTGCTTCAGTGAATGAATGAATAGGCTTGTGTGAAAAGGATAGATGGCTGGCTTCAAATGACCTATTAGCCATGCAACAGTCAAACTGTCACAGTGTCTCCTGCTAACAGTGCTAAAGTGCATTGACTGTCATGATTCAGATACTAAACCATTTTATCACCACTGTTGGAAAATAAATAAATAAAACTGCATGTAAAAGACTGAACAAGATGTTTGTCCAAGTCCCAGTATGTCAAAATACAGAATTTGTTAGTCTGATTATTTTCAATGAAATTTAATTTTGGTGTGATTTAAATGTTCAATTGTAATAGCAAAGTAATAGCTCAATTACTATTACTTTGCTTTCTGTTACTATTATTATTACATTGCGTTCTGTTCCATTTATTACTATTACTTGAACAATTGTAATCGTTACTGTTACAAATTACTCTTATCCCATGCTTGGTTAACATACTTTATTGTGCTATTTGTGTTTACTTGTTTTTATTTTATTACAATTTGTAAGCTGGTGCCACTTTGTAAGATATAGAAATCCTTCATTTTGGAACATGTTAAATTGTGATATATTTGATAAACTTCGAATGATGCAAGTTTGCGTTCATCAGAAATAGTCTCCTGGGTTGAATGCTTGAAGTGGTGACCCTGGCATTTAGGTTAAAAAGCCGGGTGGGTGCCCTGAGTTCCCACAAAAAATGCAACCAAATTCAACCCTGGAAACCTTCATTTTTACCCCAATCCTTGATTTGGGGTGTTTTGGTTAAATTTTATAGCTCCGATTTATGTTTGTATGTTCATATTTATGTTAATAATGAATCATAGTGTTTAATTAGTGTTTACTAAGATAACATTGTAGCCCATTAACCATGTTACATTGGGTTGTTTGTTGCTGCGACACCTTGGCTATTATTCCTGGTAATTTTGAGTCATTTAGCATCTCTGGGTGCAACTGCCAGGTGGTTTTGGCATGTTTGCTGTATACAAAGAGATAACACCATTAGGCTAGCACAGGAACAAATGGTATCATTGGAAAGCTGAATCACTCTTTGTTCTGTTTCGTATTTACATTATTATACTAGTTCAGACAGTTAGAACGGTGTTGCAGGCTTTTTTGAAGTAAATATCATATATATTTCTGCCGGCTTCGACAACCCGCATTGCCATGGTAAACGACGCAAGACCGATGGGCCTGTCTGAATTGGCATAGTCCGGTGTGGGAAAAAGTCATAAAAATAAAAGTTCTTAACATATTTGATTCATTTTTGTTTTATTTTGTAGCTAATGTGTATGGCTACATTTTTTTTGCTCTACTCCTTTTCCCTATAGTCTGGGGTGAGGCTGGCACCGATACAGGTTGTTGATTTTTGTTTCCCCTTCTTCATAACTAGTCCCGTTTTACTACCGTCTCCACCAACCGTCTTCACTCCCCTCTATCCCTCGCCCTCATTCTCCACTCCCCTCCCCTCCGACTCCCACTAAATCTCTCTTCACGCAGTCCTCCCATCTCAGTCTTGGTCTTCCTCTTCTCCTTCTACACCCCATTCCAAGTGAATCTGCTCTCTTCGTCAATCGTGTCCACCCCTTTCATTCTTTCCACATGTCCAACCCACCAGCTTCCTTGTGAGACTCTCACACCAGCTTCCTCCCTCAGCTCCTCCATTCTTCGCTTGTCGATTCTTTTCACTCCCGCAATTCTTCCCACCCAGTTATTCTCGCAAACTTCCAGTCTCTCTTGTTGTTTTTCTGTCATCGCCATGGTCTCTAGACCGTATAGGTATACTGGTGTTGTGTATGAGTTAAGAACCTTTCCTTTTAGTTTTCCAGATATGTGTCTATCTCCCATCACTTGCCCCAGCTTGTAATCTGCTAATTTCCGTCTCCGTGCCGCCGTCCCCGCAGATCGCTCCACCCAGATATACAAAGCTGTCTCGTTGGTTTAGTTTCTTCCCATCCAGTCTTATGTCAATATCTTTTTTCTGCTGCCCGACCCAAAGCACCTGTCTTCTCTAGACTTACTTTCAGTCCGTATCTGACAGTAATAAATCAAGTGATAACTATCTTTAGGCCTTGGCAACAAAATTAAATTGTTAACAAAGTCATGATTGGCCTTCCATACCACGTATATGCAATGGAGTCAAATCTGCTCTAAAGGCACAACTATTCCTAATAATACCACAGGAAATATTTTTTAATGCAATCGATAATATTACATCGATTGAGATAACGATTTAGAATATCGATCCCTTGTGCAAAGTTTTCTTAAGATTGATCGAAAGACGTGTACCAAGCATTAGCTTGCTGGCGAGTGCTACGCATTATGCACGCAATTAGGTATGGTTAGCCAATAAAAGAAAATATGATAAAAGCAGAGTACATATTTTGTTCCTGAAATTTTTTTTTACCTAATCTATGATATTACATCGATTGAGTTAATGATTTAGAATATCGAATCCTTGTGCAAATGTTTCTTAAGATTGATCCAAACAAGTGTATCAAGCATTAGCTTGCTGGCAAGTCCTACACATTGTGTGCACAATTAGGTATCAAGGTTGATTTTGGTTGCATTTTTTCGGCAAATCCAGGAAACCCTACTAGTCAAGTTAAAACACAAATTTGCTTTATAGACAAAATGTCCGAGTTTGTAGAAAAATGTGCTGATTTCTACTGTGCTATGGGCAGAAACAATAGACTCTTGTTCTGGTTTTTTTTTTACAAACTTCACATTTTTTTGTAGGTATCGCTGACTTAGATATGCAAGACTTTGAGAGCTCCAGTGGGCGTGGTCGGGGCCAGAAACGAAAGAGGCTTCAGTGGGAAGAGGCAGGGAAACGGCGGTCAGCTCGTGTAAGTAGGGGAAGGTTTGGATGATAATAGTGGTAGTAGAGGGTTTATTCAATTACAATAACTGACATTTATTGCATGGTTTTCAATGGGCCATCATTAAATGAGTTCACCAAAGGTTACACCTGTGTGGGATATTTTACTTCACCTGGCATAGACGTAGTTGCTGATCCAGGCTAATATGTGAGTTTGCTTCCTTCATCAGTTGATTTTATTCGGCCTTCCTAGTTTCCACATTATTAACTGCTAGGCTAATTTAATTTCTTTACATATAGCATGTCAGTAGTTAAAATGCATAAACTAGAGTAAATGCTTCCCAAACGGGCGGTTCATCACAAGAACAGGATCCAGTACCCTACAGAATGTTACTGATAATATGACCATCAGAGGCTGCCACCAGTGAGGGTGAAGTGTAGAGAATCATCCAGGCTGCTAATCCCATCAAGCTTGGACCCACTACCTACATCACTGCTAAGGAGCACTCTTTCTGCGCATATTCCAACACAGACTCATCTGATCAACATCTCTTGAGTCGGCCACTGTTCCTCGGGAGCTAAAGAAGGCTGTCATAACACTGCTGTTTAAAAAGTTTACCTTGTTTGAATACACACTGACAAACTACAGCCCAGTTTCAAGTTTACCATTCGTGTCTAAAAACTTGGAGAAGGTAGCAGCCAAACATCTCGTTCAACATCTAACTGACAACGACCTCCATGAGGAGCTACAATCAGCCTACAAACCCCTACACAGTACTGAGACTGCTTTAATGAGAGTGCAGTATGACATCACCAGTTCTCTGGCTGGCTCCAGAGGTGTCCTTATTGTTCTCCTGGATTTACCTGCTGCTTTTGACATGATTGATGCATCTATCCTACTAAAGAATGAATATGAATGACCACCTGGGAATATCTGCTGCGATGTTTCTAGGATGCGTAATGTAAGAATTCCAGCACTATTAACAATCCTGGCGCAAAATGGAAGCATCAGCGTGCCAGAGGATACCAACCCTTTAAAATGTTGGTGCATTTTTATTTCCGCTTACTGCATAATTATTTAATTGCATATAAATCAGTTTCTTCATCAAAAGATGAACGAGTTGCGATTTGCTTAGCCCACTATCGGTAGCCTCCATGAACTAGGTGAGAAACGGTGGTGTCACATCACGGATAATCGTGGCTATGTCGCAGATCTTGAAATAACTACTTATTTGGAGGGAGCATCGCTATGCGGGCCAATAAAATTGTTCGATGCTTGGGAACGAGGAGGGAATCATGGCGAAAAGAAAAATGACAGGAGGCTTTTTTAGGCCACACACGATATCGAAGAAGAGGAATAAAGCGACGATCAGCACCAGCACATGCGCCCACAAAGATGGGAGAAATTTGAGCATCCGTTCAAGAAAAGTGGAAGGCCAAATGGGCCTGGCTTGCAAAGATTGATGATGGGAGATGCCAAATATATATGTTGCAAGTTCGTCAACAAAGACAACACTTTTACAAGTGGATGTAACAATTCCAATGTCTGATAACACTTTCTATGCGTCCCTTGGTATTAATGTCCAAGACAAAATAGTTAATATGTGTTGTTTTAGGGTTAAAATTATGTTACATGATTGGCTCTTTTTTAACAGTTTCAAGTGGCCCATATTTTTTCATTGGCCCATTTTTGGAAGGCTAGTGGGGGAGTTGGCCCATTTAAAAAATGTTTTAGAAACATCACAGCCCTTACATGGTTCAGTTCATGCATGTCTTATGTTTACTTTCAATGAGCATGCATCATCATGTTGATGCTGTTTGCAAGAAGTGTAACTTCCATCTCAGACGTATCAAATCCATCAGGCCCTACATTACGAAGCGTGTCTGTCATTCATTGGTCATTGCTCTGGTTGTTTCAAGTCTGGATTACTGCACTGCCCTCCCGCTGGGCCTACCTGAATATCACTGGACATGCCTCCAGAAGATACACAACAGAGCAGCCCGTCTAGTTTTTCTTACACCTATCTCTACACATATCACTCCAATTCTGGTGGATATGCATTGGTTGCATGATTTTACACCTGCCAATCTTTCTCAACTGCTGAATCCAAGAACTAGAAATCCTCGGCTACGGCAGCTATACGACCACCTGCAGTTAGCTGTCCCACCAGTCTCCAAGTCTGTCGGCAGATGCGGATTTGGAACAACCGGTCCCACACTTTGGAAAAAACTACCACTTTCCGTCCATGATGCGCCTTCATTGACACTATTTAAGACTCATCTCTTCCAATGTGCATGTGGCAATATATAAAATACTGTTTTATGGACTAGCCATTGTCATGGACGACTTTTATGTGACGACGTTTTAATCTATTTATTTCAGCATTTTAATGGACTTTTAGTTTGTAAGTTACTTTTATGTGAATGGCTGTTCTGTTTTGTTGCATGTAGGTGCGAAATACGTCACAGAAAAAGGATGAAGAAGAGATTGTCGATTACCATGAGTTGTTGAGTAAGATCTTGCCACTGAGTCTGCTGTGAGTATGGTCACTGATAGCTGTGTCACAAACAGAATGTTGGAGTTGTTGAGTAAGATCTTGCCACTGAGTCTGCTGTGAGTATGGTCACTGATAGCTATGTCACAAACAGAATGTTGGAGTTGTTGAGTAAGATCTTGCCACTGAGTCTGCTGTGAGTATGGTCACTGATAGCTGTGTCACAAACAGAATGTTGGAGTTGTTGAGTAAGATCTTGCCACTGAGTCTGCTGTGAGTATGGTCACTGATAGCTGTGTCACAAACAGAATGTTGGAGTTGTTGAGTAAGATCTTGCCACTGAGTCTGCTGTGAGTATGGTCACTGATAGCTATGTCACAAACAGAATGTTGGAGTTGTTGAGTAAGATCTTGCCACTGAGTCTGCTGTGAGTATGGTCACTGATAGCTGTGTCACAAACAGAATGTTGGAGTTGTTGAGTAAGATCTTGCCACTGAGTCTGCTGTGAGTATGGTCACTGATAGCTGTGTCACAAACAGAATGTTGGAGTTGTTGAGTAAGATCTTGCCACTGAGTCTGCTGTGAGTGTGGTCACTGATAGCTGTGTCACAAACAGAATGTTGGAGTTGTTGAGTAAGATCTTGCCACTGAGTCTGCTGTGAGTGTGGTCACTGATAGCTGTGTCACAAACAGAATGTTGGAGTTGTTGAGTAAGATCTTGCCACTGAGTCTGCTGTGAGTGTGGTCACTGATAGCTGTGTCACAAACAGAATGTTGGAGTTGTTGAGTAAGATCTTGCCACTGAGTCTGCTGTGAGTGTGGTCACTGATAGCTGTGTCACAAACAGAATGTTGGAGTTGTTGAGTAAGATCTTGCCACTGAGTCTGCTGTGAGTGTGGTCACTGATAGCTGTGTCACAAACAGAATGTTGGAGTTGTTGAGTAAGATCTTGCCACTGAGTCTGCTGTGAGTGTGGTCACTGATAGCTGTGTCACAAACAGAATGTTGGAGTTGTTGAGTAAGATCTTGCCACTGAGTCTGCTGTGAGTGTGGTCACTGATAGCTGTGTCACAAACAGAATGTTGGAGTTGTTGAGTAAGATCTTGCCACTGAGTCTGCTGTGAGTATGGTCACTGATAGCTGTGTCACAAACAGAATGTTGGAGTTGTTGAGTAAGATCTTGCCACTGAGTCTGCTGTGAGTGTGGTCACTGATAGCTATGTCACAAACAGAATGTTGGAGTTGTTGAGTAAGATCTTGCCACTGAGTCTGCTGTGAGTATGGTCACTGATAGCTGTGTCACAAACAGAATGTTGGAGTTGTTGAGTAAGATCTTGCCACTGAGTCTGCTGTGAGTATGGTCACTGATAGCTATGTCACAAACAGAATGTTGGAGTTGTTGAGTAAGATCTTGCCACTGAGTCTGCTGTGAGTATGGTCACTGATAGCTATGTCACAAACAGAATGTTGGAGTTGTTGAGTAAGATCTTGCCACTGAGTCTGCTGTGAGTATGGTCACTGATAGCTGTGTCCCAAACAGAATGTTGGAGTTGTTGAGTAAGATCTTGCCACTGAGTCTGCTGTGAGTATGGTCACTGATAGCTGTGTCACAAACAGAATGTTGGAGTTGTTGAGTAAGATCTTGCCACTGAGTCTGCTGTGAGTATGGTCACTGATAGCTGTGTCACAAACAGAATGTTGGAGTTGTTGAGTAAGATCTTGCCACTGAGTCTGCTGTGAGTATGGTCACTGATAGCTGTGTCACAAACAGAATGTTGGAGTTGTTGAGTAAGATCTTGCCACTGAGTCTGCTGTGAGTATGGTCACTGATAGCTGTGTCACAAACAGAATGTTGGAGTTGTTGAGTAAGATCTTGCCACTGAGTCTGCTGTGAGTATGGTCACTGATAGCTGTGTCACAAACAGAATGTTGGAGTTGTTGAGTAAGATCTTGCCACTGAGTCTGCTGTGAGTATGGTCACTGATAGCTATGTCACAAACAGAATGTTGGAGTTGTTGAGTAAGATCTTGCCACTGAGTCTGCTGTGAGTATGGTCACTGATAGCTGTGTCCCAAACAGAATGTTGGAGTTGTTGAGTAAGATCTTGCCACTGAGTCTGCTGTGAGTATGGTCACTGATAGCTGTGTCACAAACAGAATGTTGGAGTTGTTGAGTAAGATCTTGCCACTGAGTCTGCTGTGAGTGTGGTCACTGATAGCTGTGTCCCAAACAGAATGTTGGAGTTGTTGAGTAAGATCTTGCCACTGAGTCTGCTGTGAGTATGGTCACTGATAGCTGTGTCACAAACAGAATGTTGGAGTTGTTGAGTAAGATCTTGCCACTGAGTCTGCTGTGAGTGTGGTCACTGATAGCTGTGTCACAAACAGAATGTTGGAGTTGTTGAGTAAGATCTTGCCACTGAGTCTGCTGTGAGTATGGTCACTGATAGCTGTGTCACAAACAGAATGTTGGAGTTGTTGAGTAAGATCTTGCCACTGAGTCTGCTGTGAGTATGGTCACTGATAGCTGTGTCACAAACAGAATGTTGGAGTTGTTGAGTAAGATCTTGCCACTGAGTCTGCTGTGAGTATGGTCACTGATAGCTGTGTCACAAACAGAATGTTGGAGTTGTTGAGTAAGATCTTGCCACTGAGTCTGCTGTGAGTATGGTCACTGATAGCTGTGTCACAAACAGAATGTTGGAGTTGTTGAGTAAGATCTTGCCACTGAGTCTGCTGTGAGTATGGTCACTGATAGCTGTGTCACAAACAGAATGTTGGAGTTGTTGAGTAAGATCTTGCCACTGAGTCTGCTGTGAGTATGGTCACTGATAGCTGTGTCACAAACAGAATGTTGGAGTTGTTGAGTAAGATCTTGCCACTGAGTCTGCTGTGAGTATGGTCACTGATAGCTGTGTCACAAACAGAATGTTGGAGTTGTTGAGTAAGATCTTGCCACTGAGTCTGCTGTGAGTATGGTCACTGATAGCTGTGTCACAAACAGAATGTTGGAGTTGTTGAGTAAGATCTTGCCACTGAGTCTGCTGTGAGTATGGTCACTGATAGCTGTGTCACAAACAGAATGTTGGAGTTGTTGAGTAAGATCTTGCCACTGAGTCTGCTGTGAGTGTGGTCACTGATAGCTATGTCACAAACAGAATGTTGGAGTTGTTGAGTAAGATCTTGCCACTGAGTCTGCTGTGAGTATGGTCACTGATAGCTATGTCACAAACAGAATGTTGGAGTTGTTGAGTAAGATCTTGCCACTGAGTCTGCTGTGAGTATGGTCACTGATAGCTATGTCACAAACAGAATGTTGGAGTTGTTGAGTAAGATCTTGCCACTGAGTCTGCTGTGAGTGTGGTCACTGATAGCTGTGTCACAAACAGAATGTTGGAGTTGTTGAGTAAGATCTTGCCACTGAGTCTGCTGTGAGTGTGGTCACTGATAGCTGTGTCACAAACAGAATGTTGGAGTTGTTGAGTAAGATCTTGCCACTGAGTCTGCTGTGAGTGTGGTCACTGATAGCTGTGTCACAAACAGAATGTTGGAGTTGTTGAGTAAGATCTTGCCACTGAGTCTGCTGTGAGTATGGTCACTGATAGCTGTGTCACAAACAGAATGTTGGAGTTGTTGAGTAAGATCTTGCCACTGAGTCTGCTGTGAGTATGGTCACTGATAGCTGTGTCACAAACAGAATGTTGGAGTTGTTGAGTAAGATCTTGCCACTGAGTCTGCTGTGAGTATGGTCACTGATAGCTGTGTCACAAACAGAATGTTGGAGTTGTTGAGTAAGATCTTGCCACTGAGTCTGCTGTGAGTATGGTCACTGATAGCTGTGTCACAAACAGAATGTTGGAGTTGTTGAGTAAGATCTTGCCACTGAGTCTGCTGTGAGTATGGTCACTGATAGCTGTGTCACAAACAGAATGTTGGAGTTGTTGAGTAAGATCTTGCCACTGAGTCTGCTGTGAGTGTGGTCACTGATAGCTGTGTCACAAACAGAATGTTGGAGTTGTTGAGTAAGATCTTGCCACTGAGTCTGCTGTGAGTATGGTCACTGATAGCTGTGTCACAAACAGAATGTTGGAGTTGTTGAGTAAGATCTTGCCACTGAGTCTGCTGTGAGTATGGTCACTGATAGCTGTGTCACAAACAGAATGTTGGAGTTGTTGAGTAAGATCTTGCCACTGAGTCTGCTGTGAGTATGGTCACTGATAGCTGTGTCACAAACAGAATGTTGGAGTTGTTGAGTAAGATCTTGCCACTGAGTCTGCTGTGAGTATGGTCACTGATAGCTGTGTCACAAACAGAATGTTGGAGTTGTTGAGTAAGATCTTGCCACTGAGTCTGCTGTGAGTGTGGTCACTGATAGCTGTGTCACAAACAGAATGTTGGAGTTGTTGAGTAAGATCTTGCCACTGAGTCTGCTGTGAGTGTGGTCACTGATAGCTGTGTCACAAACAGAATGTTGGAGTTGTTGAGTAAGATCTTGCCACTGAGTCTGCTGTGAGTGTGGTCACTGATAGCTGTGTCACAAACAGACTGTTGGAGTTGTTGAGTAAGATCTTGCCACTGAGTCTGCTGTGAGTGTGGTCACTGATAGCTCTGTCACAAACAGAATGTTGGAGTTGTTGAGTAAGATCTTGCCACTGAGTCTGCTGTGAGTATGGTCACTGATAGCTGTGTCACAAACAGAATGTTGGAGTTGTTGAGTAAGATCTTGCCACTGAGTCTGCTGTGAGTATGGTCACTGATAGCTGTGTCACAAACAGAATGTTGGAGTTGTTGAGTAAGATCTTGCCACTGAGTCTGCTGTGAGTATGGTCACTGATAGCTGTGTCACAAACAGAATGTTGGAGTTGTTGAGTAAGATCTTGCCACTGAGTCTGCTGTGAGTATGGTCACTGATAGCTGTGTCACAAACAGAATGTTGGAGTTGTTGAGTAAGATCTTGCCACTGAGTCTGCTGTGAGTATGGTCACTGATAGCTGTGTCACAAACAGAATGTTGGAGTTGTTGAGTAAGATCTTGCCACTGAGTCTGCTGTGAGTATGGTCACTGATAGCTGTGTCACAAACAGAATGTTGGAGTTGTTGAGTAAGATCTTGCCACTGAGTCTGCTGTGAGTGTGGTCACTGATAGCTGTGTCACAAACAGAATGTTGGAGTTGTTGAGTAAGATCTTGCCACAGAGTCTGCTGTGAGTGTGGTCACTGATAGCTGTGTCACAAACAGAATGTTGGAGTTGTTGAGTAAGATCTTGCCACTGAGTCTGCTGTGAGTATGGTCACTGATAGCTGTGTCACAAACAGAATGTTGGAGTTGTTGAGTAAGATCTTGCCACTGAGTCTGCTGTGAGTGTGGTCACTGATAGCTGTGTCACAAACAGAATGTTGGAGTTGTTGAGTAAGATCTTGCCACTGAGTCTGCTGTGAGTGTGGTCACTGATAGCTGTGTCACAAACAGAATGTTGGAGTTGTTGAGTAAGATCTTGCCACTGAGTCTGCTGTGAGTGTGGTCACTGATAGCTGTGTCACAAACAGACTGTTGGAGTTGTTGAGTAAGATCTTGCCACTGAGTCTGCTGTGAGTGTGGTCACTGATAGCTGTGTCACAAACAGAATGTTGGAGTTGTTGAGTAAGATCTTGCCACTGAGTCTGCTGTGAGTATGGTCACTGATAGCTGTGTCACAAACAGAATGTTGGAGTTGTTGAGTAAGATCTTGCCACTGAGTCTGCTGTGAGTATGGTCACTGATAGCTGTGTCACAAACAGAATGTTGGAGTTGTTGAGTAAGATCTTGCCACTGAGTCTGCTGTGAGTATGGTCACTGATAGCTGTGTCACAAACAGAATGTTGGAGTTGTTGAGTAAGATCTTGCCACTGAGTCTGCTGTGAGTATGGTCACTGATAGCTGTGTCACAAACAGAATGTTGGAGTTGTTGAGTAAGATCTTGCCACTGAGTCTGCTGTGAGTATGGTCACTGATAGCTGTGTCACAAACAGAATGTTGGAGTTGTTGAGTAAGATCTTGCCACTGAGTCTGCTGTGAGTATGGTCACTGATAGCTGTGTCACAAACAGAATGTTGGAGTTGTTGAGTAAGATCTTGCCACTGAGTCTGCTGTGAGTGTGGTCACTGATAGCTGTGTCACAAACAGAATGTTGGAGTTGTTGAGTAAGATCTTGCCACAGAGTCTGCTGTGAGTGTGGTCACTGATAGCTGTGTCACAAACAGAATGTTGGAGTTGTTGAGTAAGATCTTGCCACTGAGTCTGCTGTGAGTATGGTCACTGATAGCTGTGTCACAAACAGAATGTTGGAGTTGTTGAGTAAGATCTTGCCACTGAGTCTGCTGTGAGTGTGGTCACTGATAGCTGTGTCACAAACAGAATGTTGGAGTTGTTGAGTAAGATCTTGCCACAGAGTCTGCTGTGAGTATGGTCACCTTTGGCAAACCTTTCATCCTCACTGCCTCAGTTCACGTAGCCGCGTAAATTTACTACCCCCAAAATATATTTTTTAAAATGTATTTTGAATAATATTACTACTGTATGTAAACTGTAAATGGGTTGACTAGTTAGCTGAGACCATTTTGCTAGCTGTATAGTTTACATTTGTCCAAGCTGTTTTGTATTGGTTAACAAAGTTAAACCGGTCAGCGTGAAGGTTGCTTTTGTTGGCAAGTTTCACATCCCATACGATTCACAAAATTATTTTAAATAAACACAATTTGTTGATCTGAGTAATCTAGATGTATATTTTGACTACTAATGACAGCAGTTGCATACAATTGTTTATTTCTGACTTGGTCCCCTAATGGTGCAGGCAGGTCAGAGAGGCTGAAGAAACCCCAGCTGTCAGTGTCCAGCCAGAGTGTCCAGTGGACTTGTCCATGGCAAGCATGGCTGGCGACAGTCAGGAATGTTTTAAAGGCATGGACGTTGACACTAGCAAGGTAACTTATTTAATAGGGTATTGATATTAGGTTAAACATCTTCTGTGGTGTTAGTTTCTTTGTCTGTAGTGCGCCTTTCCATAATGGCAAGAAAGACTAAAGCTTTGTTTGATACAAAAACAGTAGTTTTATTTAATTGTTGATTGGAATGTCTTTGTGATAGGAATATCCTTCAAAACACCCAGGTGAGGTGTTTCTGTTATTATTTCCGAACTAAATTGTCAGTGTTTCTTACGAGGTGATTAGCACATGAAGTATTTTGTGGCAAGTATGTAACGTACTGTTGACATATTTAGACGTCATCTGAGAGTGTGTCTGTGAGAGAGCAAGAGGCCATGGAGGTTCATCACTTCCTTGAGACGAGACATACAAACAGTGGTGTGCTCTCACTGCTCCGAGACTTCCTGATGCATCAGGCCTGGCGCAGTCGTGTCAGATGGTAGGTTGACAGCTTCCATCATCTAGTTCTCATCTACTCTTTGTTCATACAGTTGAAACAAAACGTAAGAATTTTGGCTTTCTGGGTTGCATTACCACTTCTTTTGAACTCGCACCCATATTATTCCAAGTTTCGAAATCGACACATCCAAAGCCTGAGGTGTGCAGAGGTAGAAATTAATTTTGACATTTGGAATATTACACCCAGTTTACTAAGCACTTATCTAAATTTCTGAGTCAAACTCTGATGTTCAGACACGGGGAATGAGCCAGCTGGGAGAATGGCACACGGAACCTTTTAGTTTTGCATAAACTCCTAGAATAGTTTTCTTACCAGAATATCTTCCCACTTTGTTGTTACAGGTCAGACAGACTGTCGGATGTTTACTGCAGGGCGTACAGTCGTCTACGAGCTCACTTTGTTGTTACAGGTCAGACAGACTGTCGGATGTTTACTGCAGGGCGTACAGTCGTCTACGAGCCCACTTTGTTGTTACAGGTCAGACAGACTGTCGGATGTTTACTGCAGGGCGTACAGTCGTCTACGGGCTCACTTTGTTGTTACAGGTCAGACAGACTGTCGGATGTTTACTGCAGGGCGTACAGTCGTCTACGAGCTCACTTTGAGTACTCAAGTTTATTCTGGTGAGTACTCCATGGGTTCATATCTTTGACTTTATGGTGAAGGGAAGTTATAGGAAACATGGAGTGAGGTGGGACTGGAGGAAGGCTAACCCTTTTTGTCAAATCTCTTTACAAATGTTATTGTATGCAAATTTAGAGATGGCGATAAAATAATGCTAATCCTAGTTTCTGTCTGTATTTGTTTACGAATTTTGTAGTAATATTTTTACTTATTTCACAATTGGTTTACCTTTTTCTTCCCGTGACATTTCGACTGCTATCAGCAATCTTCTTCAGATGACTACCGCTGTGGTAGTCGTGTGAAGAAGATTGTTAATAGCAGTCGAAATTTCATGGGAAAAAAAAGGTATTGCTATGTCGAAGTGTGGGCTCTGGGAGCATTGTGTCCAGGCGGCTTTGTATGAGGCTCAGCCACATGCTTGGCGCATGTTACAGGGTCCACACTTCATGCTTTTAATCGGAATAATATGCCATTAGGCATACTCTTAATAAACGTCATTTATTTGGCCTTTTCATATCCTTACACCTGGCATGCGTCGTTGGTTGCATAAATGAGAGTATGCGACCACGGTTGCATACATGATTTTATGCTGGCAGCGGCGCGGGCAGGGCACGTGAGGGTCAATAGGTTATTATACTAATCTAAGCGTAGGCAAAGATACCAGGATGACTGATTAAGCGCTCCCGTGACACCGCTAAACCAATCAGAGCGCGGCAGTCATTCGAATGACGCAGTTTGAAAGTAAGCAGCTTCACTCCGAATGTTTGATACATGCGGAGCAGACCTGCTTTCTCGGTTTTACAAGTTTTCGACCCACCCTCCTCCCCAATTTCTGCTGCTGAATGTTTTATTAATGTCGTGCTTGATAACATTGTGTACATTACCGGTGGAAGTGAAGTCACCACCTTCCCTATGATGCTTTCCCGGTGGACTTTGGGCTTTTCATTCGGCTATCTGCCCGTTCACATAGGGTTTTGGTGCGGAGTGGAAGATGACTTCCCTTCCATCCTCGATGTTGGGATGGTTTATTGCTAATCAGGCGTTATGGCCCCACCTTTTAGGTTACAAAAATATATAGAGTAGGAATCTTAGCAAGTAGTGTAGTCCAGTAATGCAGTATATGCAAATAGGTTTGTGTCGAGTATTGTCGGTATTGGGTAATGTTTTAATGTGCTGGTGATGATGCCATGAATTGTATTGTGTTGTATGAATATTACTACATGTACTGTATTGCTATGTCGAAGTGTGGGCTCTGGGAGCATTGTGTCCAGGCGGCTTTGTATGAGGCTCAGCCACATGCTTGGCGCATGTTACAGGGTCCACACTTCATGCTTTTAATCGGAATAATATGCCATTAGGCATACTCTTAATAAACGTCATTTATTTGGCCTTTTCATATCCTTACACCTGGCTTGCGTCGTTTGTTGCATAAAAAGGTAAACTGACTGTGAAATAAGTAAAAATATTACTCATTAATTTGAACCATCTAGCCTGATGAACATCTTCACTTGAATTGTGTAGTTATTTAAACTTTCTGTTTTTGTTTTGTTTAAAGTTAGTTATTATGTCAATGTCTTGTCTGTTTACAGCAAAAACGTTCCAAACGATTTCAAAGACATGGCTCAGGTTTGTGTCCTCGTTTTTTATGTACATTTCTAAAATGCAAATAATGTTCTGTTTTAAATTTTAATATGGTGTTTGCATTTTAATGTGCTGTTTTCACTACCTGAATTGTCTCCTCAAATAAAAGTTCCCACTGCATGTTTTATGTTGATTACCTCTTGTGTCCAGATGTGCCTTGTGGGCTGTGAATTGAAAACTGATGCTTGGATGGTTGCCAGAGGCAAGACCATGCCCTCTCCTGGCAGGTAACAGTACTACTCGTCACTGTTTCTTTAGGAACATGTCATAACCTTGACTAGCGCTGCCGATTGCCATTTGTACCATAGGTAACAATTTTTGCTGTTTGGCGAAACAAAATTTAACTCTACTGAAACACTGCTGCTGTCACTATTATTGATGTAATCAGCAGTACATCACGTACTGTCCACCTCCCTTGGGTTGTTTTAATCTTCACCCAATCAAGCCAACCCATATAAGCAGTTACAGTGACCTGCCTGGCGGCGTAGATCAGTATTCCCTCTCATTATTTGCAACAATGGACAGTAGGGTGAGTTATTTCAATCAACTTTTGCTTGGCTATACAATGGAAACTTCTTTGACCAGTCATTGACATTATGTATAAGTTTTAGACAAGTAAGAGCTGATGCTGTAACGGTCCCCCATTATCGCCCACCACTAATGTAACTAAGTGCGTCTATACGAATTGATATGCAGTCCATTAAATATCCGCTTAAATAATGTCTCCACTTTATACAAGTTTTATTCAATTCATGTTTGATTTTATAAATGTTAACATCAGAACACAATTTAAACAAAAAGACGTGTACATCATTCGACCGCCAGTAGATATTATCTACTTAGATTTTCAGAAAGCTTTTGACAAAGTGCCACATCAAAGATTACTACTTAAATTAAAGGCCCATGGTATCGGGGATAGCTTAATTGACTGGAAAGAACAATGGCTGACTGACAGAAGACAGCGTGTTGAAGTAGATGGAGAAGTTTCAAACTGGAAATCAGTTTTGAGTGGGGTACCACAAGGGTCAGATTTAGAACCTTTATTATTCTTAATATATAGAATATTATAGATCAATGACTTGGACGACAATATAACAAGTAATGTACTCAAATTTGCAGATGACACAAAAGTGTTTAGAAAGGTTAACACTGATGTTGATAAACAACATTTACAAAACGATCTAGACAGATTAGTGAAATGGTCTGAGAAATGGCAGATGTTTTTAAATTTTGGGAAATGTAAATGCGTACATACAGGACATGGGAACTTGGATGTAAACTATAAAATGGGAGATACCGTACTGGGTACTACTGTAAAAGAAAAGAACTTAGGAGTTACAATAAGCGCTGATATGAAAGTTTCAGAGCAGTGTGGTATTGCAGCTTCAAAGGGTAATCAAATTCTTGGGTTGATTAGGAGAGACATAACTTACAAGGATAAAAAGCCAATTATACCTCTGTATAAAGCAATAGTTAGACCTCATTTAGAATACTGTATACATGCGTGGAGACCATATCGTAAGAAGGATATAGATACACTTTGAATGCATACAGAGGAGAGCAACTAAAATTAATCTAGAACTGAGTGACCTTAGTTATGAAGAACGCCTGACAGAATGTGGTTTAACATCTCTAGAAACAAGGAGGTTAAGAGGAGATCAGATTGAAGTTTTTAAGATATTGAATGGATATGAAAATATTGATAGAAATATGTTTTTCTCTTTCAAGAAAGATAGCAGAACTAGAGGACATGAGGTAAAGTTAGTAAAGGATCAGTGTAGATTGGATATCAGGAAGTACTCATTCTCACAGAGGACAATAAATGAATGGAACAAATTATCTACAGATTATATAACCGCTAGCAGCATAAATATGTTTAAAAACAAGTTTGACACATGTCTCAGGAGGGTGGGTTACACGTAGATGAACACTGATGGACTCTTGATAAGCCAATGGCTTCCTTGTCCACTTGCCATCTAGGCCTTTGGCTTGGATGGCAAGCCTTTGTGATTACTAGTCCTGCTGCTCACAAAGAAAATGTTTTAGTTCCAGTGGTAATGCAGATTGTTTTGTACAATATCCGTGACTTTTGTACTATACTGGAAATTGTTCAGATGGATGCTTTGTGTGCTGCAAAGACAACTAACACATTCGTTTCTGGAAAGGACTAAAACATGACACTCTGTGGATCACCAGAGTTCCACATTTTTTCTGAAGCCAGCAGCTGTTTATCATAGCAAGCATGTGATACTTGTCTACCGTCACAAATACTCAAGTGTTCATGGCCATGCGAAAATTGCTAAACAAGTTTTCGTTTGGCTAAATAAAATTTTGACCTTTAGCTAAATTGGCTAAACAGATTTTCAGCCCAGCGCTAGCCTAGATGTTATTTACTTTATGAATGTAAGCATCTCAACCCATTTCATGTCAAGTGCCCTTTGTAGCAGTTTAATTATGATTAAGACATTTTTTTATTTAGTTAGGAAAATTTTCTTGTTTCAATTTGACAATAAAACTGTTTTGCATGCATCTGTTTTGATACTTTTGTTTCACCGTTATCTGTGATTCACTGTTATATTTTACAGGAGAATATTTTGAAATTGATTGCTGTTTTAGAAGTCCATCCACTTCCCTGATCCCAGCCCCAGCCACGTCTGACTTCCCGGGCAAGTTCTTCCCCCAGGACGTCACCTACCTGGTCGGGCTGACCAACTACACCAACCTGGTGGGAGACAGGTGGAGGGAGTTCTGTTCTCGTGGTGAGTTTCTGGGCAAACTAAGGGATGATATATAACATTGAGGTACGGCAATGGACGAAACCGATGTCATATAACATCACACCCCCTCCTCTGGTACTTGTGGCAACACATGAAAATGTTGTCATCCTTCGAGCTGTAGCCATCACATACAATTCATATTGAGCCTGAGCCTACTTGCACTTGAAGTCAGCACCCTTATGAACTGTGACTAGAAAATAAACAATGTTGTTTGAAACATACATCGATGTACGATGCTAAGGGAAACAGCTGCCAACATTCTCCCTCATATACCAATGTTGTGTCATACATACATTCCAGAAACATTTAATAGGTGTTTGAATGTCTGTTTGTGTCAACTGGTCCACTGCATCCTACATTATGTCCAGTGTTGTTGCAGTATTTTATATTGGCTTTCCATTGGAAAATATTTGAACACTGAGTATAAACAGTGGGGTGCAGTGGCTCAGTGGTTCGAACATAGGACTCTCAGAGACCGTGGTGTGAATCCTCTTGCTGCCGTTTGAAAGGTTGGGCAATTTGATTCACTCCACTTTGTATCAGTTCATCGTCTGTACAAATGAGTAACTAGCTACAGACAGTAGTGGATATAAAGGAATGAGTAATCTTTGTGCAGTAATTGCATCGTAGCTGAATGCTTTCCAGAGACGTCAAGTTGGTGTTTGAATGAACTGGTCTGCGAAGGGTGCAGTGTAAATGAGTCCTAACCTAGCGTATATATAGTCGCGCCTCGTTATAACGCACCTCGTTATTACGCGGATTCGGATATAACGCGGTCCGTCGTGGACCCCAATTTTCTGCTGCCAGGGGAAAATGCCAAATGGGCCTGCTTAAACCTACTTAGAATTGCTTTGACAATTCTCAAGAAACATTAGGCGAACAATGTCAATGAACGAGTATCAATGTGTTGTTTGTCTTGCGCTCTCGCCAACATCAATTGCTGGCTTCGCACTTCGCTTTGACGTTTTGTAAATTGCAATCGAGATTCACAAATGCGCCTCGCCTACGAATCAGATAAACAGTTTTAAATGCATTTAGTATGCAATACCAAAATTTAATCGTTTTCGCGACGCGAAACCAACATACCTAATTCCCCCTGGTGTGCAAAAAATACGAATTCGTCATCCGCATATGAAACGATGAATCGATGTTCAGTGGTGCGTAATAAATTTGCGCTTTGGTCGAGATCAGTTCAGACACGAAGTGAAACAATTATTAATTCTACCTATTATCGTTTTCTGTGTTTTATCAGCTTCATACTACGTTTGTTAAATCATATATGTTTTCGGCTGCTGAGATCCAAGTTATTATTTTCTATTCGTAGGCCTATTGCCTTGGTCCAGTACATCATCATCGTAGTAGATCTATTCCATAAGGCGTAACTATATACGTACATGTGTTTTATTCAGTTCAAGAATCATCGGGGTGTGACATTTAAAAATAATACATGTTGATGCTAGCATAAAAAGTTTAATAAGTTCCACAAACTGCATGTTAGCGTATAGGACAGTGCTGCAAGCACATGGGGCTTCGACAGCGTTCATGAACTTGGTGCAGCGGGTGGCGATCGCTGTTGTTTAGTAACTCCCTGGTGGCAAATATGGGAACACCTAATGCACGTCGCTTACAGCGCGGTCCGATATCGTGGACCCCAACCACCGCGTTATAACGAGGCGCGACTGTATATAAGAACTTACCTTTACCTTTTAAACTGTGGTCATAGTGACACCAATACATATCCACATTTGAACTTTTCACATATCTTTGTGTCTGTGCTAGTGTTCTGGCTGAAGGCTCGCTTCCACACCCTGCAGAATGACATGGATCTAGCAATATGCTACTTCGACAAGGTAGGATGTTTTCTTTTAACAAACTCATTGGCTCAAGTGCCCACTTTTGGATGTTTTGTGTTTTTGTCAGGATGTCGGCAGTGAATATACTACCATGGCTGAAGATAGGTAATAGTAGATCTACAGATATGTAAGCCATGGAGAGAAACTGAAAGGCAAGAAGTGAACACCCACAGGGTTCATCTTAGCATAAACCAACGAGAGGACAGAGTTAGTGAAAAGGAGTTGAGAGGCAGTTGGATTGTTTCCGAGTATTGTGATCATGCCTAGTGTTGACATTCAGTGGAACAGTGTGTTTGCAAGTGTTTTGCTGGTTTTGACTGCTGCATATATCTGGATTGTTCCACAACTTACTTATAATTTCTTACTTATGTCATCCAATTAATGTGGTGACATGATGATTTCCTTTCAGTGGTTTCGGTTCTTCATTGCTGCTATTAGATTTATTTTTACTGAGGTTCGTGTCTTTCTCTAGTATGTTTTTTAGATTTCTTGTTGGTCGACCTCTTATCCGAGGGCCATCGGTCTTCCAGAGCAGGACTTTGTTTGCTGCTTTGTCATGACGCATCCCATGACCTGCCAGATGAAGACACCGTTGTCTCACGATGGTGGTGATCCATGGGAAGGAGCCGTACAGTTCTTGGTTGGTCATGTGGTGGCGCCATGACACATTTTGAGTTTTTTGCAGCATTCTTGTGTAGGTGCCATCCAGTGCATTTTCTACTGATTGTGTTATAGGGCTTCACATTTGAAAACAACAGGCGAGCAATAAATCACTCGCCTAAATATGCCATATTAATTTAGGCGAGTGATTTATTAGTTGTTTTTTACTGTGTATTGGCGCCTCCATTTCCCATTCCGATTCTGTCATTGTCGCCATGAAATTTTAAGTGGTACTGGCTGGCGCTATGACTTTTGTACAATGAAATAAATGCCAAATAAACCCCATTGATTGCAATTGGTGAAACGGTTTTGAATTGCAACATGTCATCGATCACCATAGGCGAAGCCTAGGCAAGGCCAGTGCAGTGCTACTGCACTGGCCTTGTTAAGTGGTACAGGAGATGTGCGTCGTGAATTTATGTGTTCAGAGCAGTTGAAAGACGAAGTGGAACAATTATTAAAATTGTCGTTTTCAGTGTTGGTTTGGGTTCTTTCCAATGTCTCCCAGTCAGATGATATTTGGTTTTCAATACGAGAGGCAACATCTTGATTCGTTGTGATTGCATCCCAATTAAGTCTGGGCTTGGATGGATGCTTCTTTGCTCTCTCGCTGAGCCTTAACTTTGCACACACAATCCTGTGATCAGAACCAAGGGATGATGCTGTTTCTCCATCTTTTCTGGCACAGAATGAAATCTATTTGAGATTTGAATTTATTCGGTGCTCGGAAAGGGTTGTAATGTGCAATACATAATGTGAACTGAATTATTTCTGACTTGCCATGCATTGGCTATAGTGTTCTGCAACAGCATGTCTTTCTGAATCATTCTGCAATGGTTCTTATAGCTCTTCCTACATATTGATGTCTTTGACTGCTTTTTGGTGACAAGTAATCTCTTGTTGACTCCCACGGATTGCTCATATCCACAAAATATTACTTTCAGGGTAGACCATCTCAGTTTTCACCACTGCTGGTACATCAGTTTTCACTCATGCTGGGTACATCAGTTTTCACCCCTGCTGGGTACATCAGTTTTCACCCCTGCTGGGTACATCAGTTTTCACCCCTGCTATGTACATCAGTTTTCACCCCTGCTGGGTACATCAGTTTTCACCCCTGCTGGGTGCATCAGTTTTCACCCCTGCTGGGTACATCAGTTTTCACCCCTGCTGGGTACATCAGTTTTCACCCCTGCTGGGTACATCAGTTTTCACTCATGCTGGGTGCATCAGTTTTCACCCCTGCTGGGTGCATCAGTTTTCACTCATGCTGGGTACATCAGTTTTCACTCATGCTGGGTACATCAGTTTTCACCCCTGCTGGGTGCATCAGTTTTCACTCATGCTGGGTGCATCAGTTTTCACCCCTGCTGGGTACATCAGTTTTTACCCCTGCTGGGTGCATCAGTTTTCACCCCTGCTGGGTGCATCAGTTTTCACCCCTGCTGGGTGCATCAGTTTTCACTTATGCTGGGTGCATCAGTTTTCACTCATGCTGGGTGCATCAGTTTTCACCCCTGCTGGGTACATCAGTTTTCACCCCTGCTGGGTACATCAGTTTTCACTCATGCTGGGTGCATCAGTTTTCACTCATGCTGGGTACATAAGTTTTCACCCCTGCTGGGTGCATCAGTTTTCACCCCTGCTGGGAGCATCAGTTTTCACTCATGCTGGGTGCATCAGTTTTCACCCCTGCTGGGTACATCAGTTTTCACCCCTGCTGGGTACATCAGTTTTCACATATGCTGGGTGCATCTGTTTTCACCCCTGCTGGGAGCATCAGTTTTCACTCATGCTGGGTGCATCAGTTTTCACCCCTGCTGGGTACATCAGTTTTCACCCCTGCTGGGTACATCAGTTTTCACACATGCTGGGTGCATCAGTTTTCACTCATGCTGGGTGCATCAGTTTTCACCCCTGCTGGGTACATCAGTTTTCACCCCTGCTGGGTACATCAGTTTTCACATATGCTGGGTGCATCAGTTTTCACCCCTGCTGGGTGCATCAGTTTTCACCCCTGCTGGGTGCATCAGTTTTCACTCATGCTGGGTACATCAGTTTTCACTTATGCTGGGTGCATCAGTTTTCACTCATGCTGGGTGCATCAGTTTTCAATCTTGCTAGGTGCATCAGTTTTCACTCATGCTGGGTACATCAGTTTTCACTCATGCTGGGTGCATCAGTTTTCACTCACGCTGGGTACATCAGTTTTCACTCATGCTGGGCGCATCAGTTTTCACCCCTGCTGGGTGCATCAGTTTTCACCCATGCTGGGTGCATCAGTTTTCACCCATGCTGGGTGTATCAGTTTTCACTCATGCTGGGTGCATCAGTTTTCACTCATGCTGGGTACATCAGTTTTCACTTATGCTGGGTGCATCAGTTTTCACTCTTGCTGTGTGCATCAGTTTTCACTCATGCTGGGTGCATCAGTTTTCACTCATGCTGGGTGCATCAGTTTTCACTCACGCTGGGTACATCAGTTTTCACTCATGCTGGGCGCATCAGTTTTCACCCCTGCTGGGTGCATCAGTTTTCACCCATGCTGGGTGTATCAGTTTTCACTCATGCTGGGTGCATCAGTTTTCACCCCTGCTGGGTGCATCAGTTTTCACTCATGCTGGGTACATCAGTTTTCACCCCTGCTGGGTGCATCAGTTTTCACTCATGCTGGGTGCATCAGTTTTCACTCATGCTGGGTACATCAGTTTTCACCCCTGCTGGGTGCATCAGTTTTCACCCCTGCTGGGAGCATCAGTTTTTACTCATGCTGGGTGCATCAGTTTTCACCCCTGCTGGGTACATCAGTTTTCACCCCTGCTGGGTACATCAGTTTTCACATATGCTGGGTGCATCTGTTTTCACCCCTGCTGGGAGCATCAGTTTTCACTCATGCTGGGTGCATCAGTTTTCACTCATGCTGGGTGCATCAGTTTTCACCCCTGCTGGGTACATCAGTTTTCACCCCTGCTGGGTACATCAGTTTTCACACATGCTGGGTGCATCAGTTTTCACCCCTGCTGGGTACATCAGTTTTCACCCCTGCTGGGTACATCAGTTTTCACATATGCTGGGTGCATCAGTTTTCACCCCTGCTGGGTGCATCAGTTTTCACCCCTGCTGGGTGCATCAGTTTTCACTCATGCTGGGTACATCAGTTTTCACTTATGCTGGGTGCATCAGTTTTCACTCATGCTGGGTGCATCAGTTTTCACTTATGCTGGGTGCATCAGTTTTCACTCATGCTGGGTGCATCAGTTTTCAATCTTGCTAGGTGCATCAGTTTTCACTCATGCTGGGTACATCAGTTTTCACTCATGCTGGGTGCATCAGTTTTCAATCTTGCTAGGTGCATCAGTTTTCACTCATGCTGGGTACATCAGTTTTCACTCATGCTGGGTACATCAGTTTTCACCCCTGCTGGGTGCATCAGTTTTCACTCATGCTGGGTGCATCAGTTTTCACTCATGCTGGGTACATAAGTTTTCACCCCTGCTGGGTGCATCAGTTTTCACCCCTGCTGGGAGCATCAGTTTTTACTCATGCTGGGTGCATCAGTTTTCACCCCTGCTGGGTACATCAGTTTTCACCCCTGCTGGGTACATCAGTTTTCACATATGCTGGGTGCATCTGTTTTCACCCCTGCTGGGAGCATCAGTTTTCACTCATGCTGGGTGCATCAGTTTTCACTCATGCTGGGTGCATCAGTTTTCACCCCTGCTGGGTACATCAGTTTTCACCCCTGCTGGGTACATCAGTTTTCACACATGCTGGGTGCATCAGTTTTCACCCCTGCTGGGTACATCAGTTTTCACCCCTGCTGGGTACATCAGTTTTCACATATGCTGGGTGCATCAGTTTTCACCCCTGCTGGGTGCATCAGTTTTCACCCCTGCTGGGTGCATCAGTTTTCACTCATGCTGGGTACATCAGTTTTCACTTATGCTGGGTGCATCAGTTTTCACTCATGCTGGGTGCATCAGTTTTCAATCTTGCTAGGTGCATCAGTTTTCACTCATGCTGGGTACATCAGTTTTCACTCATGCTGGGTACATCAGTTTTCACTTATGCTGGGTGCATCAGTTTTCACTCATGCTGGGTACATCAGTTTTCACTTATGCTGGGTGCATCAGTTTTCACTCTTGCTGTGTGCATCAGTTTTCACTCATGCTGGGTGCATCAGTTTTCACTCACGCTGGGTGCATCAGTTTTCACTCACGCTGGGTACATCAGTTTTCACTCATGCTGGGCGCATCAGTTTTCACCCCTGCTGGGTGCATCAGTTTTCACCCATGCTGGGTGCATCAGTTTTCACCCATGCTGGGTGTATCAGTTTTCACTCATGCTGGGTGCATCAGTTTTCACCCCTGCTGGGTGCATCAGTTTTCACTCATGCTGGGTACATCAGTTTTCACTCATGCTGGGTACATAAGTTTTCACCCCTGCTGGGTGCATCAGTTTTCACCCCTGCTGGGAGCATCAGTTTTCACTCATGCTGGGTGCATCAGTTTTCACCCCTGCTGGGTACATCAGTTTTCACCCCTGCTGGGTACATCAGTTTTCACATATGCTGGGTGCATCTGTTTTCACCCCTGCTGGGTGCATCAGTTTTCACCCCTGCTGGGTGCATCAGTTTTCACTCATGCTGGGTACATCAGTTTTCACTTATGCTGGGTGCATCAGTTTTCACTCATGCTGGGTGCATCAGTTTTCAATCTTGCTAGGTGCATCAGTTTTCACTCATGCTGGGTACATCAGTTTTCACTCATGCTGGGTACATCAGTTTTCACTTATGCTGGGTGCATCAGTTTTCACTCATGCTGGGTGCATCAGTTTTCACTCATGCTGGGTACATCAGTTTTCACTTATGCTGGGTGCATCAGTTTTCACTCTTGCTGTGTGCATCAGTTTTCACTCACGCTGGGTGCATCAGTTTTCACTCACGCTGGGTACATCAGTTTTCACTCATGCTGGGCGCATCAGTTTTCACCCCTGCTGGGTGCATCAGTTTTCACCCATGCTGGGTGCATCAGTTTTCACCCATGCTGGGTGTATCAGTTTTCACTCATGCTGGGTGCATCAGTTTTCACCCCTGCTGGGTGCATCAGTTTTCACTCATGCTGGGTACATCAGTTTTCACCCCTGCTGGGTGCATCAGTTTTCACTCATGCTGGGTGCATCAGTTTTCACTCATGCTGGGTGCATCAGTTTTCACTCACGCTGGGTGCATCAGTTTTCACTCACACTGGGTGCATCAGTTTTCACTCACGCTGGGTACATCAGTTTTCACTCATGCTGGGTGCATCAGTTTTCACCCCTGCTGGGAGCATCAGTTTTCACCCCTGCTGGGAGCATCAGTTTTCACTCATGCTGGGTACATCAGTTTTCATTCATGCTGGGTACACCATCTTATTTTTCATCCTCAAGGTATCTAATCACAATGGAAGGATACATGTTCTAAAACAATCTCATGCATGTTGGTTTCTTACAGTGATAACTAACTCTGAAATGCACGTGGAATGGTATCCATATATATGTGGCACGGTGTGCAGCATAACAACATTCACTTCTTGTCGACATGTTGCAACAGTATTCTATAACATTAGATGTTTGCTGTCACAGGCACTATTTCAGTATAAGGTAAAATAGAGTGAAAAACAGTGTAGATGTCCAGGTAGGACATGAATACATTGTAGAATTCTCCAGTAGTAGACTGGACCCGTTCACCAGCGTCAAGTTCTGCAATCGTGCACTTCTGTGCAGTCTGTCGAACTTTACAAATCATCTTTGGAGTTTCTGTGCGCTGCCTTCATCACACTCATCACTGTAGAGTTGTCTTCATTTACCATACTTGCCTTTTTTATTTCGCTTTGCTCAGTGCCCAACCAGTGCATTCTCTCAGTGGTAGCAGTGGTGCCACCATTGAATTGGGAAACAGTCTTTGGGCAGTACAACCAAATGAGGCTGTTGAGTCTTTTCTTTCATCACGGTCACGTAAAGTCCCAGCAGTGCTTGGCTCGTGCAGCAACAGTGGCAGTCCCAGAGCGATAGAATTGGTAAACACGCACTAACTGTCAGGTCCACGTGTTAAACACGCACTAACTGTCGGGTCCACATGTTAAACACGCACTGTCAGGTCCACGTGTTATACACGCACTAACTGTTCGGTCTACGTGTTAAACATGCACTAACTGTCGGGTCCATGTGTTAAACACTAACTGTCGGGTCCACAGGGGCGTCTCTGGTGATGTGGATCTTTGTTGGTTGACATTGAGTGAAACAATGTCCACACAGCCTCTCTAATCGCGTCTGCAGTTCCCACATTGCTTAGTCATAGTAGATCTGCAGTTTACCAGATTTGACCGACACCATGTTCACGCAACTTTGACAACTTTGCAGCCTTCCTTACTGCCGTACCCATCATTTTCTCTGCATTGTTGACAGTGAAGCTTGGTGATGGTGTGGTCTGGCCCATAGGACTTCAACTCTATAGTAAGAGCAGCAAATGTACTCAAGTTACCATCGCTGAGGATATGTCTATAGCAAAACGAGTACTTCTCCACTGAACGATTGCTATTGATAAACCATCAAAGTTGCACTCAACGTGGGCAGCTTATCAGGCTTGTAGTGCTGTAGTTCCCTTGCCGAGACTGTTCTCTGCCAGTGCGCACACATGGCAGTAATTCGACAACTCCTCATAGTTGATCACCAGCACAGTCTGTACTTTTGTGACACCATCAAGTCACCATACACTCCACAGTCGTATCGACCACAGACTGGAGTGTTGCTGGAACGTCTTCAGATGCATGTTGTTGACGCCCAGCACCTTCTGCACTGTCTGTAAGGCCTCATGCCCCTTGTTCAGCTCATCAACAGTGTAATAAGGTGTTGTTCCAGAATATTAGATGAATGTTCTCAACATATTTGATTCATTTCTGTTTTATTTTGTACCTGATATGTGTGGCTACATTTTCCCAATTGGACAGGGACATACAGCCACTCAGTAATTGGACAGGAACATACAGCCACTCAGTAATTGGACAGGGACATACAGCCACTCAGTAATTGGACAGGGACATACAGCCACGCAGTAATTGGACAGGGACATACAGCCACTCAGTAATTGGACAGGGACATACAGCCACTCAGTAATTGGACAGGGACATACAGCCACTCAGTAATTATCTGGTAGCAGGGTTAAAATAAGAAAATTTGATTTCTTTTTAGATGAAATTCAAATAGTAATATCCCCATGATAGCATTATGTGCTGTAGTTTTTATTATAATAAAGTAGGTATGTGACAAAAAAAATAATTTGCTACCAATCAACCTGAATATATTTTTATAAAAAAGGCCACATCAATACCTTTAAAATGGTAGAAAGATCACATACCTACCTTTAATATTAAAAAGTTACATAATTTTAAGTATAGAATTTTCAGACGATTTTTGGTACATCTTTAACATTAGAAACAATAGAAATTTGTGACCCGTTTGTAGGGATTATGCAATTTAATTACTGCTGTTTTCATTAATAGTTGAAATATTCTAATGAAATTTGCAGTTAAGAATGTACAAAAAATACTCTTTTTAATGGTGTAAACTTTATTTATACATCTGCAAAATATCATCAAATAATTGACAATTTAGATAATTAAATACGGTTAATTAATTTCGAACAATTACCTGCTGAATAAAGTTAAAAAAATTCATAACTTCGCCAATATTAAAGCTATATGAATGCAAATTACAGATTAGAAAGACCCAAGGTTACTGTTTTTAACTGTAGAAAGCAGTTGGTTATACTTAAAACTTTATAAGATAATTAAGAATGAATCTAATAACGTGCAGCTAATTAATTAGAATATTATTTCTAAGGGTATAAACTAAAATAACATGCACCTAGTATGTAGTATGTTTCATACCTGTCATCAACACAAGACAAGATCGCCATAAATCAAGTCCATGCCAAGTTCATGCATTGGCATGTTGTAGTCCACTGCATCAGTGTATGATTCATCATGTGACCAGTAGGCCACTACATAGACACCTGATTTGCCATGGAATTTGTCCACTCTGCCATTGTACACAATGTGGCCTTCATTCTCTGACCAAATGTGACATATTGTCCGGCCAATGATTTTGCCTTCCATGATGTCAGCAAGGTCACCTTGCTTGGCGGTTCCGAGGTGATATTCTTCTGTAATCACTGATAAATCAGCAGTCTTAAGTTTCTTCTCCAGCTGTTTCCTCTGTTTTGTTTCCTTTTGTTGTCTCTTTGTGGCAATTCGTTTCGACAGCTCTGCACGCACTTCTGACTGTTTCACGCAGTTTTCGTAACGATGTTTCCATCCGTATTTGACAGCAAACCTGATGACTTGGTTTTGCTTGCAGGTCACTCTCCGTATAGGCTGAATGTATGCTGCAGTGCCACCAGGCAATTCATCAACTGCAATGACATAGCAGCTGGATGTTGTCGTCACATGGACACTGTTAATGTGACAACCTTCTTGCGTTGTCGCATCAAAACCAAGTGTCAGGTCTTTGTTATGGAGAATTGCGTCAGCCGTTTGTAGATCAGCAATTATACCTAGCTCTCTGGCCATCAGTTCTACAGTGCTTCTATGTGGGACACTGTCAAGTTTCACACCAAATCTTGAAGCCAATTTGCTGATGATAACGGGAATGTTTCTTGTTGGTACCTGGTTCACAACGCAGTCGTAAACTGCCAGGCGCAAATCGGCAGAGAACATTTTCCCAGGCTTGCTTAGTTTCTCAACAGACACTAAACTGTCCACTTCCTCTTCAAGCATCATTTTATCATTTTCCAAATCTCGGATAATGTCAACTTGGACCTTCAGCTTTTCTTCAACTTCATGTAGCCTAGTCTGTTCGACTGCAGCCCATGCTGCAGCCGGAACTGACCTGCACCTGTCTCGAAGTCTTTTCAATCTCCTCTTTGCGTTTTTCAATTCCTAGCGTGTTTCTCTGAGTTCTCTCATAGCAGGCTGATCCTTTCTTCCAGCTTTCAGTATTTTATCTGGTCTTCTTTCCGTTTCACTTTTTGATGGAGAACTTTAACTGCCTGCGATTTACGGAGTTTCACTTTTGCTTGAAGCACTGCCTTTTTTGAGCGTTGGTCTTCAAGAGTGCGTTTTCTGATCTGAATTGATTTTGTTAATCTTTCCCTCAATACTACACATTTTGCACATTGGGTGAAATCTGCATCTGTACTGGTACTGGTAGATGGATCACCAGTAGTCGTTGGGTCACCAGTAGTCGTTGGACCGCCTGTAGTCGCTGGACCGCCAGTAGTTGTTGGACCGCCAGTAGTCGTTGGACCGCCAGTAGTCGTTGGTCGCGTCATATAGACGCCACAATTTTATGCCCCACTTGACCAGCTTCTTGGGCATATATTGCTTCCAAGAAAGCCGGCCATCAAACTGTATCATTGCTTCATTGATGGATGCATCCTTCAAAGGAAGCACAGCAAAGCAACCACGGAAATTCTGCTCACAAAGAGTGATGATGGGACGCACTTTCGTGAGTTTGTCAGCCCAGTCTTCATCAGCAGCTACAGAAGAGTGCATGTATTAGCTACAGAAGAGGGCATGTATTAGCTACAGAAGAGTGCATATATTAGCTACAGAAGAGTGCATGTATTAGCTACAGAAGAGTGCATGTATTAGCTACAGAAGAGTGCATGTATTAGCACAGCTTTTGAAGTCTTCGTCGAGGCATGTTGTCCACAATGTATGCATCATGCGTGATTGGGTCAGTTGACCAGTAGTTGGCATGTCCTTGATGCCCATGACAATGTTGATGGCAACGAATGCCTTCATTTCTTCTCCATTCATTGCTTGCCAAAGTTCATCAGTGTTGCGTTTGAGCTCCACTGGCCCAGCCGTCGCAACCACCACTGCTGCTGGAGGAGTCTTCACTGTAGCATTGATTGCTGCAGCAAGTTTATAAAAAAATTGACTCCAAAGATATATTAAAAAAACTCGATCGGAAAAGTGTCTGCAGGCAGAGGAGGTGTCGGTCCTTGTGTTGATATCTGCGGTCTTTTGCCACCCTGCCGAGGGTCAGTTCGTGCATGACGACGCTCACGAGCATCCCCAGTAGCACTACCTCGTCCGCAAGCCCATCCACGAGCCCGTCCATGAACCATGTTGCTGCTGTCACTCAATTCATAATCATACAACTGCAGATGTAATCACCAGACATAGCTAAAACATTGAAAAGTGAAAATTATGACAGTAATAACCTTTCAATAAGGCAAATTCATGTGATATGGTTACTTTGTTTTGTTTCGAAATAGATATAATAAAATTACACATAACACTATGTAAACTGTAATAGTAATGTAATAGTAATGTAAACTGTAATAATTGTAAATTCCATTTATTTTATAATTAGTTCACTATATATTTATAATGATGCTACTGACTTGGACATTCATCCCAATGAATTGTTATGTTACATGGCTGCATTGCCATTGTACCCCAGCGGAATTGACGTAATCAGCCAACAATATCTACATAGTCATATCCAGTCACAGTCAGACATAGTCATAATGCCTAAGCCTAGTTGACTGCTGTCAGATGTTCAACTATTGCATCAATGCCATCATACTATTGACATAAAAAACCTGATGGAACTACATAGATTTCAGGAACCGTAGTGACATCTCACTAGGCCATTGGCCAATACGGAGAGGAATGGGTTGGCCGTCTTCAGCCGGTCTGGGGGCTATATATTATATTCACCAATATATTTTTGCATATTGAAATAATTGTTTGAAAAAAACAATGTTATTGCATAATATAACATAATTTATTTTATGCAAAATAACAACACAAGTCCAGTGTAGATTGAAATAGGCCAAGGAATGACATTTAGATTTATTAATTAAGTAGCAGGAAATCAGGCAAGCATACATCATCAAAATAAGATACATCAAATAATCTCAGCAAGCATGCTGGCCCCCAAAAAGTGTTTATACATAATTAGTATCTCATGCCTATCAGCTACCGACTACCAGTATTATCTGTACCACTACTGTCTTCAATACAATTCACATGATATCGGTGGGGGTCACTCCGCCACTAGGTCACCCTCTGTGACCGACCCCCACCATAATTATAATCAATATCAGGTATCCCTCTTTCCCTTGCGCATGCAAGGCGGGTAGAGATTCAGCCGTTGACCCCGCTGCTGTCAGGGCCTCGACTGCACCCTCACCCGCCCTGCCCACAGCTCAAATCTAGCCAACACTCTGCCGCTGTCAGAGTATCAACCACATTCGAACAGTGGATCTGCAACATCTAAACAATAAACACGATGATAGTTGCCGACTCCGCTGCTGTCGGAGTCTTGACTACATCGTCGCACAACGAACCTGCAACATACAACAATATTTAACATCGATCGACACAGATAAACGAAGTAACTGCTGTTGATACCACTGTCCGAATCTAGGCACTGTCTCCATAGTCCCCCTTGGTATGAATGATAACAGGTACAACCTGACCTGGATTCAGCATGTTATGATATCCGAATGTATCTGCAGAAAGCATCTGAAGCCCATCTACCCGCTGCTCTAATTTGCGCGTCTGACTCACCCCTAAGAGCTGCTGACGTGGCAGCTCCAATTCTGAAACTATGTCCTTTAAAAACTTTACTACTCAACCTACAGAATTCCAGCAGGCGTTTTATAGCATCAAACTCCCTCTGCAGCATTGGAGTGCCATCTGCATATGCAAATAATATAGCCTGTCTAGGACCCCTAACATGTAAGAATTCTCTAAGAAATGTGGATGACCCCCCAATACACTGGCCATTTACTTGTAAGGATTGCGGACCCTGCGAGCAACTGTGTTTAAATTGTCTAAAAGAAAGAGGCATCCCTGTTCTGCCCTGCTGGCTCGAGGGACCATCTCACCAACACGTAAGTAAGCCTTGAAGGCTAACACCATCATGGCACGAAGCATAACACATTTATAATGAGAAGACAAAACTTGAGGCAGGGCCCTAATGAGATGTGCGAGAATAGGCAGTGTGATTGGTAACCGGACATCTGTCCTAGTTCTCAGTTTCTGAGCACCTAGCAGTACTCTTGCAACAACAAAATTCCTGGCTGGGTCATGCAAGCCATTGACTTTATGGAAATAAGAAATGGCCGAGATCGTTGAGATAATTGAAGATGGAGCATAACCAACAAAAAGCAACATCATTGCGACTGACACTGGCAACTTAGGAACACAGCCCAAAGACTGGAAAATCCTACCAGCTTCGACCATGACCTCTTGTACTGCTCTTTGGATGATGTAGCTAGGGACACCTGCATGAGTAGCTCTACAGTGTCCCTAAGGCGGCTGGGGATATGTGGAACGGCACTGTCGCTGGTTCGCGATTGACCCATGGCGCCATCGCTCGGAATTCCTCGATCTGACAACGGGATAATCTGTCGGCTAGAGCATTGTAACGTCCTGGTACATGGCGAGCAGTGAAGTTAATGTTACGATGCAAGCATGACAAGATTAACTTACGTAACAAAACCATCACACAAGTCTCTAGATGTCTGCTTGTTAATTATGGTGACCAGGGCCTCGTACTTTAACATCTTAGCTGCCTCTTCCACATTCTCAGGTTTAAGCAAAAACACGGACATGTAAATCTGAAAAGCCTTTGACCACTGAGGGAATGAACGAATTACTGTTCTGGAAGTGGGGCAACACGTCTTCCCCCCTGGACGGATAGTAAGAGCATAGTTGGGCTGGAACTGGCTTGTATCTGGTAACAATGTGGCGAGGTCCACAAAGTCCCCAGACCAAACTTTTGCTCTAGTTTTTTCCAGCACATGAGCATGAAGGGACAAAGTAGGTAGCACAAAGCTGGACACCCTTTCCTGCATTGCGCCCGGTATAATATTCAAAGCATCCATGATACCTGGGACAGGAAGGATGTCTCCATCAAGCGGTCGGTTGTCGGCCAAGGAGGATCCACCATGCCCGTATCCTGACGACTCGATGAGGGCACTGGCTCAGGAGCCACGGAAGTCGCCGCTTGGCGAGCACTGGAGGCAAAGTGAATATCGGCTTGTCCACTCGTCGAGGGCACAGGTGCTGGAGCAGCAGGTGCCACCACCTGGTGACCAACGGCAGAAGCTGGCCGGACGACCGGATGACTCGATGGGGTCACTGAGGATGATGCTGCCCCCTGGCGATCAACAGAGGCTGATGCAACCGCGTCGTGACCACTCGTAGGACTTACCTGTTGCAGCGCTACACGCAACATCTCCCGCATCACGTGCATCTCATGATGAAGTTGCTCCGTTGCTTCCAGGCGGCGCTCTACGTCCGCTTCCCTGACATTCAGACTGTACATTGTGGGAAACACCATCACAGCCACCATATACACCGTATGGCGGCACAAGAAAAATTAAAAGTAACATGCCCTGTACACCATAGGGCCAAAGAACATAAACCGACCATTTACACCGTATGGTGGAATAAGAAAAATAAAAATGCCCTGTACACCATAGGGCCAAAAATTATACACCGACCATTTACACCGTATGGCGGAATAAAATTAAAAATGCCCTGTACACCATAGGGCCAAAGAACATACCCTGACCATATACACCGTATGGCAGAATAAGAAAAATAAAAATGCCCTGTACACCATAGGGCCAAAGATTATACACCGACCATATACACCGTATGGCAGAATAAAATTAAAAATGCCCTGTACACCACAGGGCCGTTCCCCTAGTCCGACCATTTACACCGTATGGTGGAATACAAAGATTAAAAATGCCCTGTACACCGTAGGGCCAAAGATCATACACCGACCATTTACACCGTATGGCGGAATAAAATTACAAATACCCTGCACACCATAGGGCCATTCCCCTAGTCCGACCATCTACACTGTATGGCGGAATAGGAAAATTAAAATTAACATGCCCTGTAAAATGTAGGGACCACGTTCATAGTCCAACCATTTTCACCGTATGGTGGAATAGAATAAATTAAAAATGAACATGCCCTGTACACCGTGGGGACCAATATAATAATCCGACCATTTACACCGTATGGTGGAATAGAATAAATTAAAAATGAACATGCCCTTTACACCATAGGGACCAATATAACAATCCGACCATTTACACCGTATGGCGGAATAGAACAAATGAAAATGAACATGCCCTTTACACCGTAGGGACCAATATAACAATCCGACCATTTACACCGTATGGCGGAATAGAACAAATGAAAATGAACATGCCCTTTACACCGTAGGGACCAATATAACAATCCGACCAATTACACCGTATGGTGGACAGGAGAGTAGTAAAGTGAAAAACATCTGCCCTGTATACCATAGGAACCAAAATATTGACCTCAACGCCACTGTATGGTTTAATAATCCCGATTAAAGCTACCAGGCCTATCACACCCCAAGGAGTAACCTCAGAAATTACCCATGCCACCTGAAGGCATCATAACCATAAATTAAAGAGATTAATATGCCCAATACAGCGCAGGGACCACAACCAAGTGAAAAAATAGCACAGCCTGAATTAGTAAATACAGCTGATGTTTGCTGAGAAGGGACTATGCTAACCATCATATCAAGAACGCCAGTGGCCAGTTGCATGACACACGCCTAAGTCTATTCCCAGCTCAAGTTAGGCTATTTATCACCTAGGTGGCACTTAGTTATTAGGGATGGTTGCATGACAGGCGCCCAGCCGAGTTCGCACACAAAGTAGGCCATTAATCCTGGGGCAACCCCGAGCAGCCCCAGCATTCTTAGGCGTCATCTAGCGTAATACACAGATGGCAGCTTTCGTCCACGACTTGTATTGGCGCAGACAACTTAAAAGAAATCGCGTGTTTAGAAACCACTTAAATCCACTGGATACTTACGACGACGTTCAGTTGTTTGAAAGGTTCAGGTTTAGAAGAGCGGATCTCTTTAGAATTGTTGACGAAGTTCGCGGCGACTTGGAATTTGGGTATCGCCGAAAGGGATTCTTGTCGCCCGAGCTGCGATTTTTCGCGTCTGGGTCATTTCAGATTGTTGTTGGTGATACCATTCTTACACATAAATCTGCCACAAGTAGAACAATCCATCGCGCGTCACAAGCTTTGTGCGCCGCGGGCAAAGATGGGTTCATTTCCCCCGACAGCGGGAAGCGAATCGACAGAAACGATTGTTTTATGCCATGGCGAGTTTCCCCAACGTTATCGGTTGCGTCGATGGGACTCATGTAAAATTGCAGGCTCCCGTCGTTAACGAACATGAAATAGGTCAACCGGAGCGGCAAACACAGCATCAACGTACATCTCATTTGTGACGCCGAACTTCGTATTTTAAACTTTGTTGTAAAATACCCGGGATCAGCGCATAACGCACAAATTTTGAGGAAGGGCTCTGTTTGGAGAGCTTTTGAGGGGAATCCTCACCCACTTGACGGCTGCATTCTGGGAGACAGAGCGTACCCGTTACGAGAATTGCTAACACCTTTCTTGAACCCCCAGACACCACCAGAAGTTGCGTACACCCGTGCATTTGTCAGCACAAGAGTGACAATAGAAAGGTGCAACAGCGTTCTGAAACGACAGTTTCACTGCCTGCACTCAGAGCTGCGGTACAGCCCGGAAAGAGCTTGCAAAATCGTCACGGCATGCTTGGTGTTACACAACATGGCTATCGAATTTGGCACACCTGCACCCGACCCACAATATGATAACAATGACAATGATGATGATGATAACACTGTCTGCAACGACAACCCAACGCTCTCAGGAAGAGCTATGCGTCAACGTATTGTTCAACAACACTTTACAAGAAGGCAAGTATTTTTTTAGCGCTTTATTCAGTATCAGTAGGTGTCACCTATTTCATCAGTAAACTGACCGAATGTGCCTGCTCAAATAAAATATCAGACAAATGTATTAAAAAAATAGACTACCACCTAAAATCTACTAATTAAACAGCATATGTAATATTAACACAATCTAACTGACTAAGCACAACTGAAGCAGAACACAAAGTCAGTAACTCAAGATCAAATTCAAATAATGTCATGTCACTAATTGTACAACCACATATGTTATTAGAATGAATCCCCCCCATCACGCCATGTTGTTTCTTGTCGTCATTACTGTGCTAACTTCTTATGTAGCAGCTGGATTTCAAGCTGGAATTTTATTTTTTGTATGTTTTGAAGTTCTATCTCGTTTTGTAGATAGGTTGTGTAAAGTTCATCAACAGTTGAAGAGGAATGCTGCCTCTTTCGTTTCTTGGTGGTGGTGACGACTGGAGACACGATTGATGACGCTCTCATCCGCAACAGTCCAGTGTCATCTGTGACCACTTCAACACCATCCCCAATATGTACAGGGTGCTGCTCCTTGTTATCTGCTGCTGGTTACTGCTGTTGCTGCTCCTTGTTATCTGCTGCTGGTTACTGCTGTTGCTGCTCCTTGTTATCTGCTGCTGGTTACTGCTGTTGCTGCTGCTTGGATGATCTGCTGTGTCACAATTAAGTTATGTAATACCAGGTGTAGTGTTAATTAAATATTATTTATTTAAAAAATAGAATGGTGACATTCTGGCTGTGAAGAAATAATAGACAAGCATATGGATTGACACTTTTTTGACATATTTCACAGTTGTTAGCATTTGATCTGAGCATTATTAGATATGTGTGCGTGCGTGCGTGCACAGATGTGTGCAATGTTAATATTCATCAACTTAATTCATAATTAATTACATATTTTTCACCTCAAATGAATAAAATGTTGCATGTACAGCACATGTCATCTTACCGTGAAAGTTCTCACTTGGATCATACCTCACTGGAATGACAGGAACTTCCTCTGTGACAAGGAGTTGTTCTGTTGCACCATGGACTCTGAAAAATGTTCATCCTATTTATGTCACTGTGTAACTCCATCGCATAGGAATAGACCAAAACATTTTTTAAGTGCGCTTATCATATACAGCACGGACATGTCATGGGGTTTTATTTAATTTATGCGTGAGCTACGCTAAACATTATGTGAGCGAACAAATAGATGAATGCTTCACAACGCCCCCAAAAAGCCTATTTTACATATTTTATCTGGCTTCAACAATGACTTAGAAGGTGAATGTTAGTAATTTGATCTATTAATTGATTGCATTATTTATGGCAACGCGAAAAGAGCAATGTGGGGCTTGAATCTAGACGCGAGTCAAATCTGCACATACGAGGGTCGGAAAAGGTCGTGAAATGAGTTTTGTACACACATACAAGTACCCAAACATTAATGTATGATTATATTCGTAGTAAATTATAAATGTATGCACATGTAAAACAACTGACATTCGCTTACCTTCGGTTTCGCTAGTTGCGAAGAGGCCGTCATCGCCCACATCGATACCGCCTTCCACGCCATCGATCAGCGTCGATTCATCGCCAAACACGTCGGCAATTAAATCAGTGTATATGCCTTCTTTTCGAGGCGGCCCTCCTCCAGTCCCGGGGTGTTTTCGACGTGCGAGATCAGCCCTCGCGTCACTGGCTAACTTCTGCCATTTTTTCTTCAGCTCGGCTGCGCTCCGATGGGACTTGGAAACAGCGTTTACGTCCGCTGTCACCAAATCCCATGCTTGTTTTTTGTCACGATTACTTAACGTCGACTTGAGTCGACCTTGCAACGTCTCTTTGTTTCGTGCACATGATTGTATCAATGCAATGATCTCGTCGTGGATGAAGTTGTCTTTTTGATTACGGGTAGGTGTTTTTTTTTCTGCCATGACGAACTAGTGAATTGAATTGCATTCTGGGAAGACGTGCCCTGAAAGGGCGGTAATCCGCTTATCGGTTAATCGCGCCGGGACCACTTAGTTGGGTTACGGCTGGGCATCAGTCATGCAACCGCATATAAGCATCGGCCCAACTAGGTCGAGTCTAGGGAATTTGGTGTTACTTTACGGCGTAAGTTGCGTGGCTGTCATGCAACCGGCCACAGGACCCCAATTTTAACTACAGCTGCTGCAGCCGCTTCATAGCCCCGAAACAGCTACCTTGAATGCTCTTCCATAGTTTGAAATTGCCCCGAGCATTGAAATGGACCCCATCCCGACGGAAGATCTCTTTTTGGCTATTCCAGAACCCCTTATGATGCCAGAAAGACTGGTGTTCGTCATCACACACAGCCCTTAGAAAATCGTTAATCTCAGAGACTCTAGCTGTCGCTACCTCCTGAGTTAAGTGGCGCCAACTCTTTCTACGAACAACCTGGCATACCACAACCTGTTGTATGCCTCTCTGTACTAGAACTTGTACAAAATTATAAAGCTGCATACCTATCTCCAAAGTGGTCAGAGTTCCCATGCTAGCAGCCGTGTCGATCGCATTCCCTGCCACGCTCAACACCACCACGGCGGGTAACTCTACCTCCAGTAAACAATCCAAACCCCGGTTCTTTTCCATAGTGGTAACCGTACCGCCCCGATAGCCTTTGAAAACGATCCGACAATCCAGACCCTCGCGGAAAGATCCTGGTACAAAATCTACCTGAGCCGATGCAACAAAACGCTCCAACCAGTAAACGTGGCTATCGCCCAGAACTAAAACCAAAGGTTTAGTAGCCATCGTCACGATAATAGTAACAAATTATGCGTAAACGACTGATGATTACCTTTCGCAGTCCAAGGGTCGGCGGTAACAAAATGGCGGATGATCGGCATCCTTCTTTGCAGCAGAAACTCACCTGAAACACACTAGCGAAAATATCTGATAAGATTGAACACGATAAACTGAACAATAAAACTGATCTTGCAATACCATCAACAAATTCAACAATAACGATTAACCAGTAACAGCAGAAGTTCGGAATTGTTTGCAAGCGCAAAGGTCTCACAACGACACGAGCTAGCTTGGAAATCGAGTGAGGCCGGATCTAGGTACTGTGGCTGCTTATATAGCCCAGTGTATCTCTACGCGTGTCTGAGTAAATAGGCTAATATATACCCTCGCCCACAGAACATGTCTAACCTCGAACCACCTTCATTGTCTTGTTACTTTGCATAAAATCCTTTATGTGCCGCTGTCACATAAATTCATATACATTGTGAGAGCTATGTAATTTCCTGCATGCATAATGCAACAATATTAATTTTATAGTTCACTGTGTCAAAACAGTGTACATTACATCAGTATTCATATTTCACTGTTCCATGTAATAATGTCCTGCACTTTAACATAAAATAATGTTTATATATTGTTCACCGTAGGCTGATAGGGAGACATGGAAAAGGACAACACTCAAAGCAATGCAGCAGTACAAGAAGTAGTTGGCTCCACCCCATCATAAAAGGAACTATAAGGAAGACCAAATAGTACACTGCAGCAGTATTCACAATTCACTGTTTCATCAATCAATAAATCCAATCCATGTCAGTGTTCACATTGTAGACTCATTGCAGCAATGTTCTTAAGTTGTTCACATGACATTGTAGGCTCATTGCAGCAATGTTCTTAAGTTGTTCACATGACATTGTAGGCTCATTGCAGCAATGTTCTTAAGTTGTTCACATGACATTGTAGGCTCATTGCAGCAATGTTCTTAAGTTGTTCACATGACATTGTAGGCTCATTGCAGCAATGTTCTTAAGTTGTTCACATGACATTGTAGGCTCATTGCAGCAATGTTCTTAAGTTGTTCACATGACATTGTAGGCTCATTGCAGCAATGTTCTTAAGTTGTTCACATGACATTGTAGGCTCATTGCAGCAATGTTCTTAAGTTGTTCACATGACATTGTAGGCTCATTGCAGCAATGTTCTTAAGTTGTTCACATGACATTGTAGGCTCATTGCAGCAATGTTCTTAAGTTGTTCACATGACATTGTAGGCTCATTTCAGTAATGTTCTTAAGTTGTATGAAACAATCTAGTGCAAACGCCAAAATTAGGTCGAGCCCAAGATTTAGGTCAACCATTGTAAATCACTGTAAGGTGCGGGCCATGCCGGACATAATATACCAACTAAAGGGGTGTCCTATGGTGCCTCACAAAAACTCTTCCATCATCTTACACCACCAGCTAAGGCAGGGCACAGTGAATGTAGCGTTCGCTGCAAGTTCACAGTCGATTGTTTCACTGTCTTCTGGGCTGGCTCTCCTTGGCATATTGCAGTGTTTGTGAGTGCCCTTGCTCAAACATTCAGTGGCCATCCAGATTAATAAATGGTCATAGCCCATGATGTGTCTGAAGCCTTGTTCCACACTTCACAGTTGTTGTTTGTGTGGCCAACATCTAACGTGACTTGATTGACACTGCACACCTCAGGAGGAGAGAGTTAAGGTGCACATCGTAGGCAAGTTGGTGGCTGGTTGCCACCCACTGCAGCTGCTGGCATTTGTATGCATCGGTAAGTGCCAAAAATGTACTTAATATCAAAGTAGTTGAGCAGATGGGCAAGCTGTTTTGGAGAAAATCCATTCCGCCATTCTGTTCTGTTAACAAGTTGTATTGTTACCAAACAGCTTTAGTAGAGAGGTAAGACACAGCTGAAATTGACACTGGTTGCGGGGAGAGAGAGAGTCCCAAGTCACACTAGACCATCAGCTATATACATTAGTCCCATTAGTGGACAGCTCTTTGTTATAATCCTTCTTCCAGCTGAGTAGGTGTCGTATCCTCGTCGGCCTTGCTTGAACCCCAGATGTTGCAGTGGATACATCTGGTTCCCTCATTGGTCGTTGACCCTCATTGGTCATTGACACTCATTGGTCATTGACACTCATTGGTCGTTGACACTCATTGGTCGTTGACACTCATTGGTCGTTGACACTCATTGGTCGTTGACACTCGTTGGTCGTTGACACTCGTTGGTCGTTGACACTCATTGGTCGTTGACACTCATTGGTCGTTGACACTCGTTGGTCGTTGACACTCCTTGGTCGTTGACACTCGTTGGTCGTTGACCCTCATTGGTCATTGACACTCATTGGTCGTTAACACTCGTTGGTCGTTGGAACTTGTTGGTCATTGACACTCATTGGTCGTTTAAACTTGTTGGTCGTTTAAACTCGTTGGTCGTTTAAACTCGTTGGTCATTGACACTCATTGGTAATTGACACTCATTGGTCGTTGAAACTCGTTGGTCATTGACACTCATTGGTCGTCGCTGAATCTTTCAGGCTGTTCTAATGCATCGGTTGTTGTCGCACCATCGTCGAGATGTGTTGTTGGATGAATATCGTCGGGGTTTGTGTATCCGGTTTCGTCGGTAGGTGTTGCCATTTTGGTCACCCACAATGTAGGACCTGTTATCCCGTTTCTGTGTCACTGTCACATTTCCACTTGGTGGTCTGTGATAAACCTTCATGTTCCAATATTCATTTTGCAACTCTTTCTCCAGTTTTGCAATGTGGTCTGTGAGAAACTTGGGTTCCATTGTTCATGTTTGCAATGCTTTCTTGTTCTGCTATGTGGTCTGTGCAAAGTCTTACCTGCTCTGAAACAAATACAGTCTGCATGACTTTGTTCTTATGATGTCAAGTGGTGTAAGGGTCTAGTCAGCCTTTGATGCATCGTACCTGCATGGATTTGATTTTTGATCTGAACTGAACTGTAGTTACTGCAGGTGAAGATTACAATAAGATATTCTTCAAAGAAACATTTCGCCAACAAAACTGGCAATGTCAGTGTGTCATTGTCACCAATATGCTTGTTCAATAGAAATCACATCGACATCGCAGTGGCATCATGGCAGTTGACTAAAGCACTGCCTGCAATTGCCATCAGAGCCAACAGTTGTATTGAGCATTACAGTAGATTGATCATGGTACCACTGTGACAATGGTCACAGTTCATATGTATGTATGCTGGTCAACTCTAGCTGGTCTTCCAATATGTATGTATGCTGGTCATCTCTAGCTGGTCTTCCAATATGTGTGTATGCTGGTCATCTCTAGCTGGTCTTCCAATATGTGTGTATGCTGGTCATCTCTAGCTGGTCTTCCAATATGTATGTATGCTGGTCATCTCTAGCTGGTCTTCCAATATGTGTGTATGCTGGTCATCTCTAGCTGGTCTTCCAATATGTATGTATGCTTGTCATCTCTAGCTGGTCTTCCAATATGTGTGTATGCTGGTCATCTCTAGCTGGTCTTCCAATATGTATGTATGCTGGTCATCTCTAGCTGGTCTTCCAATATGTGTGTATGCTGGTCATCTCTAGCTGGTCTTCCAATATGTATGTATGCTGGTCATCTCTAGCTGGTCTTCCAATATGTGTGTATGCTGGTCATCTCTAGCTGGTCTTCCAATATGTATGTATGCTGGTCATCTCTAGCTGGTCTTCCAATATGTGTGTATGCTGGTCATCTCTAGCTGGTCTTCCAATATGTATGTATGCTGGTCATCTCTAGCTGGTCTTCCAATATGTGTGTATGCTGGTCATCTCTAGCTGGTCTTCCAATATGTGTGTATGCTGGTCATCTCTAGCTGGTCTTCCAATATGTGTGTATGCTGGTCATCTCTAGCTGGTCTTCCAATATGTATGTATGCTGGTCAACTCTAGCTGGTCTTCCAATATGTATGTATGCTGGTCAACTCTAGCTGGTCTTCCAATATGTATGTATGCTGGTCAACTCTAGCTGGTCTTCCAATATGTATGTATGCTGGTCAACTCTAGCTGGTCTTCCAATATGTATGTATGCTGGTCAACTCTAGCTGGTCTTCCAATATGTATGTATGCTGGTCAACTCTAGCTGGTCTTCCAATATGTATGTATGCTGGTCATCTCTAGCTGGTCTTCCAATATGTATGTATGCTGGTCATCTCTAGCTGGTCTTCCAATATGTATGTATGCTGGTCAACTCTAGCTGGTCTTCCAATATGTATGTATGCTGGTCAACTCTAGCTGGTCTTCCAATATGTATGTATGCTGGTCATCTCTAGCTGGTCTTCCAATATGTATGTATGCTGGTCAACTCTAGCTGGTCTTCCAATATGTATGTATGCTGGTCAACTCTAGCTGGTCTTCCAATATGCTGATTGCTGAAACATGAGCCTCTAAACATGATATGATATGTTTTCTCCTGTTGTGCAAAGATCTCTCTAAAAAGAGTGAACTCAAATCATGTTAACACATGTAAGTTGACAGCTGTCAGTTGTGTAGTTCTTTAGTTGTGTTGGGTCTTCTAACAACTTTGTCATTGCACTGATATGACAATGTTCACACTTTGTCATTGCACTGGTGTGAAACAGAGTAAACACAAATCATGTTAACAGATGTAAGTTGACAGCTGTCAATTGTTTAGTTCTTTAGTTGTGTTGGATCTTGTAACAAGTTCGTCATTGCATTGATGTGACAATGTTCACACTTTGTCATTGCACTGGCGTGAAAAAGAGTAAACACAAATCATGTTAACAGATGTAAGTTGACAGCTGTCAATTGTTTAGTTCTTTAGTTGTGTTGGGTCTTCTAACAACTTTGTCATTGCACTGATATGACAATGTTCACACTTTGTCATTGCACTGGTGTGAAACAGAGTAAACACAAATCATGTTAACAGATGTAAGTTGACAGCTGTCAATTGTTTAGTTCTTTAGTTGTGTTGGATCTTGTAACAAGTTCGTCATTGCATTGATGTGACAATGTTCACACTTTGTCATTGCACTGGCGTGAAAAAGAGTAAACACAAATCATGTTAACAGATGTAAGTTGACAGCTGTCAATTGTTTAGTTCTTTAGTTGTGTTGGATCTTCTAACAACGTCTTCATTGCACTGATGTGACAATGTTCACACTTTGTCATTGCACTGGCATGAAAAAGAGTGAACACAAATCATGTTAACACATGTAAGTTGACAGCTGTCAGTTGTGTAGTTCTTTAGTTGTGTCGGATCTTCCAACAACTTTGTCATTGCACTGATGTGACAATGTTCACACTTTGTCACTGTCAGTGAGTATCTCAGACTTTGTAGGGTTTGTTGTATGTATACCCAGAAAGTGACATAGTTGTAGTCATCAAACAAGTTTTGCGTTAGGTGTGTCATTGTGGCATTTTGTATGATGTTGTCATCAGCATCTAATCAATGGCTGTCTCTCAGCTTCCTGTTTGCAGGATGTATTGTTGTTGCTGTCGTCTTTATCCATTTAGACCGAAGTGAGGTGGGAACCTACACCGGTCATTGATTTTTCCTCCTTCTATGTCACTAGTCCCGTTTCACTGCCGTCTCCACCAACTGTCTCCACCTCCCCTATCCCTTGCTCTCATTCTCCACTCCCCTCTGACTCCGGCCAAATCTCTCTTCATGCAGTTCTCCCATCTCAGTCTCAGGCTTCCTCTTCACCTTCTACCCTCCTGAGGTATACAAATATTTTGTATTTAATCATTTTAATAATACAGTTATCTTTGTAGTGAATGGACATATCTTCACTACATCTTATTGCAAGTTCATGATTTAAAAAACAAATAATGTTTGTTATTGTTTGTTTCTGCACTCTTGACAGACAGCTGCAAGAATCTAAAGCATTTTGTAAATCTGCAGCGAGAAATGATAACATGTTGAATGTTCAACACTTTCTGTGAAATTTTGTTGGGCCTGTGTGGACAGAAAGATGTGTGTTCTTTATAAGACAGAGAAAGACAGGACGTAAGATATAGGTACCTTCACTTAATGACACAAGTCTGACTGGCATGATGTGTTTGATGTCTGTGTAGCACTGCAAGCATCCCTGTTTTCAAGCATCTACAAAGTATTGTTCGTAACACTCTTTCTAATTGTTTCTTCCAGATAATGATCTTTTTGCTGCATGTCGTTCATTACAAGGGATCTCTAGTAGCAAGTCCACTCAACTTGTCGTTCATTACAAGGGATCTCTAGTAGCAAGTCCACGCAACTTGTCGTTCATTACAAGGGATCTCTAATAGCAAGTCCACGCAACTTGTCGTTCATTACAAGGGATCTCTAGTAGCAAGTCCACTCAACTTGTCGTTCTTTACAAGGGATCATTAGTAGCAAGTCCACTCAACTTGTCGTTCATTACAAGGGATCTCTAGTAGCAAGTCCACTCAACTTGTCGTTCATTACAAGGGATCTCTAGTAGCAAGTCCACGCAACTTGTCGTTCATTACAAGGGATCTCTAGTAGCAAGTCCACTCAACTTGTCGTTCATTACAAGGGATCTCTAGTAGCAAGTCCACGCAACTTGTCGTTCATTACAAGGGATCTCTAGTAGCAAGTCCACTCAACTTGTCGTTCATTACAAGGGATCTCTAGTAGCAAGCCCACTCAACTTGTCGTTCATTACAAGGGATCTCTAGTAGCAAGTCCACGCAACTTGTCGTTCATTACAAGGGATCTCTAATAGCAAGTCCACTCAACTTGTCGTTCATTACAAGGGATCTCTAGTAGCAAGTCCACGCAACTTGTCGTTCATTACAAGGGATCTCTAATAGCAAGTCCACTCAACTTGTCGTTCATTACAAGGGATCTCTAGTAGCAAGTCCACTCAACTTGTCGTTCATTACAAGGGATCTGTAGTAGCAAGTACACTCAACTTGTCGTTCATTACAAGGGATCTCTAGTAGCAAGTCCACGCAACTTGTCGTTCATTACAAGGGATCTCTAATAGCAAGTCCATGCAACTTGTCGTTCATTACAAGGGATCTGTAGTAGCAAGTCCACTCAACTTGTCGTTCATTACAAGGGATCTCTAGTAGCAAGTCCATGCAACTTGTCGTTCATTACAAGGGATCTCTAATAGCAAGTCCACGCAACTTGTCGTTCATTACAAGGGATCTCTAATAGCAAGTCCACGCAACTTGATTAACTCATTTTGTATATCTGGTGATGTATACTTCATATGTGGATGGGCATGTCTGGGAGATGGGCCATGAGGGGTGTGTTTAGCGTGGTAGGATACTTTGTTTATAACATTGCTGTCTTTCTCCACATGTCCTCTTAGTGGCAAGTTCTGCTTCCCACATAAAATGATCTCTTGTAGTATTTTGATTAGTTTGATTAACTGTTGGTGTTGTACATTGAATCGGTCAGCCACATTGTGTTGTTCACCCTGAGATACCAATAAGCAGTTATCTGCCATTTACTTGAGTAATTCCTATATGAAGAACTCCTCTGCTGTCAGAATTCATAATCGATCAGGATAATATCAGGAAATGTACAAACAATACCAATAAATGTATAATTAATGTTAGCAAACAGTAAAAAAGACAGATTTGCACCAACATTTGGACCAAAAACCGTTGTTGCTGTTATATACTGTTACCAGGAAAAAAAGGTACGTACTTACTGACTGCACAAGTATTGTACCAGCTAGACTATTTACCATTCAATACACCCAGAAGTGGCTGTAGTATTCCTCAGGCCCCCCCTGCTTGCGGATTAGGACCCACCCCTCACTAAAGGGCACACAAACGTTGCAGCATGAGATTAAAAAGCTCAACTTTACCTTTGAAATATGGCTTCTGTGCCTGAAAATGCCCAGAAGCACTGGACAAAACAGAACGGTGTTAACCCCGAACACATCGTTGCAGCAGGTCTGTTTCCTTCACTAGAACGTCGACAGACAGGTTGGTCAGTTTTAACTGAACAGTGTTCGTCATTGACCTTGTGCGACAATTTCACAAACAACTCATTTGGATCTAGTGAAGGAAACGGAAATGGTTCAAATGTTGATGGTTCGGATAGAACTGATCAACCTGTCTTTTCACGATCTAGTGAAGGAAACGGAAATGGTTCAAATGTTGATGGTTCGGATAGAACTGATCAACCTGTCTTTTCACGATCTAGTGAAGGAAACGGAAATGGTTCAAATGTTGATGGTTCGGATAGAACTGATCAACCTGTCTTTTCACGATCTAGTGAAGGAAACGGAAATGGTTCAAACGTTGATGGTTCGGATAGAACTGATCAACCTTTCTTTTCACGATCTAGTGAAGGAAATGGAAATGGTTCAAATGTTGATGGTTCGGATAGAACTGATCCATGTGTCTGTTGATAGAGTTGTGATGCTTCCTCAGTCAGTGGGAAGTCTTGGTCAGTGAGTGGTGTATTGCACTTGTGTCACAGCCACAACAAGAAACGTCATTTACGGAAAAAAAATGTAAAGTGTCTTTGTTTACACATTTAGAAAGAGTCTACTAAACACATGTACCCGGTACTGTTATTGTTTACACATTTAGTAAGAGTACTAAACACGTGTACCCGGTACTGTTATTGTTCATAGAGCTCTGCTACGTTAGCCATGAATGTTACACAGAACACACAGTGGACAGTTGATTGTCTTGGGCGTCCCTTTCATTCCTGTCTTCCTGAATGAAAGTTGACCAGTGGCTGCCAGTGCATATCGGCCCCCTTTAAGAGGACTGGGCATATATTTTTATTGAGTAGATTTTCCAACGATGTGAAGCTGGAACATTATTTGTAACACTAATTTAGAACACGTACTAAAAGTTCATTGGAATATTTCAAAGAATGACAAAAAAAATGCGGTCTGCTTAAAAACTTTATGCATAAATGCCGACTTACGCAGACCGGAGCGAGACCGGGGGTTGTATATAGGCAAAGGCCGACACCAGTAAAGTTATATTTGAACACGGGATGTCTCAATACAGTAACAAAAAACAACGACATTTAATAGACAGTGTCGTACACGAGAGATGTTGGGCATCGCGGACAGAGCAGTATTTTATGCGAGGACAATTTATTGGAATCATACAAAATAATAATGGTTATTATCAATACGCTAGCCCATAGGAATTACTGGAGTGTTTACACTATGGACATTTAGTATATTATGCATTATATGAATAGAATAGTAAGTGAACCATCTATTAGATTGTTATTTTATTAATATGCAATAAATGATTGACGGAAATACACGGGATGTAACTGTACCCCTCTTGATCCCCTATTCAATCAGTCATTTATTTCATACAAAACAGTACATACATCATGTCAACATAACAATAAAACATGTAGTAATACTACACGTGTACTAGATTACAGTGTATAAAGTGCAAGTGCCCATTTCATGCACAGTATAGAGGAGTTGTACACATACCTATTTCCAATACTTTGAACAAAGTTGTTTGTGGATGCAGATATCCTGCATAAAAAAACTGCTTGCACATGCACTTTTTCTAATCCGAATATTACAACAATCAATGCTTGAATAGCAGGCATAAGACTAGCACTACATTTCATCTAGGTAGGCTGTGCTTGAATAGCAGGCATAAGACTAACACTACATTTCATCTAGGTAGGCTGTGCTTGAATAGCAGGCATAAGACTAACACTACATTTCATCTAGGTAGGCTGTGCTTGAATAGCAAGTGTAAGACTAGCACTACATTTCATCTAGGTAGGGTGTGCTTGAATAGCAAGTGTAAGACTAACACTACATTTCATCTAGGTAGGCTGTGCTTGAATAGCAGGCATAAGACTAGCACTACATTTCATGTAGGTAGGGTGTGCTTGAATAGCAAGTGTAAGACTAGCACTACATTTCATCTAGGTAGGGTGTGCTTGAATAGCAAGTGTAAGACTAACACTACATTTCATCTAGGTAGGCTGTGCTTGAATAGCAGGCATAAGACTAGCACTACATTTCATCTAGGTAGGCTGTGCTTGAATAGCAGGCATAAGACTAACACTACATTTCATCTAGGTAGGCTGTGCTTGAATAGCAAGTGTAAGACTAGCACTACATTTCATCTAGGTAGGGTGTGCTTGAATAGCAAGTGTAAGACTAACACTACATTTCATCTAGGTAGGCTGTGCTTGAATAGCAGGCATAAGACTAGCACTACATTTCATGTAGGTAGGGTGTGCTTGAATAGCAAGTGTAAGACTAGCACTACATTTCATCTAGGTAGGGTGTGCTTGAATAGCAAGTGTAAGACTAACACTACATTTCATCTAGGTAGGCTGTGCTTGAATAGCAGGCGTAAGACTAACACTACATTTCATCTAGGTAGGCTGTGCTTGAATAGCAAGTGTAAGACTAACACTACATTTCGTCTAGGTAGGCTGTGCTTGAATAGCAGGCATAAGACTAGCACTACATTTCATGTAGGTAGGGTGTGCTTGAATAGCAAGTGTAAGACTAGCACTACATTTCATCTAGGTAGGGTGTGCTTGAATAGCAAGTGTAAGACTAACACTACATTTCATCTAGGTAGGCTGTGCTTGAATAGCAGGCATAAGACTAGCACTACATTTCATGTAGGTAGGGTGTGCTTGAATAGCAAGTGTAAGACTAGCACTACATTTCATCTAGGTAGGGTGTGCTTGAATAGCAAGTGTAAGACTAACACTACATTTCATCTAGGTAGGCTGTGCTTGAATAGCAGGCGTAAGACTAACACTACATTTCATCTAGGTAGGCTGTGCTTGAATAGCAAGTGTAAGACTAACACTACATTTCATCTAGGTAGGCTGTGCTTGAATAGCAGGCATAAGACTAGCACTACATTTCATCTAGGTAGGGTGTGCTTGAATAGCAAGTGTAAGACTAGCACTACATTTCATCTAGGTAGGGTGTGCTTGAATAGCAAGTGTAAGACTAACACTACATTTCATCTAGGTAGGCTGTGCTTGAATAGCAGGCGTAAGACTAGCACTACATTTCATCTAGGTAGGCTGTGCTTGAATAGCAGGCATAAGACTAACACTACATTTCATCTAGGTAGGCTGTGCTTGAATAGCAAGTGTAAGACTAACACTACATTTCATCTAGGTAGGCTGTGCTTGAATAGCAGGCATAAGACTAGCACTACATTTCATCTAGGTAGGGTGTGCTTGAATAGCAAGTGTAAGACTAACACTACATTTCATCTAGGTAGGCTGTGCTTGAATAGCAGGCGTAAGACTAGCACTACATTTCATCTAGGTAGGCTGTGCTTGAATAGCAGGCATAAGACTAACACTACATTTCATCTAGGTAGGCTGTGCTTGAATAGCAAGTGTAAGACTAACACTACATTTCATCTAGGTAGGCTGTGCTTGAATAGCAGGCATAAGACTAGCACTACATTTCATCTAGGTAGGGTGTGCTTGAATAGCAAGTGTAAGACTAACACTACATTTCATCTAGGTAGGCTGTGCTTGAATAGCAGGCATAAGACTAGCACTACATTTCATCTAGGTAGGGTGTGCTTGAATAGCAAGTGTAAGACTAACACTACATTTCATCTAGGTAGGCTGTGCTTGAATAGCAAGTGTAAGACTAACACTACATTTCATCTAGGTAGGCTGTGCTTGAATAGCAGGCATAAGACTAACACTACATTTCATCTAGGTAGGCTGTGCTTGAATAGCAAAAGAACATCTGAGACCTTTCTCTATTAAAAAGTCTATCATTGTCAGTGTCACATCCTTAAGTATAAGAAACATCTAACAATCTTTGTATCCCCTTAGAGGCCATAGTTGATGGAGCAAGCAGTACAGTGTATCCCCTTAGAGGCCATAGTTGATGGAGCAAGCAGTACAGTGTATCCCCTTAGAGGCCTTAGTTGATGGAGCAAGCAGTACAATGTATCCCCTTAGCGGCCATAGTTGATGGAACAAGCAGTACAATGTATCCCCTTAGAGGCCTTAGTTGATGGAGCAAGCAGTACAATGTATCCCCTTAGAGGCCTTAGTTGATGGAGCAAGCAGTACAGTGTATCAGTACAGTGTATCCCCTTACAGGCCATAGTTGATGGAGCAAGCAGTACAGTGTATCCCCTTACAGGCCATAGTTGATGGAGCAAGCAGTACAGTGTATCCCCTTACAGGCCATAGTTGATGAAGCAAGCAGTACAATGTATCCCCTTACAGGCCTTAGTTGATGGAGCAAGCAGTACAGTGTATCCCCTTAGAGGCCATAGTTGATGGAGCAAGCAGTACAGTGTATCCCCTTACAGGCCATAGTTGATGGAGCAAGCAGTACAATGTATCCCCTTAGAGACCATAGTTGATGGAGCAAGCAGTACAATGTCATCAGCATGATATGACTAATAATTGTATGGCCACTCAGGGCAGCTCAGCATCTGCTTTTCTTTCGAAATTAGACATATATAACAAGATAATATTCTACAAATGTATACAAATTTTTAATAGAATGTTTAGTAAATAAAATATGTTTATTATGAACTTAACAGTTAGAAATAAATTAAATTGATATATGTTAAAATTCTGCCTGCAAAATTAAGATTGTCACTTGTCGGTAGGTATGTTTCCAGTTCTCGGCTGCATTGCCCATATAAGATCATGGACATGAAAGATTGCTCTCTCACAGCAAGTGTACCCACAATCGTATTCAATGCGATGACGCTGGGATCTCTACATGCTACACACACACTGTGAGAACTGTCTTCAAACAAGAGTTGAAGACAATGTGTTTCCTCATCCCAAAGTTCATCTGCTGCAGCAATACTGAAATATAAAATAAAAAATATATCATCTTAAAAAATGTATTACTGTGTTCACACATAGTTTTTTACAAATGAAAACATTCTAATATAAAATATACATAGATAATTTGCTATTTGAACCCAGTGACTGGCTAAGAACTAAGGTTTTAAAGATGAGTCATGCTGATTAATACAATGTTGTATTCATGACACTTGAGAAACCCACATTACTGCCACCTTACAATAACAATAGAAAATACCTCAACAATAGAGGTAATTCCACAAAATGGGCATAACTGCATATTATTGAGATAATAGCATATAGGGTATGTGATGTGACTAAAACATGTGCAAACACTATTTTTTAAAAATGTAACTAGAGGACACCAAATTGTTGTTGCAAGTGTTGTTTTGAATTTCAGGGTATGTCTATATCACACACGGAACAATTAACTTTTTTTACCATTGGGTAATTCTTCTTTTTCCTCAAGAGAAGGTGTAAGGTTGTGATGTCTTGTTTATGAAATTGGTGACTCCAAAGAATCATTAATCCTGCATTAGGATTAATGACCACCAGGCTAATCTACTACAGACATCTGATAATCCGATAAAGGGTTCAGCCATCACCCTGCCACAGTCCCTCAAGGGAAGTGATGTTAGCCATCTGCATGTTACATCACCATCCTACCCTTCTATCTAATTTCTATCATTCCTATCATATATATTTAAATAATTCCTACCACGTTTGTTAAGTACCTCATCTTGGCGATGTACCTGGCTCTCCAGTACCGCAACTGGATCAGTCCAGCGTCAGTCGCCTGGGAGGCAGATGCAGCTTGACAAATACAGCTGCCCTCTATGATGCTTGTTTCATCTGTCCACAAAGTTCTTTCACATGATTCTTCGCACACACTTTAACAAAGTCATCGCAGTCTTCATAATTTGTGTCATTTCTTTCATCTCATGTTTCTTTTGTGATGAAGTGTGTCGATGTGTTTGTGCACAACTTGTACAAAGTGTATAAGTTGGTTGTGTTGGAAATTACCAAGAGCTTCATGCTGGTAACATTGATGTGGAGTTATCAGGCCAAATGAAATGTGTGTCTCGGTTAGCTATACATCATATGCTTTCCCTGAGTATAACTGCAGGTTCATAACAAATGCTCTCCATTCTAATTGGTGTTGAATCAATTCTCAATGGTATTTACTGTTTTTGCTGTTGAGAATTCTTTTCATTATTTCCTTTGGTACATCACTAAAAGTTGATTCTAGCATCTTGATGAAACCAGGTTCATATATCCTCTTGGAACACCAGCAAAAAATAAGTGTCAGAAATAATTGAAATTTTTAATACGTTCTGTCTGTATACCATAGATATGAGAATTTCTTTTCTGTTGTATTATTGGTTAGTTGTGGAATGTCCACATATGGGGACATCAGGGCTCGGAGACTACAAAATACAAGTATAATACTCAAATGGAAAACTGATAATCACACTAGAATACAGTATGATGGCTTTAATCGATACACTACGCTACACTAGTAAAACTTAACGAGTGCAAGATGGGTCTGTCACCTCAGGCCAGAAGACCCATGACCCTCGGGACCAAGGGCCCCCTCCACGTTGTCACTCTCTACACCAGCTGTGATTACGGAGGCAGCGACCTCCATATAATCGGTTGACTGACTTTCTCATAAGCTGCCAAAAACTGAAATCTTCCAATGCGCTTACAACGATGTATAGCACCCGCTAGACATCGAAGGTTAAAACGTTTAGCCTGGCTCCGAAAAGCCAGTTACCGGGTTGGACCATGAGGAGGCGTTTTGACATCCCCAACCCAAGACCTCGCAGCGACTTGTTTCAGTTCACTTCTTGTGAAAGTTCCTGAAACAGTTCCACTCGTGCAGAGGAATATGCCGAACTTCTTGCATTTTACATGGGTCTTGCCCTTGTAGCCCTCAAATCTGCACCGGGCAGCATTCTTTACATCACTGGTGACCGGCAGGTGCTTTGCAGACAGTACACAACACACGAGATCAGGCAGAGCCAATACATGGCTTTGGCTCAGTCTGTGGCGGAGAGTCACTGTCAGACGATGATGAATCGGCTGTTACCTCGGAGTTGATGAGGGCCAGTGCCACAGCAATCGTAAAGTTGCGTCTAACAGCAAGTAGTACACATGAATCTATGCATACGTCTGCATGCATACCGCAATACATGGTTAAATGTGTTTATCATCCCATCTCTTGACAGTACATCAGGTTTATGAGAGAAATGCAACGAAGCAGTTGCAGTCTTTGTTGAGGCAAAGCCAGACATTGCACTTGCTGCATTTCATGTAGGCAAAAGCCTCTTTTGTTACCTCGATGATCCAGAGAAAAGCACCTTTTGTTACCTCACTGATCCAGAGAAAAGCACCTTTTGTTACCTCACTGATCCAGAGAAAAGTACCTTTTGTTACCTCACTGATCCAGAGAAAAGCACCTTTTGTTACCTCACTGATCCAGAGAAAAGCACCTTTTGTTACCTCACTGATCCAGAGAAAAGCACCTTTTGTTACCTCACTGATCCAGAGAAAAGCACATATTGTTACCTCACTGATCCAGAGAAAAGCACCTATTGTTACCTCACTGATCCAGAGAAAAGCACCTTTTGTTACCTCACTGATCCAGAGAAAAGCACCTTTTGTTACCTCACTGATCCAGAGAAAAGCACCTTTTGTTACCTCACTGATCCAGAGAAAAGCACCTTTTGTTACCTCACTGATCCAGAGAAAAGCACCTTTTGTTACCTCACTGATCCAGAGAAAAGCACCTTTTGTTACCTCACTGATCCAGAGAAAAGCACCTTTTGTTACCTCACTGATCCAGAGAAAAGCACCTTTTGTTACCTCACTGATCCAGAGAAAAGCACCTTTTGTTACCTCACTGATCCAGAGAAAAGAACCTTTTGTTACCTCACTGATCCAGAGAAAAGCAAAGAACATTAACATAAACAAGGCTTTAAGTAAAGCGAGAGTGAAAGTGGTGCACCCAGTTAGTGACAGTGCTTTAACTAATCTTTTCAAACCATGTATCTATACTTGGACAGTGCTTAGCAATGCCACACAGTACTTGGTGACGAGGTAGTTGGACGTTGGGTCAATAAAACCCACTGATTTATGTACCTGTACATCCACAATAGCAAATAAATAGGTACGAATCGTACTAGGTGCCTTCCCTTCCCTGCAAAGGGCCTCACAGAAACATCTAACAATATAGGGAAAAGCAGGAAGAAATTGGTGCTTGCCCTCTTTAAAAAATTCATAAAATGTTGCCAGTTGGTGCGCTATCTTGCTCTATTACAAGGAGTGTTGGCCTGCTCAATGGTTGTTTTTAAAGCTTTCTCCAAGGCAGCCAATGAATAGGAAGTGGCACCTTGGCTGGAGTGAGTGTTGGTTGCACTACCTTTGCCTTGTCTTCCTGCAACCGAAAAATATAACCTGCGACCACATTCGTCTTACCCAGAATGTGTTTTGCTCAAAAGCAAATGTTGTGGGACATACACAAGACCACTCGCTCTCTAATAAGCTCCATCAAGCTAACATCTTTTGTTGTTTGCTTGTTTATCACATCTACCACTGCGGTGTTGTCCTAAAAGAACAGGACACGGCTGTTGGTAAATATGGAGCCTCAGCAGCACTCAGCTAAAACGTTGGGTAACAGCTCTTTAATAGAGATATGTCAGGAAACTACCTTGTAGTCAGTCACTGTAAAACAAACCCACTAGCATCCGTTGTAAGGTGAAGGACATCTGACGAAGTCCAGTCAACTATCAAGAAAGACATGGTACCATTAAAAGTTTTCAGAAATTCCAACCAGGCCTTGATATCCTTCCGAGCTTCATGGTTAAGCCAGATCAAGTGGTTGGGGTGGGACTTGCCTAAGGTGAGGTTGATGAAACGACGACAGAAAGTTCTACCAGGCGAAATCACTAGGGACCCAACTAGAGACTGAGCCTCCCGCAGTGAAGCCTTTCTTCATTTAGCCATTGCAATGAGCTTGGCACAAAGCGCCGATAGCTTGTCACGGGATAGCTGAATTGTCTGTGCTACTAAATCTGCTTCAATCCCATGAAGAACTACTTTGGAAGTAGGTAACACCGTTTTGGAGTGTTTGATGGCAGCTGTCCGAATAGAACTGACACTGTGAATAGGTCTTTGCGGAAAAAAATGAAGTCATCGATAATGTGACTGATATGTGAAATATTTGCCTTATGTACACATGTCCACTGCACTGCTTGTGACAATGACTCAAACGTCTGACACGACGTGCTGCAGCCCATCGGCAAACACATGTCAAAATAGAATTGCCCCTTAAACTTGAAACCTAGCAGGCGATAGTCAGTAGGGGAAATGGGAATGATCTGCATCCAGTAGGTCTGCTTTTGCCACTAAACACCCTTGTCCCAACTCCAACATAATGCGAATACAATCATCAAGCATTTCAAATGGAACAGCTGAAAATTCTGGAGCATTATGGGAATTGACAGAATTTTCCTTGGGGAAGCTTAAGTCATGAATGAGACGAAAATCCCCCTGGATCCTTTATTGGAACTAAACCTAAAGGCAAGAAAACCATGTTAGATAGAGGGAGATTCTGGTAAGGACCCGCAATTCTACCGTGGGATTTCTCTTTGTCAAGTTTGGTCTGGACAAAAGATACATTATCATTAACAGATTTGCATACATGTTAAGTTTCAGAAATGCCAATCCAGGAGATTTATATGTAAATCGGAGGGTCTCGGAAAAACGGTGATTTATACGTAAATCGGAGGGTCTCAGAAAAACGGGGATTTATACTAAATCAGAGGGTCTCGGAAAAACGGGGATTTATACGTAAACCGTAAATCAGGTATTTGTATGTTAAATGGAGGGTCTAAGAGAACAAAATATTACAAAAAGAATACTTTCACCAATCACCAACAGTTTATATATGATATAAAAGCACATGTCATCCTACACATTTACTGGTGATCCTTCACATAATCCCATGTGGCAACCTTGGCCGACTTGAGAAGATCCTTCTCTGGCACAAATGAATGGCAAGGATCGTCTGTGTTTATTTTACATGACAGCAGCGCACGCAGGGTGTCATTGCCAAGCTGTGATCGAGAGTCATTGTCAATCTTTCGACGCATCGAGAAAACACGCTCGCTCTTGGCGTTGCTGTGGGCAATCACAGAGAGAGTTGTCATCAAACGTGCGAGGAGTGGAAATCACACTGCACCCACAAACGTCTTCTTCTGTCCCAATTTTAGCACAGAAGGTGTCAACACGACTGTCACTGGAGAATGATGGCAGGTTGTCGTCCGGACTCAGCAGGTAGTCCTGGAACTTCGCCACGAGATGATCAAGCTGGTCGGCTGCCACGATGTCAAACTGAGTTGCCAAATTCACGACCATCGCAGGACTCTAGTTGTCACGTCAGGATTCAGCACAGCGAGATCCTTCAGCAATGTGTCGTGGAAAGGGAAAATCCTAACCATTTTCGTGACAATCGTGACGTAAAACTGGCGCACACTGTTGAAGATACGTCTCACTGTGATGTCTCCCAAGTCGTCAGCACTGTCCGCAAGCATGGTACACATCTTCATGCCAACTGTTGAAGATACATCTCACTGTGATGTCTCCCAAGTCGTCAGCACTGTCTGCAAGCATGGTACACATCTTCATGCCAACTGTTGAAGATACGTCTCACTGTGATGTCTCCCAAGTCGTCAGCACTGTCCACAAGCATGGTACACATCTTCATGCCAACTGTTGAAGATACGTCTCACTGTGATGTCTCCCAAGTCGTCAGCACTGTCTGCAAGCATGGTACACATCTTCATGCCAACTGTTGAAGATACGTCTCACTGTGATGTCTCCCAAGTCGTCAGCACTGTCCACAAGCATGGTACACATCTTCATGCCAACTGTTGAAGATACGTCTCACTGTGATGTCTCCCAAGTCGTCAGCACTGTCCGCAAGCATGGTACACATCTTCATGCCAACTGTGAGGATGTCGTTATCAAGCTGCTGAGACCTGTCTGTAAACGACACCTTAGTCAGGTCTGCAGCAGACTTGATTGCTCGCATTGTCACGAACTTGGCCATGAAGAGTCGTAGGAGCCGATTCATCTTGGGTATGAGGACAGCAATCTGTGTAGCGTCTGTCAGGAAGATGGTGTTGAACTTATTTAGCGGCTCGAGGATGAAAGACAGGAACATGAAGTACACCTTCATCTCAAGACTGGCCAGATAGTCTGCACACCGCTTTACACGTCCTGGCCGTTCACGATCCTCGTGGCTCTCAAAGTAGCTGAGCAACGCCAGCCACTGCTGCAGAAAGCGGTTTACGCATCTCTGTAAGCTAAGCCACCGCGTACTGGCGTGCTTCAGAATCTTCAACGGTGCGACGTCACAGAATTCAAGGAACTCACAATACTCTTCCTTGCGTTTCACACTGTGGTTGAAGTGGAAGTAGACGTCGATGAGGACTTCTTCCACAGGCAAGGGTAGCTGCTTGATGACTTGAACACAGCAGAGATTCGCTAGATGGCAGATGCAGCCGATGTCAAGGATGTTTGGCTGTAAGTTCTTGATGCGAGACAACACCGAGTTGTGTCGCCCTTTCATCACACTGCAGTTATCTGATGAAAACGCGAATTCCACGTTTACTGAAAGATAATCAGAAATAGTGAGATAATGCTACAGTACAATGAAAGTGAAATGAAATTATGTTAATCTTTTACTTAGATGGCCTAAATTGGGTTCTGTTAAGAATTTAGGCCAGTTAAATAAAAAATTGCCAAAATTATTAGTAATAATATCAATGTACTTCTTGACATAATAATAATAAGATAACTTCTACAATTCACAGTTGAACAAATCAAAAAGAATAGTGGAGTAGGCATCTTAAATATATTCGATTGGCCAAACTTGCATGGCGAACAATGTCGCTCTTGCCACCGTGCGCTACGTTTATGTGTGTATTGCACACTCTACAATATGCAAATGTCGGTCCCTTGTCACTGTGGCATATAAACTTTAAGTCAGTCACCCAATCCGGTTTGTATCTTGCAGCGTATTTCTTCCTCTTCGCTGAACTAGCGCATGGCGAATCCGACCCGTGCTTCGCCATACTATTGTTTCCGTGCAGCAAACATCGAATCAGGCTTTATAACACTTGGTGCACAAAACACGTGGGGAAAAACAGCCAGTTGAAAATGGTATAAGGCGGCAAGCCCAGACACGTTTGCCGAGTGCAAGAAATACGTTGTGATTACATTGCAAGCCTGAACACATTACAGAAAACAGCCAATCAGAACCAGTATTGACCGGTACTTTCTGTTGACCCGGAAAAACATAATGAGTCAGCCGGAAATAAAACCCAATTACGCCATGCTTAGTTCGGAAAATAACATAGAAAAAAGTTTTGGTTTCACTGAAAATCCAGGAGATTGGTTCTCCTTTCCAGGAGAACAGGAGATTTGGTGGATTTCCAGGAGTCTCCCGACGAATGCGGGAGACTTAACATGTACGGATTTGTGGTTTTCATAAAGACCTTTCTGGGGATCAATGTCAAGGGATGAATGTATTCTAAACCCGGATTGAAAACCAAGAATGAGGGCTGCTTTTGACTTGCAGTCATAACCTTCTAACAGATATTCCAGGATCTTGTGTTTGACAGGTGTAGGAAGGACGAGATGTTTGATGCATATCTACATATTCAAGCTTTGTTAACTGATGTGGCTAAGAAGGGTTTCTTACTCTACAGTTTGAGAAACATTTGGGGACATTCTCAACCCGTCTACCTGCACAAAAAGGCTTCTGGAGTACGTTTCCTCTTAAGCTAACAGTAGGACTGGCACACCTCATACAGGTCAAATTGGAAGTTATCCCATCTGGAAACCTCTGTGGGCGGAACTGGCCATTGTATTCAGTTGCAACATCAGAACCTTTGCGTTGGGCAATTGTTTTAACATGTTTCGTGTAAGGCACTAGTTGGGAAATTGTGGGCCCTGACAGCTGTATAGATCATAAAAAGGTCCAGCCACTCGTCAATCTCGGTGACTAGAACTATCTCCTGCTTTGTTTTGTCTTCGCCTAGCACGCTTGGATCAACGTTTATGTCCAGGATGTCTGAGGCAACTTAGTGGGATGTAATCGGCCGAACAAATGACATCGACTGTCGATTGAGGGAGGCCGTTCCCTTTCCTATGATACGCCATACACAGTGACATCTCACTGTTTTATTCACTGTATTGACTCCCTACAGGCACGTCGCTCAAACGTGGATTCTGTATGGTCGGTGTCCCGGTTGCTGTCGCTGTCACTCGAGTCATCTGATACCAGCGAGGGTTGCACTTGCGTCATTCTCCATGGTCCATCGCTGACTCTGCCTATGTAGACGGGATCGCCTCACCCTCAGCTTACAGGTTCTTGAAACCCTGTGCAATCTGTGTCGAAATGGCCGTCATCGGCATCGGGTACTGGTGACACATCCCAGGGCAATGCCCTATCCCACAAATTATCACCCACACATATTCAATTTATCTCCACACTGGATGGCCAAATGTGGACAAAGGGAAAGCCACACATATCTTCAACATATCTCCACACTGGAGGGCCAATATAAACATTTTGAAAGGAACTTGGCCCATATAAACATGAGAATGCACCACAAGTTCATAGTTACTGGTTAGCAGTTTAACTGTTCGGCCAAGGAATATAAGATGAATGAGAGGAATATGAATATACTTAGGTCTTCCAAGATAACTGCCAGAGTCCACAGCTCCTAAAATAGTTAATGACTCAAAATAGTTAAATGTGTTCATGGCAGCAGCTGTCAATGTTCATTTTGCACTGCAGATATGCAGTGATGGTGTCTGCGTGCAGTCTGTAGCGAGAGTCTTTGTGCAGAATCAAGAAGAGGTGCTCAACTTCGGCATTGCTGTGCGGGAGAGACAAGAGTGGTATCATGACCGTGGCCATCAGAGGGAAGCGTACAACTGACAGAGACGTCCTCAAAGAAAAAATCGTCCTAGAGCGATGGCGTCATCACCCAACAGCTGAAAATCCTCGAACTCCTCTTTCATCTGTTTGGCGTCAACATCGGGGGAAAGGGGGTTGCCAGGCATACAGTCGGCTCATACGTGAAGTCAACATGCGCAGACGGGTCCAGAACACACAAGTCACGCAACACTTGGTCCCCAAACAGGAACTTGTTGACCATCTTGCGAGTGACGGCACAGTAGAAGTCACGCACCTCATTCACAAACCTTGTCTGCTTGAGCGGATCGATATCTTCATCGGCATAGAAGGCACACACCTTCAGGCTGACGTCAAGAGTGGCATCATCGTGCTGGATAATGCAGTCGGTCGTGTTGATGGTACGTAGATCAGTGATGTCACGGATGTATCGAATCTGCATGAACTTGATGAGCAGTTTCCGCAGAAGTTGATCCATCTCTGGAATGAGAATACCAACCGTAGACGCTTCATTCTGAAAGAGCCGGTTAAACTCATTCAAGAGAGGGAGGACGAACTGCAGAAATAGCAGCATCATCTTTGTCAGTGGCTTGTTGAGTCGCTCATGGATACACTTAATTCGCCCTGGCTGCTCCACGTCATCGTGATGGCAAAGTAGCTGGTCAACGCAGGTAGCTGGTTGAGGACACAGTTGATGATCCTCTCGAGCGACAGCCAGCGCGTCTGGCAGTGCTTCAGCACAGCGAGGTTGTTCACTTCTGTGAAGGCTTGGAAGTCTTTATACTCTTCTCAATGCTTCGAGCTGAAGCACAGTTTGAACCAAGTGAATATACCGGTATAAATATTAATTTTTGCTAAATCCTGAAATTAGTGTGTCATGTCTGTATAATACTTTTGTACACATCACTCACAACACAGAATTCCACTGGCTGATCATAATATAATAATAATAATAAAAAGACTTCTTTGGCGCCAATATCCTTGGAAAATTCGAGCTCAGTGGCGCAACAAAACCAAAGGATTAGGCATTCTTGTGACCATGTACAATGCAAAAAGTCATCAACCGATGGATGGAGGTACTAAGGAGGATAGGCCATTTTGAAAAGATAGTTTTTCAGATTACAGCGAAATGAAGCTATATTTCTTGCTGATTTTACGCTGTCGGGGAGTGAATTCCACAGGGTTGGTGCGGCAACCGAGAAAGCTCGAGTTCCAGCGTTTGTCTTAACTCTGGGAACAGAGAGTAAACCAGAACCAGACGACCAAAGCTGTCTGGGCTGTCTTGCTGGAGTGAGCATTGAATGTAAACATGCAGGTTGTTTGGTTGAAAGGGCTTGATAGGTAATTGTACAGATCTTAAAAATAATACGATATCGCACAGGGAGCTAATGCAATGATTTTGGAAGTGGCACTGAGCGAGAGAAACGAGGAGATCATGTAACTACCCTAGCCAGACAATGTTTGAAGTTTTGTAATATCCTTGATAGCAATATTATGAAGGAGGGAATTGCAGTAATCAAGTCTGCTGCTAACAAGAGCTGTTGCAATAGTTTTAGCGACAGAAAGTGACATATACCGGCAAATACGGCGAAGATCACGGATATGATAAAAACAGCAACGACACGTTTGAGAAATATGTTGTCTAAAGTTGAAATTCTTGTCAAAAGTGACTCCCAAATTCTTCGCTGAAGCTGCTGGTGTGATATTTTGACTCAGGATACATGTCGGGAAAAAACCATCAAGTTTGCCACACTGCTTTGGAGTATCAATGATGAGAAATTCAGTTTTGTCTGCGTTGCTGTCAGTCATCCAGAGGAAGATATCCTGGAGACAATCGCTGAGCTGATTTAGGGAGCGATTTGTATCCGATGTAGCCAAAGAAATGTAGATCTGTGTATCATCTGCGTAAAGGTGGTGGTCCAAATTATGATTTTGGATAACAGAGCTGAGCGGCGTAGTGTAAAGAGTGAACAGCAAAGGCCCCAGAACAGAACCCTGGGGGACACCACACGAAGTAGGGAGTGCGGCCGAGAAGCAGTTTGCAATCTTTATGGTTTGGTGTCTACCAGTTAGGTATGATAAAAACCAGTTCAGAGCTTTGCCAGATATGCCATACCACAATGATAAGCGTTTAATAAGTATGCCGTGATCTATGTTATCAAAGGCGGCAGACAGATCCAGCAAGGTTAGTGCTGTTACTTTTCCTTTGTCAATGTTTCAGGTAACGTCATTGTGTACTTTTAAGAGAGCAGTTTTTGTAGAATGAAACTCTTTGTAAGCTGGTTGTGACATATTAGATAAGCAATTTGAGCTGATGTGAGACCTTAGACGACTTGCTACGACTTTCTCAAGTATTTTGGAAATAAAGCTGAGATTGGAAACAGGTCTATAACTGTTTAGATTCTGTAGGCAAAGATGTCTTCTTAAGAAGTGGGTTGACATGGGCCTGTTTAAAATCGTCCGGAAACAAGCCAGAACACAGTGATGCATTTATAATATCCGTTATCGGTTTGAGCAATGTATCAAGACAAGATTTCAACAGCACGGTTGATAGTGGATCAAGCTCACAGGACTTATTTGGGGAAGACATAATTATTTTCTTCACTTCATCAACTGTGGCAGGTTCAAATGATACAAGTAAAGAATTTACTCGTGGAGAGGCCACGTTTACAGTACTAAAAGTATGATCTGGGAAAGCAGAATGGATAAGACTGATTTTGTCAGTTAAATGACTAGAGAACGAGTCACATAAAGACTTGATTGAAACATGATTAGGAAGAGATGGAGCAGGGCGCCTGTGTAGAATTTGATTTATGCAGTTGCATAGCTGACGTGGACTTTCAGAGTTATTTGAGACCATATTTGTGTAATAATCCGATTTAGCTTTGGCCATTTGTCTGTTGCAGTAGTGACAGTGTTTTGAATAATGCGACCTGTCCAAAGACGAGCGTGATTTGCGTCATACGCGCTCAAGATAACGACGACGCCTTTTAGATTGTAGAATTTCAGGAGTCATCCATGGAGCGGGTGGCTTTTGTGATACAGATTTGGATCTTACAGGTGCATGTTTGTTAAGTAAAGACTTGAGTACTTGATAGTACTGTCCACACAAATCGGATAGGTGTCCCTTTGGTTTTATGATTAGGTCGGATTTAAGGATGTCAGCCTTTAAAGCAGCGATGTTAATCTTATGAATATGTCTGTAAAATACATTGTGTTTTGATTCTAATTTAGTTCTGGAAACGTTAACATCGACAATGACTGTGTGGTGGTCTGATAAACCATCCGAAACTGTAGGTGTTTTGATATTGTAACAAGTTGAACGAGTTATAAAAAGATCGAGCCAGTGGCCATGTATGTGTGTCGAAAAGGTAACATGTTGTTTCAAATCAAACGATACCAGGATGTCATTAAAGGTAGTTGTTATTGCTGAAGGTATGTCCAAATGAAGATTAAAATCACCAAAAATATAAAATTCTGAATGAATAGGTTTTTCTAGTAGATCCTGGAATTCTTCAAAGAAATTGGCTGGGTGTCCTGGAGGACGATAAATACAGACGAAATAAGCGGAGAAAGAAGAATCTGAAATTTCAACAGAAATGGATTCAAAACTAGAGTATTGGTTCGAATGTAATTTAACTTTGAACTGTTTTGATACCAAAAAGCCAACACCACCACCTCGTCTAACTGAACGTGGTCGATGATGGAAGGTATAACCAGAAGGAGAAATGTCAGCAATGCAGGCAACTGTATCATGTGATCTGAGCCAGGTCTCAGTTACAGCAAGAATGTCTATTGTTTTAGAAATTAATAAATCGCTAAGTGATGCTGTCTTATCCCGAATTGATCGAACATTTGTGGTAGCCAACCAAATGTTACGCCTGACAGCAGGCCCAGGATTTAGGCTTACGTTGCCCTCTAGCAGTAGAATTATTGCTAATTTAAATGTAAGCGTAGAGCGGGGGATTGGCAGTAACTTGCGATTAAAACAAAGATTAAGACATGGCAAGCTGTGTTAAAATGACAAAGAATGTTGTATTCTCGTAGGTTGGGGAAATGTTGAGATGACAGCCGACCGTTGGAGGGTAAGTGGCTTGCACAGGGCAAAATCACCACCTCTCGAAGCCACTGAACATGATAAAAATAAAACACACAAAAGAAATAACGGCGACATTGTCTTAAAGATAGTCTATTGTCCTCAAATGATGAAAAATGTATAAAATGATAGCAATGTATCGATTCTAAGAATGACGGTTTGACATCGACAATAAAATAAACTGTAAAAACCGTTCGCGCTCAGCATAGGTCAACTGCACTAAAACCGTATAGGCACCGTAGTGGTGCGTGCAGAGTGACAAGACGTTGTGCTCGTGAAAAGAAATTGAAGAGATCATCACCCCCAGGGCAACACTGGGTATAAAAGAACGTCTTGTTGAAGTAGCTTTATTAGTATATAGTTTATAAGGGCCTACCCCTGCCTTTTAGTTTGCTGAGAACCCAGCCGGCGCGAACAATATAAGGCGAGGTCCGTCCTACAAACCAAGTAATACTTATATAAAACGACAGTAATACTTATATAACATCTGAATAGCTCCAAGAACTCGTGAAAGCTGTGCAATGGATGACGCTGATTTGTGCAGGATAAGACGGAGCTTCAGACAAATCGTCTTGTTTGTCCGACAGGCGTTACGATCTAGGGTGACTCTATATCATAAAGTTCAGTGTCGGTTAAAAAGCCTGGTTAGTACGAAAGATATGCGGCAGGGATATATAGCATGGATAGACAGCGTGTATGTATATGTCACGCTAGGTGTTGATATCCGAGCAAGTGCGTCTAACAAGCTATGTTCAGTTAAGACATACGGTAGCCTTGTTGGCCGTAGGGTCTTTGTTTACACAGATCGGCCTTGACCCAAAGGGCAGGAAATACAAATTTAATCTGCCTGGTCTAAGTGCAGATTTTACTTAGCTGCATTCAGTATATAGCATTCAGGTTCCTCCCGTCTGGGTCTTCATGTTGTACTTGATCGATGTACCGAACAATAATCAAGGCATATTATTATATAAGTTAGCAAAAACGACAAATTCCACCAGAGATCCGAACCGAGAACACCACCGGTGACCACGCCACCTAGCGACCGCCCCATCACGTTGCAATTGTCGCTGGCGAAACCAACACAGTTTCCCCATGGGATGTCAAGTTACCTATAACACAATGTTGTATGTTTAGTAAAAGGGCATTCGTGAAAAAACACACAGATCAGTCATCAAAGAAATGCTAAAAAAAATAGTTTGCTGATGCATAGTCATATAATATAGAACAATATTTCATATCCAAGCATCACGTGTCCAGTCACCAATCGTGTCTCACTAGTGCCGTAAATGGACAGAAATACCTATTGATGTCTTGGCTTGCCATAATTTAATTTAAGTCATCGGCAAGGCTTTTACGGCAACAATACTATCAAAACCTGAACCCTAACTATCATCTTGAACGGCATTGTTAAATATCCGTAGGGTACAATCAACCAAATAACGGTAGGAAAATTTTAATAATGTTGACTAACATGAATATAGGCAATAGGCCTATTAATTGTCCAATAATATGTGTACGAGTAATGCCAGCTAACAATGCCATAATTCATTTTAATAATTAATTTTTAATTTAAGTTTCCGTGTATAATACGCATCTTTTCCCTTCATTTTTTACTTAAAAGTCCGGGTGCGTATTATACATGGTGATAGGGCAAAAAAAAATGTTCTCCAACCGGATATGGATAGCGCTACTGGAACACTAGTACTATGACATCAATGAGCGGGAAGCGTACGCGACCGGGAGCGTCGCTGACCGGGAATAACGCAGAAATGTGTGGACGGTGTTGGGTTAATACGCTCAAATATGTGTTGCTCCCTGAGCGCCAAGGCATCGTGATTGGCATTTTTGAATCACGTGAGCGACCTGAATAGATAGTCAGCCAATGTGACTCGAAGTTGTGAATGTAAATAAAGATGACTGTACCGGATATATGCTTCGCAACATATCAGAATAGAGCTTGGTATTAATTTTAAATTGAGATCACAATGACACAAATTATGTTCTAACAAGCCCAGATTTAATCAGTTCCGCAATGGTCAAGTTACAATGCAAGTTACGTAGGGCTTACACGACTAACGAGGTGATATATCGTCGCGTGCGATGAGCCGGCGGCATTGTCCGAACTTGCGTGACATGTTTACGATTCTGAGATGGATTCAAGGATCATCACACAAACGAACTTTGATGAAATGACTGTGAGTCGTGCTTCAATCAAACTATCAGAAGTGGGGAAATCAGGGGTCAGTGCCAAAAGTTGGGGTGCGTATTATACATGGTAATATAGAAATTCTATCAGAATTTAGCAAAAGTTATGGTGCGTATTATACATGGGGGCATATTATACACGGAAACTTACGGTACCTGAAAATCTTGTCGATAACGCCAAAGATATCTTCCGCTTTATCGCAGTTGCACACTGGCAAGTCAAGTAACCTGGTGACACAGCACCCAGTTGGGCAAAAAAACATTAAAATTAGATGTAATCCGCTAGGTTTTGCTTGAAACTTGCTTACTTCTATTGCAATCGCCAACAATAGTTTGACACAGCGCCCAGTTGGGCAAAAAAACATTAAAATTAAATGTAATCCGCTAGGTTTTGCTTGAAACTTGCTTACTTCTATTGCAATCACCAACAATAGTTTGCGATTCGTCTGTCATACATTATATCGTTACTAAAATACAGGAAACGTATCTTAGTACGATTTTCCCATCAATTTGTAACAAATCCGTATGAAAACGTGATACAGCCATATCAATCTCAAAATCTTAATAATCCGTATAACAATCCATACGATGTGGCATGTCTATTTTAAAGTGCAAATTAAACCACTTCAGTGGTAGCAATTCAAAAACTTTAGTTTGTGCAAACAATATGTATGTATGTCAGCACGGTCTGATATGGTATGTCAGCACGGTCTGATAAATTTACACCATTGCGCAAACATTCAGCCAAATTAGAAAACCTTTGGTGCGTTAACATGGACACGTGGGAGGACAGGACAGGACAAAGGGTTACCTTACACACCGCACAGTCGTTCATGCATAAGTTAGCAAATCGAACCAAAGTATTTGCCAGGTCATTAATGGTCACATTCAAAGCATCAATATTATTTGTTCCAATTACAATCATCGAGAGTCCAGGCCTGAATTTTTAAACTTTATCCAGTATTTTGGGTGACAACAAAGCTGCAGTTTTCAGCCCGCCAATATCAAACAGTCAACAAGTAGTTTCTTCTTTCGTCAAATTCGAAATTAATGCAATCGGTCGCTTTCATGAATGTATTTAATCGGATGAAGGAATGTCCAAGTAATAGCACACGATCCATTTAGGATACACTCACCTTCTATTTCGAAGGAGTTGCTTACTCTAGCAACAAGCAAACTTTTGCAAAACGATTTTCAAGCATGATTTTCAAACGGAGTGGAAACAAACGTTGCTAACTGTGCGATACAGAAACAGCAACTGAATTTGAAATACCTCTCATCCAGCACAAAGCCACTACCAACCAATCACCTGCTATAGCGGGGCCATGTGCCAACATTGGCCGATACCATTTGCACCACCTTGTGATTACTGTTCAAGTAACCCTGTCTGGACTTCTAGTTAAGGCTAATAATAGAGGGGGCGCCACCAAATACTGTCAGCACCTCCCAAGCCTCACATGTATATCTCTGCTCGGTGGACCCCGACTTACTCGCAAAAAGTTATTTTGTCTTTTGGACAAAATGGCATTTTTGCACACTATACAGGTAGGTATGATACGCAGCCTTGTGCAACAGGTAGGTATGATACGCAGCCTTGTGCAACAGGTTGGTATGATACGCAGCCTTGTGCAACAGGTTGGTATGATACGCAGCCTTGTGCAACAGGTTGGTATGATACGCAGCCTTGTGCAACAGGTTGGTATGATACGCAGCCTTGTGCAACAGGTTGGTATGATACGCAGCCTTGTCCAACAGGTTGGTATGATACGCAGCCTTGTCCAACAGGTTCAGTATATTCAAGAGCACCTGGCGTTGTGTACACTCTGCTCATCTGTGTACACTCTGCTCATCTGTGTACACTCTGCTCATCTGTGTACACTCTGCTCATCTGTGTACACTCTGCCCATCTGTGTACACTCTGCTCATCTGTGTACACTCTGCTCATCTGACAACTTATAAACAATGATTTTTATTAATAAAGCAAAAGCAATAATCGTAATGGATAAAATTAATAAATATTACTAATCACACATTTTCTAGTTATGGTATTTTGTGTTTGTTTCTTCGCTACAGATTCTCCTGTGAATGCTTTTCATCATTTTAACTGCTTCTTATCACTTTTGACCTTGCCCTCTGCATTGGGAAAATATGACCCTCATGTGAACTTGTAGCGCCCCCCCCCCCGAGTCTGAAAATATAATGCCTGTGTAGACTTGTGGCACCCCTGGAATCTATTTAGAAAATATAGCCCCACATAAACTTGTGGCACCCCCTGGAGTCTGTATTGGAAAAATGACCCCCCTCTTGTGAAAAGCTGGCTACGGGCCTGATTTGAGTGCACATTAACAGCTGTCTCAGATGGGCTGTCATTTTTCATCACGCACTAAAATGCCTTTGATTGGCTGATTTGCTTTAATTTGGAGCTAGCATGAAATGAATTGGAATGTTGTGCTAGTCGTTGTGAAACAGAAGACCAACCATACAGGCTTTCTGGACCTTTTTTCTACAATAATTTTGAGGGTGGTGGTCTTCCCTGCTCCATTTGGACCCCATAGCCCAAACCCCTCTGCGCCTTCCAAGGCAAATGTGTGGTTGCAGACTGCAACTTTGGACACTGGTTTTAAATAGACGTTTGCTACAACTCTTCATAAACTCCTTGTACAGACTGCACATTATTATTTATGTATATTTATTTAATCAGTTATCAGTTATAATTGTATTACTATTATATTGCTATGTGGTGTGATATTTATTTTTAAATAATTATTATTAGTAGTAGTACTTTATTCTATTTCTTTATTTAGTAATTTTTAATATGCTGTGAAGCACTGCAGAGATGCATGGATCTGTGAAGCACTGCAGAGATGCATGGATCTGTGAAGCACTGCAGAGATGTATGGATCTGTGAAGCACTGCAGAGATGCATGGATCTGGTGCTCTTTAAAATATATTATTATTATTACACACAAATACGTAGTGGCATGAGAAAACCTGTTTACGTGGTCAAAATAGTAGATTTTGTGTTTTTTCACGGGTCATGTAGAGCAGACTCTTGATGATTATTGTACACTTTACATTTTGCAAATCGGACAGTTATTAGAAGAGATATCAAACATTTAACATCATAAAATAGTGACGTTTGAGAATGATGCATCTAAGAAAAATCTGTGTAAACATTCAGAAACAAATGCACGCACACGCACATCATGATCACTCTCCTACAGCATCGTTTCTCATCCTGCTGACCATCGTAGAGCTAGCCTACTGGGAGAACACATACATGATCACTCTCCTACAGCATCGTTTCTCATCCTGCTGACCATCGCAGAGCTAGCCTACTGGGAGAACACACACATCATGATCACTCTCCTACAGCATCGTTTCTCATCCTGCTGACCTTCACAGAGCTAGCCTACTGGGAGAACACACACATCATGATCACTCTCCTACAGCATCATTTCTCATCCTGCTGACCTTCACAGAGCTAGCCTACTGGGAGAACACACACATCATGATCACTCTCCTACAGCATCGTTTCTCATCCTGCTGACCTTCACAGAGCTAGCCTACTGGGAGAACACACACATCATGATCACTCTCCTACAGCATCGTTTCTCATCCTGCTGACCTTCAAAGAGCTAGCCTACTGGGAGAACACACACATCATGATCACTCTCCTACAGCATCGTTTCTCATCCTGCTGACCTTCAAAGAGCTAGCCTACTGGGAGAACACACACATGATCACTCTTCTACAGCATCGTTTCTCATCCTGCTGACCTTCACAGAGCTAGCCTACTGGGAGAACACACACATGATCACTCTTCTACAGCATCGTTTCTCATCCTGCTGACCTTCACAGAGCTAGCCTACTGGGAGAACACATACATCATGATCACTCTCCTACAGCATCGTTTCTCATCCTGCTGACCTTCATAGAGCTAGCCTACTGGGAGAACACATACACATGATCACTCTCCTACAGCATCGTTTCTCATCCTGCTGAACTTCACAGAGCTAGCCTACTGGGAAAACACACACATGATCACTCTCCTACAGCATCGTTTCTCATCCTGCTGACCTTCACAGAGCTAGCCTACTGGGAGAACACACACATGATCACTCTTCTACAGCATCGTTTCTCATCCTGCTGACCTTCACAGAGCTAGCCTACTGGGAGAACACATACATCATGATCACTCTCCTACAGCATCGTTTCTCATCCTGCTGAACTTCACAGAGCTAGCCTACTGGGAGAACACACACATGATCACTCTCCTACAGCATCGTTTCTCATCCTGCTGACCTTCACAGAGCTAGCCTACTGGGAGAACACACACATGATCACTCTCCTACAGCATCGTTTCTCATCCTGCTGAACTTCGCAGAGCTAGCCTACTGGGAGAACACACACATGATCACTCTCCTACAGCATCGTTTCTCATCCTGCTGACCTTCACAGAGCTAGCCTACTGGGAGAACACACACATGATCACTCTCCTACAGCATCGTTTCTCATCCTGCTGAACTTCGCAGAGCTAGCCTACTGGGAGAACACACACATGATCACTCTCCTACAGCATCGTTTCTCATCCTGCTGAACTTCGCAGAGCTAGCCTACTGGGAGAACACACACATGATCACTCTCCTACAGCATCGTTTCTCATCCTGCTGACCTTCACAGAGCTAGCCTACTGGGAGAACACACACATCATGATCACTCTCCTACAGCATCATTTCTCATCCTGCTGACCTTCACAGAGCTAGCCTACTGGGAGAACACACACACACATCATGATCACTCTCCTACAGCATCGTTTCTCATCCTGCTGACCTTCACAGAGCTAGCCTACTGGGAGAACACACACACATCATGATCACTCTCCTACAGCATCGTTTCTCATCCTGCTGACCTTCACAGAGCTAGCCTACTGGGAGAACACACACACATCATGATCACTCTCCTACAGCATCGTTTCTCATCCTGCTGACCTTCACAGAGCTAGCCTACTGGGATGACACACACATCATGATCACTCTCCTACAGCATCGTTTCTCATCCTGCTGACCTTCACAGAGCTAGCCTACTGGGAGAACACACACATCATGATCACTCTCCTACAGCATCGTTTCTCATCCTGCTGACCATCGCAGAGCTAGCCTACTGGGAGAACACACACACATCATGATCACTCTCCTACAGCATCGTTTCTCATCCTGCTGACCTTCACAGAGCTAGCCTACTGGGATGACACACACATCATGATCACTCTCCTACAGCATCGTTTCTCATCCTGCTGACCTTCACAGAGCTAGCCTACTGGGAGAACACACACATCATGATCACTCTCCTACAGCATCGTTTCTCATCCTGCTGACCATCGCAGAGCTAGCCTACTGGGAGAACACACACATCATGATCACTCTCCTACAGCATCGTTTCTCATCCTGCTGACCATCGCAGAGCTAGCCTACTGGGAGAACGCACACATCATGATCACTCTCCTACAGCATCGTTTCTCATCCTGCTGACCATCGCAGAGCTAGCCTACTGGGAGAACGCACACATCATGATCACTCTCCTACAGCATCGTTTCTCATCCTGCTGACCATCGCAGAGCTAGCCTACTGGGAGAACGCACACATCATGATCACTCTCCTACAGCATCGTTTCTCATCCTGCTGACCATCGCAGAGCTAGCCTACTGGGAGAACGCACACATCATGATCACTCTCCTACAGCATCGTTTCTCATCCTGCTGACCATCGCAGAGCTAGCCTACTGGGAGAACACACACATGATCACTCTCCTACAGCATCGTTTCTCATCCTGCTGACCTTCACAGAGCTAGCCTACTGGGAGAACACACACATCATGATCACTCTCCTACAGCATCATTTCTCATCCTGCTGACCTTCACAGAGCTAGCCTACTGGGAGAACACACACATGATCACTCTCCTACAGCATCATTTCTCATCCTGCTGACCTTCACAGAGCTAGCCTACTGGGAGAACACACACATCATGATCTACAACTTTTACTAAAGTATGACTTCAGTGTAACTAAAACTTATTTTGCTGATGGAAAAATCAAGAAAAGTGTGATATAATGTGGAAGTGCACTATTGAAAAATGCCCCTTTGCTATTGTAGACGGGAGACTACCTCAAGGGGGTAGGCAGTGATGGTGAGAGCAACGAAGCTTCTGGTCTGGAGGTGGACCTACCAAACTGCAAGACAGGACAACATATCACCCTGGGTAAATAAATGTAGCTTCATGTGGCACAAGCTGGTTAATGACTTAATTGGTGCATTTAGTGGAAACCCTAAGCCAGGATTTCAGCTCTGGAGCAGTTATGAACTTTCTTACCAAAAACTTTGTGGTCAGAAACCACTGTTCAGACTAGTTTAGCAAGGACGTACTTTTCAGCGATGTGCAGAACAGCATAAAATTTGTCAAGTGAAGTTTAAAAATAAAAACTATTAAAACTTGCACTAAACATTTTTCACCTAGTATTTCTGGGCTGAGAAAACTCACCGATTGTTGTGCAGAGTATGGCAGTATGTTTGATATAACTTACAATGTCAACAAATCTTTCTGTATGGTTATTGGAGACAAGCCTCAGGACAAGAAAAATATTCACCCTGTTGTTATCAATAACCATTCATACCTCACACTGAGAAATGTAAATACCTTGACTATATTATAAACAATAACCTTACTGATGATGATGAATTTGCCAGGCAGAAAAGATTTATTTATGTTCAGGCAAATGTTTTAGCCGGAAACTTTCACTTATGCAGCAGCACCATTAAAACAACTTTATTGAATTCATCCTGTGGTGTATTGTACACCTCAAGTCTAGTGTAATTTTTTTAAAGCAGAGTGAAAGGCATTACTGTTGCATATAACAAAATTTTTATAATTCTACACTACACCCTGTCGTAGCACAATTCATGAAATGATAGCAAAGAAAATTAAGAAGATGAAAGATAATAAATCACCTGGAGTTGATGGGATACCACCAAAACTGCTAAAGGAAATTGTTGATCAAATTAGTACACCACTTGCAAACTTATTTAACTTGTCACTAGAAGAAGGAATAGTTCCTTCAGAATGGAAAGAAGCAAACATTACGCCGCTGTTTAAGAAGGGATCGAGGAAGAAGCCAGAAAATTACAGACCAGTGAGTTTAACATCAGTTGTATGTAAATTACTTGAAACATTAATTAGAGACCACATGGTGGAATTCTCATAAACATAAATTAATAAATACATCTCAACATGGATTCCTAAAAGCAAGGTCATGTCTAACCAATCTCTTATGTTTTTAGAAGAAATTACAAAGTGGGTAGATGACGGGTCACCAGTGGATGTTGTCTACTTAGATTTTCAGAAAGCTTTCGATAAAGTGCCACATCAAAGATTGTTACTTAAACTAAAAGCCCATGGTATAGGCAATGATGTAATCAACTGGATAGAAAAGTGGCTTACACACAGAAGACAGAGAGTAATAGTAGATGGTAAGATTTCAAACTGGAAATCTGTTTTGAGTGGGGTACCACAGGGATCAGTGTTAGGCCCTATACTGTTTTTAATATATATAAATGATTTGGAGGATGACATATCTAGCAAAGTACTCAAATTTGCAGATGACACAAAGGTATTCAGAAAGGTTACTAATGATACAGATAAACAAAGTTTACAGGATGATCTAGAAAAATTAGTTAAATGGTCAGAAAAATGGCAAATGTTATTCAATTTTGGGAAGTGTAAATGTATACACATAGGACATGGAAATATGGACGAGGAATATAAAATGGGGGATGCTGTACTAGGTAGAACCACACAAGAAAAGGATTTAGGAGTAATATTTAATGCTGACATGAAAGTTTCAGAGCAATGTGGGATTGCTGCTTCGAAAGGAAATCAAATTCTAGGCCTAATTAGGAGAACTATCACGTATAAGGAGAAACATCTAATTGTACCCTGTACAAAGCAATAGTTAGACCACATTTGGAATATTGTATTCAAGCATGGAGGCCATATCGTAAAAAAGACATAGATAAGCTAGAAAGAATACAAACGAAGAGCAACTAAGATGATTCCAGAATTAAGAGACCTTAGTTACGAAAGTCGCTTATTACAATGTGGTTTGACAACACTAGAGACCAGGAGACTAAGAGGAGACCAAATAGAAGTGTTTAAAATAGTGAACGGTTATGAGGATGTTGATAGGAATATGTTCTTCAAACTTAAAGAAGGCAGTAGAACCAGAGGACACAAAGCAGCATTAGTTAAGGAGCAGTGTAGGTTGGACATGAGAAAGTACTCATTCTCACAGAGGGTGATAAATGAATGGAACAAACTGCCAAACGATTGTGTTAATGCTAGTAGTGTGAATATGTTTAAAAATAGAATTGACAGATATCTGATAAGGGCGAGCTACACATAGATGAGAAAATTGTTGGACTCTCGATAAGCCAATGGCTTCCTTGTCCACTTGCCATCTGGAACTTGTTCGAGATGGCAATCTTGTTAAATCTTGTTAAATGTGTTCGCTACAAATTATGTAAAATCTTTTAACGAACGCATTCGCTCATCAATATCTAGCCTTTTATGCCATTTAGAAAAGTCCGATAATTACATACTTTCTCACTTTTATTTATTACAGAAGTCCAACGATTAAATATTGGATTGATCAATTGTATACTTTTAATACATAACATGTGTATACTTATATATATACATATATTTATATTTTTTATTCTTAACTTCTTTTACATGTACTTTTACTACACGATGTATGTATATACATATATTTTTTATTCTTTCTACATGTACTTTTAATGCATAACATGTGTATTGTATTGTGTTATAGATATGGACTTTTATCTGAAATAAATCATTATATTATTGTTATAAATAGAGGACTTAAAGGTAGGCGACTAGTGTGAAAGCAAACTTGAGAAACTTAAAATTTTACAGGTTGTTTAGAATCCATTAGACCCCAAAAGCTCAAAAAGCAATTGTATTTTATGTATTTTAGTAGCAGTAAAACCATTTTATGTATTTAGGTAGCGGTAAAACCACATTTAGTTAAATTTTTGCACTATTCAATATTTGACCCACAAGGAGTAATACCACTTCAGTAAATCTTGGCCAAAATGTTTGTTTATTATTTAGCACTATGACAAGGCAAACAAGTTGGGGGTTCCCATGCAAAATTTTTAAATATATGAAATAGTAACAGCTACATTTCGCAACGAAATTAACAAAACTGTTAGCAAAAGCCAAATTTTACCCATAAGAAGTAATGGCATTCCAGTAAAAGTTGGCCGAACTATTCATCTCTATATACATAAAAAACTAATGAAGTGCCTGACAAAAAAACAGTGTTTGCTATCTTAAAATCACATTTTCCAAGTTCCGAACTAAATTTTCTGTGACGAATTTACACCATTGTCCGCCGGGGGCTCCACTGTTACTACATGTAATGTAGTTTCAGTCGACAGTATAATTTTTGTGTTGATTTCATGTTATGACTACGATGTGCAGTTGGCGTGATTTCAAGGTAGCTGCCTACCTTAAATAGAATGAAATTGAGTGACATAATTTACATATTCCGAATTTACTACATATAAACTGTTATGAGTGCAAAGATTGACTTTATTCAAAGTCGAGAGAGTGAGGCTGCTATGCTTGTTCATCCAAGATTCAACCTATCCAAGGAAACCTAAATTAAAACTAACTTAATGACAAGAGAGGTGATGAACTTGATCTTTGCACTCTTCCTCAGAGGAGGTGAGAAAGCAGCTGGACTCGCTGCATCGCTGCCAGTCCCTGGAGGAGGTGCAGAAGTTGCATGAAGCAGGAGATCATGAGCAGGTCGTTGAACTATTGCTGTCTGCCCAGCAGAAGAACAAGGTGGGTTTATGTAACTGCCCTTGTAATGGTCAAATCATTGTAACGTGGCATGTCAATGAACTACACTATTTATGACCATATCATTGTAAAGTAGGGCTATCAGATTTATCAGAGGCAACCGTAAATATAGAATAAAAAAAAAATTTCATCACAGGTAAAATTCAAATAGACCTGACTGTTGGTCAGGTTTTGGGGTGGTCATTGACGAGGGGTCGTTTATACAGTGTATCTAGTCCATCAATAAAAATGGCCGGGAAAGGAGGGTGATAATTAATGAGGGAGGCTGTTAATCAGGGGTTACTGTGTACTACTTTCACAGCCCACACTTCACAGTGCCATGTCAGGGTTTTTGTTAAGTGTGGCTATAGCAGGGACCATGAACCCTAAAGCAGGGACCACTTATCATGCTCAGGTTGTGGCCGAGTCACTACATATCACAGACCACAGTGGATACACCGGGAATTTATATATAATGTAATTGAACCAGCATTTTAGGATGTAGCACCAATGAATGATAAGCAGAAGGACAATGTGTGCACAAAAATAAAACATATAATTGCTTTAATTTCCCAGAGTGATTTCAACAAACTGTGTTTAATTGTTGTGTTTACAGTTCAAGGTCCATTTCTGTCATAACCTCTAAAATATACCTTGACGTTTGATTTTTCCGATATTTTACGAATTTCAACACCCAAAATGTGAATGTGGGACAATTTCTATGATAACCATTTTTTGCAAGTTGTGCACATTCCTTTATTAGGTATTAAAAAAAACATATTAAAATTTCAGGAGTTTAGTTTATATAGTAATAGAAAATTGCTGTTTTGCCTCATCGCCTTTTTCTCCCAAATAGGCCAACAATGCCCATACACATGTTCAAGACCGCATAACAAATTAATGAATAATATGAATTATCTCACAGCAACAAATAGCAAAGGTTACTAATAGTACCTTGTTGACATGAACATTGGAAATGGTCGTGTGTCCAAACTTCTTGCTTTTCCAAATTACAAAAAATACTTATTGCGTTACATAATTGTTGAAATGTACATCGTTTGCCACAGTTGGTCACATAATTGTCCTGCTTTGTTGTTTGTTAAGCGGGGTTATTCAAGGTTGATTTGATAGCACTTGCTTCTTTATGTCACACATTTTTTCAAAAGGAAGCAAGTGACGCTAGGTCACCAAATAATCAATGTCATAAACAGTATAGTAACTTAGGCAAGAATCGTTGTGCCGAGCCAGTCGCCATACGTAATAGAATATACCGCTTTCACAAAATCAGAAGAAATTTTTGCCTCAGACATCCATATTCTAAATCACTAACAATTATTTCATCGTTGCAGTGCAAACCAGTTGTTAGAAAAGTTGTTTAGAAAAAAGATTATCGAACGACACAAATTATATTATGTACTAGTCTATAACCTAGGCCTAGGGCCTAGCCTTCAGCAAATGGTGCAGCAACCAGTATACAAGTAATTTTTTATCAATACGCATAGTCAAATAGTCCGTCATCGTTACTTGATCCCATTTGCCATTTCATAACAGTATATGTCAGACTAAGTCACTAGCAGGGTTCGCCACACGCCAGCAGCATTAGGAAGTCAGTCGCCATACCATTTTGTTCTATCTGGGTTTTGCTGTTGTATAGGCGAAGGACTCGCTCGTCAAAAACGTCCGCATTTTCATGAAACGTGAAATCTTACAAAAATGCCATAAACAGAGCAATAAACACGTATTTCATGTCTGTATGCATTCTTATATGTATATCAATAAAGTTACCTGACAATAACCATGTAAAAGTGTAAAATTATTACCTTTTTGCCAGAACGCATGAGTTTCTGACATTTGACAGATTACCGGATGTTGTGTGAGTGCGATTACAAAACGAGAATCTCGTAGGACAACGTAAGGTTATGCTAATAATTGCCGTCTGCTGGCCATAGAGTTGCATCATTAATCATCCCCCTATAAACTACAAGCTCGATGATGGGATGGATGATTCTGCCTACAGCAGCATACCAGTTCCGTAAAACTCTGGCAATAATGGAATATTCAGACGCTATTTAAGGATAATGTTGGCCAAGTTCAATGACTAACATTTCGGGATATGCTTTAACAAACGTTACCTTTACTTTTAAATTTGTTTTTAAAAAATACACTATGGACGATTGTCTCTTAGACATCCTATTTTGCTGAACTAGCGCCGCTACGCGTGACGTGGTTGCCAATCTGTCCGCTGGGCGCTTGGTGGACTGTCTACTAACTATGAACCACAAGTAACGCTACGAGTAAATATGCTTTGGTGACGTGTAAAATTTATGTACGAATGATTTAAAACTGCCATTTATTAACACAAAATGACATTCGTTGACCGGCCCTGTTTTGCTGCCACATGTTGTTATCATCAACGATTGCTGACCTGTCTGTGGGACGTCGACGCTGCAATGTTTAATGCAAAAGCAGGTCGGACGCGAGGGGTAATAAAAAGCGGCCTTCCTCGACTACGATAGCCAGGAACATGGACCGCCATAGCCGGGTAAATTACCCGGGTCCCGGCTCTTAACAAAAACCCTGCATGTAAAATCACTTCCACGCATGCAACAGTAGAACCATGACAGATGCTAATTAAATTATTATAGCTAAAAGAGATGGTATTATTGGTATGCCAGTCATACATGTCCACAATATATCATCCAAGTGGTAATGATTTATTGTATTCAATAATTTTTAAGTTGATGATAGAATTTTAGCCACAAATCTATAAAAATATTTTAAAGGTATAAAGTCTGACAATTTTTTGGTCAAATCATGTTACATAGTATCGACTATGCCTCTTTTAACATCTTCACTGCCAAACATGTTTTAATGAACTACTTTTTCATAAATTTGATCATTATTTGTTTGAGTATCGGCCTTGTTGTTCAGCATGCCATGTAAATGTTTGAGTATCGGCCTTGTTGTTCAGCATGCCATGTAAATGTTTGAGTATCGGCCTTGTTGTTCAGCTTGCCATGTAAATGTTTGAGTATCGGCCTTGTTGTTCAGCATGCCATGTAAATGTTTGAGTATCGGCCTTGTTGTTCAGCATGCCATGTAAATGTGACTTTCGAGTTGAAATATTCAAAGTAAACAGGTAACAGTCAAATTAGAACAAAATGTGGCTTATTGAAATATGTTTGGGTGTTGAAGATGTCAGAATAGATATAGTTTATTCTATATAACATGATTTTGTGATAAAAACGATCAGGCTTTGTACCTTTAAAATAAATTTTTCTGTTGGTTGTGAGACAGCAACAGGCGGTGTGACGTGTTGTCACGAGGCTCAATGTGAGCATGTGGCGATGACAGTCTTCATGCAGCTTGGGACCTGTGGTTGGTGTGTTATGTTGGTTTCCCTGCTGCAGGGTGTTCCCGGGGTACTCCCAGAACGACCAGCCCAACTTCTCCTACTGCAGGACTCCCTCCTCAAACTGAACGACTACAAGGTGGGTCTCCCCCAGTTTGCTTCAGTTAGTCACAAAATTAAATTTTTAATGGTTTTGTTGCTAATTTTTTATGGCCAAAGATGTGTATGTTGTTGATTTTTTTACATGAGAGTTATGTTAGAACTAAACAAATATGTTGTGTTTTTCAGTTAGTCAGTTGTAAGCTGAAAACAATATTGCCGATATAATACGTTAACCACAATGAGTGGTGTCATGTAACAAAATAAAAGTACTTTGTTACAATACTTGAGTATTTATTTCAAATAATAGGCATGTAATGAAGTAGAATTTTTACTAAATACTTTTACTTGTAATGAAGTAGTTGTATCTAAATAACGCAACTTATTACTTTGTTACTTTTATTTGCCTTTGTTTTCGTTACATTTTTTGCAAAACTTTCTGCTGCTAGTGGTGACCCATCAATGACATTTCAAAAACGGTTCCTAGTCACCATCCGCAGGCCAAAAGCTATCGATATTATCCAACAGCAGGCCAATTCATATTTGCATACAAGCCTCTCTGGGAAATCGAAGCAATCACTGTTTTATTTATATATGAACGAAGTCTGCCAAATATTGGCATAGGTCAGGTCAAGGCATGAAATGTCACTTCGAGCACACAACACGCTTGAACGCCATTTAAAGCCATGGTGCAAATGTCTGTGTTGCACCATTGAAACGTATTAATCAGTATGTTTCCGATACGTATTATAAATATTCAAATTTGCAATTTTTATATTGTATTGATAATCCCCATACACTGATACAATTGTGATATTCATAAGTGAACGCGCACCGTGGATCGAGAACTGCACCGATTTTCGCCCATTGTCAGCCTACGGCCTTACTGGCTTACAGCAATAAGCATAAATTTTATTTCATGAATAAAATTCATATTGAGATGTTTAATAAATTCATAATAATGATTAGTTTACAGAACTAAAGAGTAATGGATTTATACTCTGCCATTCAGTAGCATCTTTTCCTAGTACTTGCTTATTTACCCTGACCCATATCAGGGCATTTAAGAATTTTAATTGCAATTAGCAACAGCAGGCCTCTGTTGCACTGGTCTGTCTTCTGACCAATTCTAGTCCCAGCTGGTACCAGGTAACCATCCCAGCTAGCTGCTAAAGTGTGTTGTTTCAATGTTTGTGTGAGCTGATAAGGCATGTTTGGGAAGACATGATAAGGTGGGGGGTTCACAAGCCAGATGTCATCATCAGCTATGCATCAAATGTCTTTGTTACTGTGGACAGTGCTTGCAGAAGAGTATTACCCCTGACCAGTTTCCCAGAGAGGCTACCACTACTGGACTGGCCCTATAGCTATTCAGATACAATCACACCTGTGTATATCTGTACTGTTCTATAATCTAGCTCCTCCAATACACCAGTGGATTGTGCCTCATCATCCATTTAACAAGATTTAACAGGATTGCCATCTTGAACAACAAGTTCCAGATGGCAAGTGGACAAGGAAGCCATTGGCTTATCGAGAGTCCAACAATTTTCTAATCTATGTGTAGCCCGCCCTTATTATTATTCATTTAGTTCCATATTTAACTGACATAATGTGATGTGAGCTCTCATTAATGAGAATATAATTTTCCAGGCATCCCAGTGAGCACCATTTTCTAGGGTAGTAGACCGACTTACCAGCCAAGGCTGTCTGGGGACACTTAGTTAAAGACAGAGTGGAGGCAGAAACAGTTGCCAGATGCAAGCTGTGTAATTTATATAATATTACTCCTGGTTTTGTTGTTGTTTCTTTGCATTGTACTTCTACTTTTGCTTCAAGTACTTTTGAAAAGTAGTTTTACTTTTTACTCAAGTACTTTTTTCAAGGTACTTTTACTGAAGAAGTTTTGAGGTGAATTACTTTTACTCAAGTACAAAATTAAAGTAATTCAGTCACCACTGACCACAACAACCTTAATAAGTTAATGTTGTTGTGACATAATACACCTAGTCAAGGCTACAGAATATCATTCTTAGAATATTAAGGTCATTGACATTGTGGTTAATTGGTTGCAGTCAGTGTTTAACAACCCAGCATTGTCTAGGGAATGCATGCCTACAGATGGATATAGATGTTTCTGATAATGAAAGCACAATAACACAATCAAATTAATCTGGTGGTACGGTGTGCAGATCATGAAACAGTAATTTATTGTAATTTGTGGCTGACCAAATTGGTACAATGGCCCATCCACCTGATGTATGCATTTACAGTCTTCTACTGTTTGTCGCTCCAGCGATGCTTGCTGTGGGGCGAGGTGGCGTTTGAAGAGGGTCTCAGACACTACAGTGGCGCCACCTCCAGTGCAATGCAGGACGACTGGACGAGCATGATAGTCGAACTACTGCAAGGACTCAACACGTGTGTACAACTCTCCATGGGAAGCCACCAAAAATAACCCAATAAGTATTTTTATTAAAGATAATTGATTAAAAAGGAACACCATAATGGTGGAACTCAAAGATTCCACTAACTGAACTCATTGCATGTAACTGTGTTGTTTATCAGAATCTTGTTGTTTTGATTTACAAAATCTTTTCGTTGCTCCTAAATATTCCTCTTTATAGATTCAGTTCACCAGCAGGAGTGTTCAGGAATGTTCTCAAGTTCCTTGAAATAGTTCTGTCACTCTACTATGTGGTGCTTCCTAAACTCTTGATATTGCATTAAGACTAATAAACTGACCGTTTGTTAATAAACAAGTGACAATGTATTAAATATACAAAGTATATTTGGTTTCATCTTAAAATCATGTATAGTATAAACTATATCTATTTACAACGTATTGGCTACCTATATGTGTTGCATAGTATAAACTATATATATTACAACGTATTGGCTACCTATATGTGTTGCATAGTATAAACTATATCTATTACAACGTATTGGCCACCTATATGTGATTTAATGAAGTATACATATTTTTCTAATTTGATGGTTGTCCGTTTAGTTTGAAAATTTCATCTCAAATATTATGTTTATATTGCTTACTAAATGCCAAGGTTAATATTCATAAACATAAAGATGATGTAAATTGTATTAAAAAACTGGTTCACTTGGGCAGTTTGTTACTCTAAACATTGTTTATAATATATAACATGATTTTATGATAAAAACGGTTATAGTTTGTACCCTTAAAGTTACCTGTCAAGCTAGTAGAATATTTAATCTGGCTATCTAACTGAATTGAACTTGAGTTTTACTTCCTAAGTCTGTATTTCTCCCCAATGGAAATGACTGATCCCTACTACGTTGAAATGACTGATCCCCACTACATTGCATTGTCTGCTCACATTGCTGGTTCTCTTTTTGCTGTCAGGATTCTTCTCAAAGACATGACCATCATCAGTGAACTACCATCAAAAAATCTTGTTCGTCTGACGACAAATCTCATCCAGGTTATACAGATCAACATGGCCACCCCCTGCTTTTCAACCTCCATGCCAATTAACACCCTGTTGCCATGGATACTGCTCTTCCGGCTTATTCACCAGTGAGTTACTCTGCATATTTGGCAAGATGATGGAGTTCACTTTTTGACCCCTGAAGATTTTTAATGGTTGATGTATTTTACTCACAGATGATGAATGGTTAGACTTACTAGAAAAGTAAAGTTTGACAGCACAGCCCCAGAGCCCCAGAGCATAAGTTTCAACAAGTTCCAACATGCTGCATTTAAGTCTGAACATTTTTGAAACTAGTTAATTAATGGACAATTTAGGATTGATCATAAATATTCTAACAATTAGCAATTAGTTAATTTAGTAAGTATGACATATAGAGCTTTGCTAATGAAAACCAGTTTGGCTTGAATGGACATCCATCATGTTTAATGTCACATTTGGCAACATGCATATTAATTATAAGGGTAGGAGACTGAGCGCCTAGTGTTAAATTGTATAAATTTACATCACTCCAGTATAAATTTCTATATTATAATTGTGATAATTACTTGCAGCGAAACAACAAAGTCAAATGAGGCAGTGGAATCGAGCAACGATCTGCCTCCATACATTTTGTTTCTCGATGTCGTACACGAATACCTCGGACGGTGAGAACCTCCTATATGCCTTCCCATGCTCGTGTACCTCCCCCTTTAACCTGTGTTTCTTCCCACCCCAACCTTCCTTCTACCCTCTCACCACACACCCTCTTTCCACAATGATAGAACAATTCTTAAAAATAAACTGTCACTGTTAGTTATTTCACAGCAATTTTGTTGCTGCATTCAAGCAAATTTACAATCTTGCAACTGGAAAATGTGTTTCATGATGCCTGAAGTATATTATTTGATTTAGTATGCAGTGCATTAAAACACTTCAGACCTGAAGTTATTGTATGGTTTCTGATATCGTGTATGCAGGTGTGTGCACATCATGTATGTATGTGAGCGTGCATGTGTTTGTGTATGTAGGTGTGTGCACATCATGTATGTATGTGAGCGTGCATATGTTTGTGTATGTAGGTGTGTGCACATCATGTATGTATGTGAGCGTACATGTGTTTGTGTATGTAGGTGTGTGCACATCATGTATGTATGTGAGCGTGCATATGTTTGTGTATGTAGGTGTGTGCACATCATGTATGTATGTGAGCGTACATGTGTTTGTGTATGCAGGTGTGTGCACATCATGTATGTATGTGAGCGTGCATGTGTTTGTGTATGTAGGTGTGTGCACATCATGTATGTATGTGAGCGTGCATGTGTTTGTGTATGTAGGTGTGTGCACATCATGTATGTATGTGAGCGTGCATATGTTTGTGTATGTAGGTGTGTGCACATCATGTATGTATGTGAGCGTACATGTGTTTGTGTATGCAGGTGTGTGCACATCATGTATGTATGTGAGCGTGCATGTGTTTGTGTATGTAGGTGTGTGCACATCATGTATGTATGTGAGCGTGCATATGTTTGTGTATGCAGGTGTGTGCACATCATGTATGTATGTGAGCGTACATGTGTTTGTGTATGCAGGTGTGTGCACATCATGTATGTATGTGAGCGTACATGTGTTTGTGTATGCAGGTGTGTGCACATCATGTATGTATGTGAGCGTGCATGTGTTTGTGTATGTAGGTGTGTGCACATCATGTATGTATGTGAGCGTGCATATGTTTGTGTATGTAGGTGTGTGCACATCATGTATGTATGTGAGCGTACATGTGTTTGTGTATGCAGGTGTGTGCACATCATGTATGTATGTGAGCGTGCATGTGTTTGTGTATGTAGGTGTGTGCACATCATGTATGTATGTGAGCGTGCATATGTTTGTGTATGCAGGTGTGTGCACATCATGTATGTATGTGAGCGTACATGTGTTTGTGTATGCAGGTGTGTGCACATCATGTATGTATGTGAGCGTGCATGTGTTTGTGCGTGTAGTCATTGCTGGTGTCTTTCAGGCGATCATGGTGTGTCAATTGTGGAGGAGAACTTCTGCTCGCAGCCGTCGAAGTCCTCATGGATGAGCTGGCCAAGCTGAATGGAGACGATGCATCTACAGTTGGCAGTGGACTTGAGATGACCATTGAGCAGTGCTTTTACTGTCTGTATGGTCACCCAAACAAACGCACCAAGACCAAACACCTGCAAGACCACACAGCAAAGAAGGTGTGTGGTGGTTACATCAGTGTACTGGCTTCATTTAGAAGAGACCATATTATTTGGTTAATTTCGTTTACATGAGTGGGATTCATAAACATACTTCTAATATTTTTAGCAGGACTTTTTTGTAGATATCTGATGAACTGTTTTTTGGCTACAGGGATTGCCTTAACATAATTAGGATCAGTATCTGTGAAGAAATTACAAAATGTATTAAAAAAATTTATCAGTATAATTAGTTAAGTTGTTATATTTAAGGCATGTAGGAAGACAGGATGTGTCAGTGTGTTTGCCTATCATAGTTCTAAGTAACTGCTCGATCATTCTTAAACGTGTTAAATAGATGAGCATAGTAAGTTGTCTTAGCAATATGTTTTAATTTAATTTTAATTAATTACCAATACAATTTCGATAAAGTTTATTGGATGTTATGGAAGATTTCATTAGACCTTTGGTCATCCACTCATTCCGGACTACATATTTGGATTTAATGTTTATAGTCTTCTCACATGCAAAAGAATTAATAAAGGTGTGATGAAGCCCATCGCACCTTGCTATGAAAACTTTACAGTGATATTATAAAATTACTCAAGGACACTACCGAAGCAACCCCTACTAAGGCCAGCAACACATCTTCCAAGCACACTGTTCTTGGTTGGAACGACCTGGTCAGAGACTCCCATCAGGCTGATAGAGAATCTTTTCTCATCTGGCGGTCAGCTTTTCTCATCTGGCAGTCCTCGTCACGGTTCCTTTTATGACATAATCAAAATTAGAAGTGCTCATTTTAAACGCAACAAAAGACTTTGTGAAAAAAATTATGAAATGCTTAAGCCTAATCGACTTGCTTCTAAACTATGCAATAATGACATAAAACGTATGAATAATGCCATGTTGCCAATTCCTAACAGTGTTGGTGGTGCCTCAGGTGTGGGAAAATGTAAAGCATATGTGGCTTCATCATTACCAGTCCTTCCTTAACTCTGTACCTGGTTCTCCAACCAACATCAAGAAGATCAATGATTACCATAGCAATGTACAGTTTAATGATCAAATGATTGCTAATATTAAGGAAATTCGAGACGTAATACATGCGATGCTAATAGGCAAAGCCCCGGGTTATGATAATGTAAGTAACGAACATTTTAAATATGTGAATGGAAAACTCCATGTTCTCATGTCACTGTGACATAAAAGCATGTTAATTCACGGTTTTTACCAGATGCTATGATGATTACAGTCATAACCCCCATAATTAAAAATAAAGCTGGTGACCTGTCTAATAACAACAATTACCAACCCAGCCACAATTGCTCGTAAATTATTTGAATCTTTCATATTATTTAGAGTTTCTACTTTTTAATTACATGTGTTAACCAATTTGGATTTAAAAAACATCACTCAACTGAAATGCTCATATTTTTATTGAAAGACGTCTTTTTGACACTATATAGCGAATGGCTCATCTATGTATGTCACTATGTTGGATGCCTCTAGGGCCTTATATTAATTATAGTAGAAAGCACGCACCCACGTATTGGCCCGAGGTCTCAGACCTCTGGCCAATACACAATAAATAGATAGCAGAAAGCACGTACCCGAGGTCGCAGACCGAGAGCCAGTACACAATAAAAAGATATTCTATTCTACAACCAACACAAGTATCCATGGGTCTAAATTCACGCAATCTTCAACATTTCAAACATGCATCGAGTATTGCATCGCATCTTCAACATTTCAAATATGCAACGAGTATTGCTTCACATTTCTGGTAATACGTACGACATTTCTTTAAAAAAAATCGAGTGTATTGATGGCATATTGGCCTCAAGCCAATATGCCATCAATTAAATTGGGTAGATTGTGATTGAGAAAGAGCATACCTTGTCTTGTTCTTGCCCCAGTATGGTATGTCAAGGTGTCACTGGTTTCCAATTGTTGCCTGCAGGTGGAGCTTACCTGGGAGCGAGCGTATCAGCTGTTTGAGTATTTCAAGCCGAAAACAGTGCCTGAGTTCGACAGCTATAAGACCAGTACTGTGTCTAATGAGGTGAGGTCAAAGGTCATAGAAATTACACCACTAATGACTTATCGAAGTTAGTGGAGTAGGGAATAACATAACATGTGTTCTTCTTTGATTTGGCACAGAACTTGTTAGATGTATTCCTCCAAGTTGTCCAGAAACTCCACTCTGGACATGTTATTTGACATGGTGATTACCTCTCAAGAAACTGCTGGTGTTTATTCTGTCGTTCGGTCGACTGCGGACTGACTTCACTATGGACATATCCGTAATATTCAGAACAAATACCAGCAGTAATGACCATGTAAAATATCGCATTCAAAGAAGCCCCAATGTCATCCCATTTCAAGCATGTTGTTATTTTTTATACATTCTATTGGCACACAGCTTTGTTTGTGAGTAATACAGAAAGATTGTTTGCTGCTAAACCGACTAGTGTTCCAGTGATATCTGAGTGTATGTGCTAAGTGATTTCCCCTTGATCTGCCTACAGTTGGAGAACCTTCTCAGGAGAATCTCAGCCCTAGTGCCGGACCACTACAACCCAGGTGGGGAGTGTCTTGGGTGCCCAGTCAACATTTGTCTTGATAGTTATTTTAGTATTTTATTTTAGGAAAGCCACTTTATGACAATATTTAAATGTATTTGTCCTATGCCATTGTAATTTAAATATTGTTTTATGATTGCCTGATTATTACTAAAGCAAACAATAGTGTTTTATTTAATCATTAATAATATATTAATGTTTACTGCTGAAAAAAGCATTAATTAAAATAAAAACAAATCATTGTACACCTAATAATAGTTTGCATTCTTGCAAATAGCTTCCATTCCTATTAGTTGTCAACATTTAAATCATCAAAGCAGATATACCTGTATTCATCAGAACATTTATTTCATTGTATACAATAACATTTCTACAACAAAGAATATAGTATGAACCTGTAAGTACACATCTGACTATGGTCTGTTTCAGCTAGCACTGTTGATAGTTTGACAGCCTATATAGATGGCCTGACAGACAAGCCGCCGACAATGCCCAAAGACAAAGAGATCACTACGTACGTACTTGATGATGCTAGGGTGGGATGCTTTGTTCTTCTCATTAATTAGACAGCAAATCACATGCAACACTAGCCTAATTATTGCACAGTTTCTTGGAAATCTATTTCGTTCGTACTGTGTACTAGTTATTAGGCTGATTGATAATAATCACCTGGATTATATACTGAAAGAAAGGAATGTGTGTCTTTTAGCAGAAGTGAATTAGCCAGAAATACTAGAAGGATTAGAGTTGTTGAAAAGTGCCTGTTTTGTTTACAGATCTGTTGTGAAAGAGCTGTACTACCTGCTGGCCGACTACTACTTCAAGAACAAGGAACAAACGTAAGTAGCCAGTTGTAGCCACTGTACAATGTATGGTTAAGGACTACAGTGGTTCAACTGTCATTGGATAATCAGAATTTATTCATATTGCACCATTGAAACATTGTAATTTATGTAAAGTTGAAAACATATTCTGCCAAAGGACGATTCTACTACTCTTTCTCCCTTCTATCACATTGTTGCTAAGTGTTTATGCATTAGTGATACTGTTGGGGGAGTTTTAATTGCATCCTTGAAGTCAGCCAATAAAGGCTGAACAGATAGATGTGGCTGTCAGTAAAAGTAAAACAATAGAAATAGCAAATGGTGTAAATATGTTAAAGTAGCTTTGTTAATTTATTTTACATTTTAATATATGAATGGTGAGAGTTGTGTGGAAGTATGTTCTCAATATTGTTAATTGCTGAGTTGAATAAAGGTGGTCAAAACATTAAAATTGCATTTGCAATCTCAAGTTTTGTTGCATTAAATCTCTTGCTCCACTTTGATTCCTTGGAGGTAGTTGTTGGATAGCTAACTATTTATATTCATATTATTTCCTCGTGTTGAAATTTTTTAGCAACTTTACATTAAGGCGTATGAAGGTGATTAAGTTAAGATACATGGAAGACTTCTACAGCCGGCACGGTGTTTATATGTTATGTATTATTTGTTGGTGTTTGCATTGTGGGTTTGTAGGAAAGCGATCAAGTTCTATCAATTAGATCTGTGTGTCAACCCAGATCGCATGGACTCGTGGGCCGGTATGGCCCTCGCTCGTGCCAGCCGGCTACAGCAGAAACTCAACTCAGTGAGTAGTGACACTTGACTGGCCTCCATCTGGTCAGTTCGTTTAGACACGGTGGACTGAACAAGGAACTAACGTTGATGCTGCGTGCACTCCTGCCATATTATGTGCATTTCCCATCTGCAGTATACAGTTATGAGAGACATACAGCTGTATCCCGTTTATTTTTTTACAAATTTTTTTCAAATAGAAAAATCGTGATAAAAGGTATGTTTTTTTTATTCATCACACAAGTATACATTTATAGCAAACTTATGTATAGCAATCAAAGCACACCTATTTGATGCTAGGCAGATTTTGTTTCATGTAGTTATATTTCGTAACTTCACAGATGGCTACACTCGATCGGAATCGCAATGCTATGTAGGTTAATTAACCAATTTTAAATGTTATACAGCTTTATTTTGGTTTTAAGTTAAAAATAAGGATTTTTAAAAGTGGTAGATTTGTAGATTGGGGGCTTTTAGAGTCAGGGTTAGTTTCCAGGTGGCCATGAAGTCCTTGTTTTATAGCCAAGGAATTCTGTTAACCATCAGTCTATGTTGTTACAGCATAATTGTTGTTTTGATTCAAAAAAAAACCTTGAAATTTTCTTGATGTAAATGTGATTTCAAGTAGCTCCAATATACTATTGTGGCTTCAAGGAGATCCTTGGGGGCTGGTAGTACACTTTTACTATTGTGGCTTCAAGGAGGTCCTTGGGAGCTGGTAGTACACATTTACTATTGTGGCTTCAAGGAGATCCTTGGGGGCTGGTAGTACACATTTACTATTGTGGCTTCAAGGAGATCCTTGGGGGCTGGTAGTACACATTTACTATTGTGGCTTCAAGGACGTCCTTGGGGCTGGCAGTACACATTTACTATTGTGGCTTCAAGGACGTCCTTGGGGGCTGGTAGTACACATTTATTATTGTGGCTTCAAGGACGTCCTTGGGGGCTGGCAGTACACATTTACTATTGTGGCTTCAAGGACGTCCTTGGGGGGTCGTAGTACACATTTACTGTTGTGGCTTCAAGGACGTCCTTGGGGGCTGGCAGTACACATTTACTATTGTGGCTTCAAGGACGTCCTTGGGGCTGGCAGTACACATTTACTATTGTGGCTTCAAGGACGTCCTTGGGGCTGGCAGTACACATTTACTATTGTGGCTTCAAGGACGTCCTTGGGGGCTGGCAGTACACATTTACTATTGTGGCTTCAAGGACGTCCTTGGGGGCTTGCAGTACAATATTCTCTGGGCCCACAAATGTCGTTTATATGAGAGCTACACCAGCTGGCTGACATTTGGTTCTGATACACTGATTGCCTTTTATATTAATGCTTGATCATAAAATTCAGGAAAACAAGGCGACTTAATGACACAGCTGCAGGTAGTCTACCCACATTGGCTGTAGATTACAGCCAATTGGCAAGTTGTTATCACATTGAATACAATTCTTGTTTCTTAGGCAACACCAATTTATTACTCGGTGTACCGATCCGCTGACGTTTTGAGCAAAATGGAAATACAAATAAAATTCAGATTTAGAATTTTTATTTATGACAGTCATACAGTAAATTTTATTTTTATTCCCCCAATATCTGAAAAATCTGTAATCCTAACAATAAATCAATGCTTCATATATACATGTGTTTAAACTTAAAACGACCCTCTTTTTGTGGAGAAATAAGACCTCTTAGCAAGATAAAATTTTATAATAAAACAACTTCCCACAAAGTCTGTTCCAAAGATGTGGTTGCTGTATACAGTATGATGCCACCACAGCTTCATCTTGACATCATTTGTGCACATATCAAATTTCCTAAGTAGTACATTACCATGGGCATACAATTGGCATTTGATTTGTATACCAGTGTGTCAGTTCTAACAATATAACCAGGTACTTGTCTATCAAGCAGTTTCTTAAACAACGTAGCAAGTCTTATTCTGTCAAAGGAATATATGTTAAGTGCTGAAATGCAAATACAGGATATTTATACGTAAATTGGAGAATTGTGTGTAAATCAAGAGTATTTCACATCCTCCCCACATAAAAATTACCACTAGATCCGCTTTAGTATCAAAATACACTGCACGTGTACTATTATTATATGGTTCACTGACATGTTAATACAAAAGGTATGTTCTTACACAGCACAGTGTCCAGTCCTGGGGACTGTTCAAAGCGCTTTACACTTCACCCCCTGGCAGACCTGTTCATTCTAACGCCATCTCAACTTCCCTGGCAAACATTCAGCCATGCTGCAATTACTGCGCGAAGACTGTTCGTTCCAATATCAATCTCTGTCTGTAGCCAGGTACTCATTTATAAACTGGTAAACTGTGGCAATGTGGAATGAACGAAAAAATACCAAAGCTTCGAAACGGCAGCAGGAGGATTTGAAAGCGGGTTTTCTCAATTGAGAGCGCAACGTTTAGCCGCTGCGCTACCGCTGCCCAAGTAAACATTTTGGCAGTAGACCACTATAGCAAACATGTTTGCTATAGTGGTCTAGGAATAAAACTCCTGAAATATGTGACCATACTACAAACATCCCTTGCTTGAATGGCAAGGGACTGTTTTTTTAAAGGATGTATTGGCGATGTATGACGTTAGTGCTGGGTGATTATTTGTGGTGTCAACATTCAGTTCATACTTCCTAGCATGTTATGAAGAAAAATGAAAAATCAATTGATACACTAGCATCCCAACTACCTTAATTAGTGGAACACCTGTGCTTATAGATTGGCCATAACAGGTATTTTGATCATTGTACATTGGTGGTTAGCAATGCGGAAGAAGGCTTGATTCAGGAAACGACTGCTCCATTGATAGATATTACCATTCTATTTATCACATACAGGGCTGGGGTGAAATCAAAATTGAATTGGAATTATTCAATTCAATTCCTGAATTTAAATTGAAAGATTTTGAGCAAGTTGAATTTGAATTGAAAGATTTTGAGTAAGTTGAATTTGAATTGAAAGAAAATTAATTGAACCTCATTTTCTAGTGCTGGTGCGATCTGGTTTCATTTCCAGTGTGATCCTCAGTCCAACTGTAGAATTGTATATGAACTCTTTGTAGCAACCAAACATACATTTGTACACCATCTTAAGATCTGATGTGAGAACATTTGTCCAAATTTGAACAAAGATTTTTAACAAAATGTAACAAGATTTGCCATCCAAGCCAAAGGCCCAGATGGCAAGTGGACAAGGAAGCTATTGGCTTATAAAGAGTCCATCAGTGTTTATCTACGTGAAACCTGCCCTCCTGAGATATGTGTCCAACTTGTTTTTAAACATATTCACGCTGCTAGCGGTTATACAATCTGTAGATAACTTGTTCCATTCATTTACTGTCCTCTGTGAGAATGAGTACTTCCTGATATCCAATCTACACCGATCCTTTACTAACTTTACCTCATGTCCTCTAGTTCTGCTTTCTTTTTTTGAGAGAGAAAAACACATTTCTATCAATATTTTAATACCCATTCAATATCTTAAAAACTTCAATCTGATCCCCTCTTAACCTCCTTGTCTCTAGAGTTGTTAAACCACATTCTGTCAGGCGTTCTTTATAACTAAGGTCTCTCAGTTCTAGAATCATTTTAGTTGCTCTCCTCTGTATGCGTTTAAGTGTATCTATGACCTTACGATATGGTCTCCACGCTTGTATACAGTATTCTAAATGAGGTCTAACTATTGCTTTATACAGAGGTATAATTAGCTTTTTATCCTTGTAAGTTATGTTTCTCCTAATCAACACAAGCATTTGAAGCTGCGATACCACACTGCTCTGAAACTTTCATATCAGCACTTATTTATCAAGTTCCCATGTCCTGTATATAGGCATTTACATTTCCCAAAATTGAACATCAGCCATTTCTCAAACCATTTCACTAATCTGTCTAGATCGTTTTGTAAATGTTGTTTATCACCATCAGTGTTCATCTCCCAGGCATTACGCCTTAGGAAGCCATGAAGGCTTATATGGCCAGTGCTTAAACCTGGTTTCTGTAGTGCGAAGCAACTTAGAGTGCAGTTATACTGACTCTCCTGGACGGGAAACTAGTCCATCGCAGGTACCTTCCAAACAGTGTTTGTACTCATTTGCAGCTGAGTAGACTGAAGCAAAGTAGGGTAAACGAAATTGCCTAAGCTTCGAAAACGAATCATGCCCAGTGTGGGTCTTGAACTCACAACTAGGCCACAGCTGCCCCTTACCATCAGTGTTAACCTTTCTAAACACTTTTGTGTCGTCTGAAAATTTCAGTACATTATTTGTTATATTGTCGCCTAAGTCGTTGATATATATTAAGAATACTAAAGGTCCTAATACTGATCCTTGTGGTACCCCAATCAAAACTGATTTCCAATTTCAAAACCTCTCCATCTGCTACAACACGCTGTCTTCTGTCAGTCAGCCACTGTTCTATCCACTCACTTAGGCCATCCTGATATCATGGGCTTTTATCTTAAGTACAGCTGTAGTAATTTTTTATGTGGCACTTTGTCAAAAGTTTTCTGAAGGAAACATCTCAGTGTTATATTGATGCCAGTGTTATATTGATGCCAGTGTTATATGAAGAACATTTCTGAAACAGTGTTTCAAAATCAGATCCAAGTACCTCCTCAATGTCCTTTTATATCATGTGATTATCATGTGTTTAATTTGAATATTTCATTCTGGATATCATGTGCACCTTGCATGTGGACGATCGTAATTCTAGCGTTCATGGCATGTTCATCACTTGATCTTGTGAACCTGCTCCAGATGAACTTTGACCACAGGTTTTGGAAATTATTGGAAATCTAAATAAATAAAACAATAAAACGATAACAGTCAAATAATTTGTTTTATTATAACATATTTGGGCAGTCTGCTGTTACATAGAGATCAGTTTATACTATATATATATACATGATTTACAATAACAATTAATTATCAGACTGTACCTCTGAACCTCAATTGTATAATTGTGTAGTTTAAATCCCTGAATTATTGACATTGCCTACCACCAGCTTGTTATCATCTTATTGTTGATCATAGATTGAGGTTATTAATAAGCCATATCATTATGTGTGTGCAGAGATTACAATATATATTTGCGTGCAGAGACATTATGTCAATATATTGATGGAAAGTTTGCCACTGTGTCATGACAACAAGATAGGACAGGTGGACAGACTGACAAACTTGTTGGATGTTTAGGTGACAGAGCTTAATTGTCTTTTTTGTTGGCATGAAAATATGACTCCTATACGAGTGCCAGTAACGTAACAGGTTAACATTGCGTATTTAGTGTTGTATTCACATGGTGGTGTACCAAAATATCGAATTTAATATCCATGAATTCAGTTAGCATAAGTTGCTGTTTGGATGTGGAAGTGTACCCCAGTGAACTAATGACATATGGGCTAAACCGCTACAGTTATGTCTGGTTGTCATTCACACCAAGACATTGTTCGTCTGTTCCTGTTTGGTTGTTTATAAAATTTTAGTCCTTGCTATCTGCATATATATCGCATCAGTACAATCACGCATGCAGGCACGCATGCAGGCACGCATGCACACTCAAAACACACATACATATATTGACCAGTTTTCAAAACTTAATCGACATTAATTAATTTATTGCTCATGTTTACAATTTGAGATTTTATAAATACATCAAAGTTAACGACTCTGGCAGTGATAATAATCAAATCAATAATCAAATGAAGTAACTCACCTGGTAACGTAATGACGGTTTTGATTAATAAAATTGAATTGTCCACGGCCTGTATTCTCCTTGATTGGATAGACTTCCGGTTTCTTGGAATGCTATGTTTGACATAGTGATTACCTCAAAAGAAACTGTGACAGTCATTCTGAATGAGCTGCTGGCCAACATCTCAATTCTGGGCAGGTTTCATTCAATGCATATTTATTGCTTCCTTGATTAAGGATACAAGTCATATTTTTGGAATTACATTCCTGTGAAAATAAATAAGCATTTTATATAATGAAACAGATTGATGTAATTTGGAACTTTTCCAACTATTTGTAGGTATGCCAAGTGCAGTCATTGTCAAACTGACTAATATATTGAGCCATGTTCATAGTCGATGGCATGGCATGGTGTTAGAGTGTCGCTAGTGTGTGTTTTGCTGGTCGTCATGGGAACACCCGCCTGCTTGCCCTGTTCCATAACACCTTTCGGAACGCCCTCCGAAATTCACAGCTGTAGAAGTTATAGATGAACGGGTTTATGGCTGACGCCACATATGTGATCATGTGCACCACTGTGAGGCTGAGATCGGCAACACACACGTCACACACGCATGCCATCAACTGTATGACTTCGTAGGGCATCCAACAAAGGAGGAATGTACCGATGACAGTCGCCGTCATTTTCGTTGCCTTGTTATCGAGCAGTTGTGAAATAGGGCTTTGTTTTCTGTGGTCGGAGCTTGTGGTACTGCTGATGATGTTGTAGCGAGAGTTTGTGGCGCAGCTGCGACGCAATGTACTAACGCTTACCCAGGATTCAGTGTTCACGGTGATGTCACTGTCAGTGGCTGACGGACATTTTGATGCAATAGTACTGATTGATCTGGGTGGGTCTTGAACGAACGATGTCATCTGGCCATCGCGGTATGTTCCCATGTCACTGACATCGTTGCTCATTTTCATGACATTTCCATCAGTGGATATCACCTGAACTTTTGGCTTCATTCGTGGGAATGCTATTGTTGGACAGTTGTCATTGTTTCCAGTAGATCTTTGTCTCGTTGAGCTGCACAGACTTGATGATCTGTGTGAAGCTAGATGACTCGACACGCAATGTTCTATGGTTATAACATTTGTCAGTGGCAGTTCATGGCTGCATGCAACACACATATCTGACGGCAGTGTTTTACGCCTCTGTGTTCTTTTGTTTTTATTCCATGCAATCTTTGTTGCAGTTCTATTAATTTTGTTTGTGATGCCGACTTTGTCTTTGATCACATGATCGCTTGTCATGTCGGACATGTTTGCGGGAGATGTCGTGTTTGCGTTAGTGGGGTCATGCATTGTAGTCACAGTATGGATTTTTGTGCTGCGAATGTTGTCATGAGGAGTTTCTAGGCATCTACCAGTATTTCTTGAAGGTAGTGTCTGGTCAGTGATGTCTGGGCAGGAACAGTGGTTACATGTGGCCATATTCACACAAGTTTCTACATTTGCAGGAGCTCCATCACGAGACTGCATGCTTGCAGTTTGTCGGCTGCATTTAGCATGGCATGATCTTCTAGAAAGCCAACAGCTAGGAATCGTCACTGACATCGACGAACTGATTCGTCTCATTTGTGAATGGACGATGGTGATAATTTTTGCGTAAGCTGCCGTCATTACCGTCAGCGGTACGACAAATGCCAAAATGAAGTGAATGCTACCGAACACGAGTGACGGCACGTATCTGCATACAAACTGTGGTGGTGACACCTGTGCTGGTTTGTGGAACCACATGATCTTAAGCCATCCGTAGCTGAAGCCTGCCACCCAGAGTGCTGCGATCAAGGCAGCCATTCGGTGTTCCGTGATGACACGTTGATATACAAGTGGATTCGTTATCGTGAAGACTCGTTCGACACTGATGAAAACCAGGTTCAGGGTTGACACAAGCCCGAGCGATACGTGGAGTGCTTGATAAATGCTGCAGATATTGAACAGCGTATCAAAACCAACAGATTTTAGCTTGACGAACCAAAGGGCAGTCGACAATGGCATGCACGTTGTCGCCCGCGTGAAGTCAGCTGCAGCCAACGAAATTATCAGGGCGTTACTGATGCGGTGCAAGCTGTGTGTTTTCGCCGTCACGAGAAAGACGATAAAGTTGCCGATGATTGAGGTCAGCATTGTGATGGCAGTAAATAAGATGAAAACATAGTTGACGTCAGCGGCATCTGCTGGCATTGTTTCAGTAAATGTTTCTGGATTCACTGATATGTTCTCAGACATGTTTTCAGCAAATAATCCTGCAAAACTAGCATTGAAATTTCTTATCAGCACGGAACGTTTGTGGGTTAGTGGTGCATTGTTGCCGTCTCTGCCTGTTGGCGTGCAGCATAGGCACTGCGCTACGTATGTTGCTGCAATACTTGCAGTCTGAAAAACACAACAGACTGTCATACAATATGCACCCATAGACATATGACTGTATTGAGTCCTCACTTACATTGGTAACAACTTTCTTCTGTAGCCATATCACAATTATCCCAAAGTCTTAAGTTATTGGTTAAGTTTCACTGTATTCAGGGTATTAAATATACCACCAGCACTTTTACCTTGAAAATAACAATTGTTCACTTTAGTAATAAGAATGGTGTATAAATCTATTAAGATGAGGTTGTACTTGAAAATTTAAATTAGGGAAATTGAAAGGAGGTGAAAGTTTGTGTCTTTCATAAGACACTAAAAGTTATGGGTCCCTTCTCTCTGGTATCTATGCCAAGGGAAGGAAAATATCCTATACAGAAGCAAATGTATAACCTGTCATGGAATTGCTGTCTCTAAAACAACAAAATCTTCAGCAGGTTGAAGGTGATCACAAACTAGATGAATAAGTTCTCAATATTCTTTTCAATATTAAAATGCATATAAATAACCCATATAGTGCTTACCTCTACAGCTTCCCTGAGAGTGACCGTCTGCGATGCTGGACTGCGTCTCTCCAGTGGTGTCAAAGAACTAATGTAATGTGGTAGTGAGGGCCATCCGTTGCAGTTATCAGCTAGTTGATTAATCTCTCTCTGTCATTGTTTGCCTAGGCCTACCGCCAGACTAATTTGTTTCTTGTCTGAATTAATTGAACCATTACAACAATGTCAGTGCGGTATTGAGCGAATTACGTATACCAGAAAACTAGCTGTGCAATTTTATTCAAATACAAAAAATCTAAATATCTTGACCATATTAAGAGTAAAATATTGGAAAAGAAAATATTGGAGTGATATATATATATATATATATATATATATATATATATATATATATATATGTAATGTCTGCTGAAGCACATGTTTTGAGTACCCAGGTAGCTTAAGGTGGATGAATGTCCAATTAGATTAGAAATTACACATTTCTCCTGAATCCGGCACAGTACACATGCTGGATGTGATGCAATTGAACAAGTAAAAATAAAATGATTGGCTTCTATAAAGTCCAACACAAGGATGTAAAATGAGTAACCAAGTAGATATATTATAGGCTGTTGCTATAGGTCTGGATCCGGATGTAGTGCGAAAAGGCTATTGGTCCAGCACTTCATGTGCGCATGTGCAATGAGAATCTGCCAGGGAAAAAACAGCAGCAGCTACAGTTCCATCACTGCCAGACAACGTATGAATCAGCCATACTAAAATAGGTCCAGCACTAAAACATTGCAACACTAACTGCCGCACATCTCACACAGGCGATAATAAGGCCTATGTCTTAGTCTTTGAAAGGTCAAGGCATATGTGTATTGCTACACTGTATATTAGAACATCATTGTTATCAATTATATATATATATACGTTGAAGCGCAGTTATATATAAAACCATACGCATTGTCAGTCATCAAAGTATGAACATATACCTGCCTAAGCTAAAGATGTCTCTAATACATTTGAGCTCATTGAAGAAGAGAAGAGACCTATCCTAGCTATACTTTTCAAATAATGATTACTTTGTCAGATTTGAGCGTATCAGATAATATTCCGGTGCATTGCACCTGGTTTATTAATGATTTGTTGACCATCTGCATGCGCACATTATGTGTCGTTGAGTATAAGTGTACACACTCACTGCACATACAAAGCGGAAAGAATGCCGGACCAATAGCTGTACAATTGTGCTTACGGGTCCGGAGCGCTAGCCACTTCGTATATTATAGCTACTGAACACAAAGAGCAAGTATATATTTGGCTGGCCAGTAACTGTACTTTAAATCTATATTTGACTGGCCAGTAACTGTACTTTAAATCTATATTTAACTGGGCAGTAACTATATTTTAAATCTGTATTTAACTGGACAGTAACTGCATTACTCATTAAGCCAACACAAGGATATGCATCAATCAAGCAAAGCTCATTGGAGATCGTTAGTGATAGTTATCTTTATCAGTAATCTGGCTGTTGGCAGGGGTCATGTGTAAACTTAACAGATCAGGGTGTAATGTGCTGTTTGGTCAGTGGAATCTTATCTGCGTGCACAGAGAACAACAGAAGGCAGATGGGTTTGGAGGTGGCTTTGGTGGGTCTGAGTGTTTTTGATGGGTCTGGGACTCTGGGTGCGTTTGGTCTGGGTTTGGGTCTTTGTAAAAACATGATTGTGGTTGGTCTGTGTCCACTGGTTACTCATCAACCAGCAGATCAATATAATTTTTGTTCAGTCATCAGTGATACTTTTTAAGTTACAAACCTTTCCATTCTTGTATGTTTGGGGCAATCTGTATGACCAGTATTTGGTGGCACAGTGACTTTTTCTAGGATTCAGCATTATATGACCAGTTGTGGTATTATACACTTAATCGATAGCGATACAGGGTTTTATGCATGAGTTACTTGAGAATGTCAGATTGGGCAAGCTTGCGAGCCCAATATGACATTCTGAAACAAGTATTTATTATATGGGTTCATAACTAACATTTGAACACGTTTAACGCAAGAAAACAGTAATTAACTAGCGATTCTCAAATCAAGATGTGACCACCTTATCTGCCATAGCAACTGGTTACTAAGATATCATTTAATAGGTAGATTTTGTCTAATATAACAGTTTACTGTTTACATTTAAACTGTTTTAAAAATATGGAACTATTTCTTTGGATACCTCCTGACCTGGCCCAGGGTTGAGGCAGAGTGCAGACAATACATGGCTCAATCTCCACTCAGTGACAATTGAACAACATTAATGTAGAAATTATTCATTCTTATCCACAGATAGGACATTGACACGCCTGTGAGTCAGATGAAACATAAACATGAAGGTTTTACTGAAATTGTTCCCAAAAGCAGGCCAGGTACATTTCTGGACATTGCTTGTGGGTGATTTTGGGGGCACTGACATGTTGCTTGATGGAGCCCTCAACGTTTTTAATTGCTAGTGAACAGCGTGTTTCTCACTGTTCCTGTAAAGCATAGACTATATTTAGCACTAGCAGATTTCACATTTGAGATAATAACTAAATTACGTCTTGCAGACTCTGCATTGCAATTATATGGTGCTCCATTTTAATTAAATCTATGCCATGCACCATTTTAAGAGAAAGTAGGCCATAACAGAGTGGTACTGGTTTTTATCAGCAGGGCAGTGGATACTACCATAGACAGCCATGATCAGTAGCAATTAGCCATATAATAAACTGTATTACAATGTAATTACATAGTAATGCATGACTAATTACAAACATAACGCAGGACTAGAAAAGGAGGAAATGAAGACTGCAATGCCAGATAGAATAATATGTAGGGTCAATGTGACTTAACTTACTCAACATAACAGCAAGTGGAAAGGAATCTTTGGAATTATATTTCTAATAGCAAAAACTTTGAGAAATTCTGTGTGGAAGCTGAAATGAAAACTCTGGTGCACTATTTACAAGCATAATTGTGCTGTTAGTTTTGTCAAAGCATAATTTACCCTGTTTGAATATTCATGTTACTGTCCTACCGCTCCTAATTTCAAATACAGGATGGCCTACATTGGTGTATTCAGAAAACACTCTGACAGCAACAACACAATGTACTATACACTTTGAGATACATAAAATAATGTCCTACAACAAATTAAATATAGCGTGTTTGTAACTGATGGCCACTACATGAACCGAGAGCCTCCTCCCTCACCCAGTAGGTGCCTCACTACTTCACAAGACTCTTCTCTCAACCACTAGATTCCTCCCTCATCTACTAGACTCCTCCTTCACCCACTAGACTCCACACACACCCACTAGACTCCACACACACCCACTAGACTCCTCACTCACCCACTACACTCCTCCTTCACCCACTAGACTCCACACACACCCACTAGACTCCTCACTCACCCACTAGACTCCACACACACCCACTAGACTCCTCACTCACCCACTAGACTCCTTCCTCACCCACTAGACTCCTCCCTCACCCACTAGACTCCACACACACCCACTAGACTCCTCCCTCACCCACTAGACTCCTCCCTCACCCACTAGACTCCTTCCACACCCACTAGACTCCACACATACCCACTAGACTCCACACACACCAACTAGACTCCTCACACACCCACTAGACTCCTCCCTCACCCACTAGACTCCTCCCTCACCCACTAGACTCCTCACTCACCCACTAGACTCCTCCCTCACCCACTAGACTCCTTCCTCACCCACTAGACTCCACACATACCCACTAGACTCCACACACACCCACTAGACTCCTCACACACCCACTAGACTCCTTCCTCACCCACTAGACTCCACACATACCCACTAGACTCCACACACACCCACTAGACTCCTCACACACCCACTAGACTCCTCACTCACCCACTAGACTCCTCACTCACCCACTAGACTCCTTCCTCACCCACTAGACTCCTCCCTCACCCACTAGACTCCACACACACCCACTAGACTCCTCCCTCACCCACTAGACTCCTCACTCACCCACAAGACTCCACACACACCCACTAGACTCCTCACTCACCCACTAGACTCCTCACTCACCCACTAGACTCCTCCCTCACCCACTAGACTCCTCACTCACCCACTAGACTCCACACACACCCACTAGACTCCTCCCTCACCCACTAGACTCCTCCCTCACCCACTAGACTCCACACACACCCATTAGACTCCACACATATCCACTAGACTCCACACACACCCACTAGACTCCTCCCTCACCCACTAGACTCCTTCCTCACCCACTAGACTCCACACACACCCACTAGACTCCTCACACACCCACTAGACTCCTCGCTCACCCACTAGACTCCTCCCTCACCCACTAGACTCCACACACACCCATTAGACTCCACACACACCCACTAGACTCCACACACACCCACTAGACTCCTCCCTCACCCACTAGACTCCTCACTCACCCACTAGACTCCTCCCTCACCCACTAGACTCCTCCCTCACCCACTAGACTCCACACACACCCACTAGACTCCTCCCTCACCCACTAGACTCCTCACTCACCCACTAGACTCCACACACACCCACTAGACTCCTCACTCACCCACTAGACTCCTCACTCACCCACTAGACTCCTCCCTCACCCACTAGACTCCTCACTCACCCACTAGACTCCTCCCTCACCCACTAGACTCCACACTCACCCACTAGACTCCACACACACCCACTAGACTCCTCACACACCCACTAGACTCCTCCCTCACCCACTAGACTCCTCACTCACCCACTAGACTCCTCACTCACCCACTAGACTCCTCCCTCACCCACTAGACTCCTCCCTCACCCACTAGACTCCACACACACCCACTAGACTCCTCCCTCACCCACTAGACTCCTCCCTCACCCACTAGACTCCACACACACCCACTAGACTCCTCCCTCACCCACTAGACTCCACGCACACCCACTAGACTCCACACACACCCACTAGACTCCTCCCTCACCCACTAGAATCCACACACACCCACTAGACTCCTCCCTCACCCACTAGACTCCTCCCTCACCCACTAGACTCCTCCCTCACCCACTAGACTCCACACACACCCACTAGACTCCTCCCTCACCCACTAGACTCCTCCCTCACCCACTAGACTCCACACATATCCAATAGACTCCACACACACCCACTAGACTCCACACACACCCACTAGACTCCTCCCTTACCCACTAGACTCCTCCCTCACCCACTAGACTCCTCCCTCACCCACTAGACTCCTCCCTCACCCACTAGACTCCACACACACCCACTAGACTCCTCCCTCACCCACTAGACTCCACGCACACCCACTAGACTCCACACACACCCACTAGACCCCTCCCTCACCCACTAGATTCCTCACTCACCCACTAGACTCCACACACACCCACTAGACTCCTCCCTCACCCACTAGACTCCTCACTCACCCACTAGACTCCTCACTCACCCACTAGACTCCTCCCTCACCCACTAGACTCCACACTCACCCACTAGACTCCACACACACCCACTAGACTCCTCACACACCCACTAGACTCCTCACACACCCACTAGACTCCTCCCTCACCCACTAGACTCCACACTCACCCACTAGACTCCACACACACCCACTAGACTCCACACACACCCACTAGACTCCTCCCTCACCCACTAGACTCCTCACTCACCCACTAGACTCCTCACTCACCCACTAGACTCCTCCCTCACCCACTAGACTCCACACTCACCCACTAGACTCCACACACACCCACTAGACTCCTCACACACCCACTAGACTCCTCACACACCCACTAGACTCCTCCCTCACCCACTAGACTCCACACTCACCCACTAGACTCCACACACACCCACTAGACTCCACACACACCCACTAGACTCCTCATACACCCACTAGACTCCTCCCTCACCCACTAGACTCCTCACTCACCCACTAGACTCCTCCCTCACCCACTAGACTCCACACACACCCATTAGACTCCATACACACCCACTAGACTCCACACACACCCACTAGACTCCTCCCTCACCCACTAGACTCCTCCCTCACCCACTAGACTCCACACACATCCACTAGACTCCTCCCTCACCCACTAGACTCCACACATACCCAATAGACTCCACACACACCCACTAGACTCCACACACACCCACTTGACTCCTCCCTTACCCACTAGACTCCTCCCTCACCCACTAGACTCCTCCCTCACCCACTAGACTCCACACACACCCACTAGACTCCTCCCTCACCCACTAGACTCCACGCACACCCACTAGACTCCACACACACCCACTAGACTCCTCCCTCACCCACTAGACTCCTCACTCACCCACTAGACTCCTCCCTCACCCACTAGACTCCACACACACCCACTAGACTCCTCCCTCACCCACTAGACTCCACACACACCCACTAGACTCCTCCCTCACCCACTAGACTCCACGCACACCCACTAGACTCCACACACACCCACTAGACTCCTCCCTCACCCACTAGACTCCTCACTCACCCACTAGACTCCTCCCTCACCCACTAGACTCCACACACACCCACTAGACTCCTCCCTCACCCACTAGACTCCACACACACCCACTAGACTCCTCCCTCACCCACTAGACTCCACGCACACCCACTAGATTCCACACACACCCACTAGACTCCTCCCTCACCCACTAGACTCCTCACTCACCCACTAGACTCCTCCCTCACCCACTAGACTCCACACACACCCACTAGACTCCTCCCTCACCCACTAGACTCCACACACACCCACTAGACTCCTCCCTCACCCACTAGACTCCACGCACACCCACTAGACTCCACACACACCCACTAGACTCCTCCCTCACCCACTAGACTCCTCACTCACCCACTAGACTCCTCCCTCACCCACTAGACTCCACACACACCCAATAGACTCCTCACCCTAACTGACATCATGAGACTAGATTTAATTATATATACTGAAGTACTGCCCCCTTGTGGGGGAAGTTCATAAATGAGACAGACAACTGCAGACCACACTACAAATCAACAGTAGTTGTGTTTCTGTTGCAGCATGAGCTGAAGCCGGAGTGGCCTGTGCTCAAGAATGCTGGTCCCATCCTGTGTTGCTTCAAGCGGGCCCTCGAACTCGACGAGTCCAACAGCAAGCTGTGGATTGAGTACGGTTCCCTCGCATACGAGCTGCACTCGTTTGCATCAAGACAACTCAAACTGGTAAGTTTGATCCCAATTATAGAGTAAGTTTTTCATAAGCTGAATACATAACAATGCACAGTTTATGATTATATTACTATAAATGCATGCCACGTTTTAGTAGATTTTTTTATGTGAAAGATGAAATGTACAAGTCTTAATAATGATCGTAATTTTAACTTAAACCTTGAATTTTAGTATTAGCTATTGTAATATTACATTTTACAGTTATTGTTTGTCTTTACGAAGTCTTATAATGTTTATTTCATGATCTGAAGTTGTTTTATCAATATTTTTAGAATTGTCACGGAATTTAAAGGTCCACCCTCAATTAAGTTTTTTTCACTCACCTCTCATTTTATACACATTTCATGAAATACTTGCATATGACAAATGTTAACATCAACGAGCCTAATTTGTAATGGGCTATATCAATGGAGACAGTCGCTTTAACATAATGAGCTGGTAGAAGAATTGTTTTGTGGAATTTGTCTTCAAATTCAGTAGGCTACTCTATCTTCTAGACCAGCAGTCTGGTAACGTCGCCGTCTCAACGTTTGCAGCAGAACCTTTTCTCGCTGAGCAGCGATGCATGTGACAGTGCTGCCACCTACAGGGTGACAATGCTGGAGACAGCGGAGCACTGCTATCAGATGGCAAGCGAGTGCGATGGAGATGACAGCAGTGAGGAGTGGCTCCATCACTACATGCTCGGGAAGATTGCCGAGAAACTAGCGGCGCCACCTGCCACCTACCTTGAACACTACAAGCAGGCAAGTTGTGTTGAAATGTAATACAGAATTCAGGCAGTTCTCAGTAGGTGGCGTTTAGTTGTAATTGCGTAATGTGTAATTTATGATGTTGATGTAGATAGCAGCAATAACTTTTAATGACAAGGACTTCGTGATTATTTCTTTATTTAACTTACCATAACGTATTTTAACCCTAGGAGTGACCAATGATAAATTACAATGGTGTACACAAATTGGAGTTATTGATAAGGGTGCTTTTAAAAAACATAACATCGCTAATAACTATCTTAGACAGGCCCATTGGTCCCGCGTCATTTACCATGTCAGTGCAGGTGGTCGAAGCCAGCGGAGATCGCGATGGCAACTTGCTGATATTTATCTCGAAAAAGCCTGTAACGTCATTCTAACTGTCTGAACTAGTATAATAACATGATTCACTAATGCTGTCATGCAATTTGCTGAAATATTGATGTGGACACTTGAAATAATTTGGCATAAAGTGAACTGACACAGAGTGAAGCAAGTAAACATAATGGCAGATTAGTAAATATAAAGCCCAGATGGCCAAGACAGTACGTGTTTGTAACGACGATGCTCATTCACTGCATGTATCCAGCTCACTCATTCACCTGTATTCGAATACGCCAATCATAGAGTTTTCCAACGGTATAATGTGTTACATATTTAGATTCTATGAATGGAAACGTAAATTTTGTCTGCGGAGATGCAGACCACAGAGATGCCAACCAATTTGATTTGAGCGTAATATATATATAATGCTGGTACACATGTCTGAGGTACATTGAATTTACTTTCTTACATAATCAATAAAGGTTGTATCATTTATTATCGATGGAACTTCAGAAATACTAAGAAAACAAACATTGAATCAAAATGTGATATGTGTGACTATTGGCTATTGCCCAGTTATTGTTACTATGGACTCTGGGCAAGTGTACTCACATGTTGCATAAATGTGTGAAGTGGTTGGTCATGTTGTGCTAAAATGTTTGCCTGAGCGACGTTAATTATGTAGTTACAACATTCATATAACTTGTATTACTCATGATTGATAATGCTTACATGTCTATGTCACTATGATGTCGATGTTTGTCTGAACTATGTCCATGGTCATTATTATCATTGACATTGATTATAATGTTCTTGTGTTCTTCATAATGCATCACACTTGATCATAGTTAATTATATGTTAAAATGTCCTACTGTTCAGGGTACTACTGTAAAAATAGGATTTAGGAGTAACAATAAGTGCTGATATGAAAGTTTCAGAGCAGTGTAGTATTGCAGCTTCAAAGGGTAATCATATTCTTGGGGTGATTAGGAAAAATATAACATACAAGGAGAAAAAGCTAATTATACCTGTATATAAAACAATAGTTAGGCCTCATTTAGAGTACTGTAAACAAGCTTGGAGACCATATCGTAACAAGGATATAGATACGCTTGAACGCATACAGAGGAGAGCAACTAAAATGATTCGAGAACTGAGAGACATTAGTTATGAAGAACGACTGAAAGAATGTGGTTTAACAACCCTAGAGACCAGGCGGTTAAGAGAACCAATTTAAGTTTTTAAGATAGTGAATGGGTATGAAAATATTGATAGAAATATTATTTTCTCACTCAAGAAAGATAATAGAACTAGAGGATGTGAGGTAACATTAGTAAAGGATCATTGTAGATTGGATCTCAGGAAGTACTCGTTCTCACAGAGGAGGACAATAAATGAATAGAGTCATTGAGCAGAATATGTGTAAAAAAAACATGGTTGACAGATATCTCAGGAGGGCGGATTACACATAGATTAAAAATGTTGGACTCTCGATAAGCCAGTGGCTTCCTTGTCCACTCGCCATCTGGGCCTTTGCTTTGGATGGCAGTCTTGTTAAACCTAATAATACAACCATTTGATAAGGCATTATGACATCTTGATGTTTGGTGAAAATTAGTAAAAAAAAATTACAACTTAATTTTGGGAAACCCAAATTGGTGCTGAGATGACTCTTAAATGACGCATCACATAGCATCCATTCCAGACTCCCCACAGTGGGAGAGGGGATAGGCTCCCCACAGTGGGAGAGGGGATACCCCCATACACTCTCCACAGTGGGAGATGGGATACCCCCATACACTCCCCACAGTGGGAGAGGGGATAGACTCCCCACAGTGGGAGAGGGGATACCCCCATACACTGCCCACAGTGGGAGAGGGGATAGACTCCCCAAAGTGGGAGAGGGGATACCCCCATACACTCTTCCGCAAACACCTTCAATGTTTGACACAACCACCTTCATCATTTGCCGTCAGGGTTTTGCCACGACATCATTACTCCGATTTATGGTTGGAAGTTGGCATCTCTGGTAAAAGCAGCCAAATATGGGCACTAACTATGTGGTGTGTCTTGTAAGCTAGATTGTCATTAGCTGTCTTTGACTATGCTCATGAACAAATATGAGACAGAACGAAGAGTGATTCAGCATTCCAATGGTACCATTTGTTCCCGTGTGAGGTGCAAAATCAGCCGGAACCCATTTTGCACTGACCTGAATTCTACCCAGTGGTTCCTCCTATGGTTAACTTACCATAACGTATTTTTAACTAGCATTCAAGCACATTTTTTTCCATTATAAATGTCTAATTTGTTTACAAATTATTATTCTGTCACTATTTATTATTCTGACGCTAACTTTGTAATACTTGTATAAAATGTAGATGTTGTATCCACAGGCAGCCGATCATCTCCACGAAGACCATGCTAAGTACCCAAAAAGGATCTCGTATGCACATCACGTGTGTGCGTCGCCATACCTTGCTGTCGAGTCTCTTGAGGTGAGAGATAAAATGTGTCAGTCTCATGAAGACAAAAATTTTTAGTATTTGTGTATTTACATGCGCAACGTATCTAGACACTACAAGTGTGACCTGTTGACTCACGCCAATCTCAACTTGAGCTTTGATGAAAGGTCACAATGGGTGCACCAGCTATCAGTTTGGAATGTTTTTTAAGTATTTGGGATTTTTAGTTACTTTTCAATTCCTAATTTTATTACATCATTTAACTTTTTAACCCAAATTATTCGCTACAATTAATAATAAAATATAATATGTTGCATATATCATATTCGTTTACCATTATAATAATAATGTAATAATAATACAGCATTTTTAAAAGCGCTAATTCCCACTATATGGATCAATGTGCTGTACATGGTATAAAATACTATTAACATGGTATAAAATACTGTTTAAATATAAACACACATATATATATATATATATATATATATATATATCTGTTTAAAGCTAACTCTCGATATAAGTGGTAGATAAAACCACAATTAATAAATAAATTAAATTACTTTAGAAATAAATAAAATAATATTTAGAAAACCTTAAAGTCTGGTGAGAATCCTAATGCAAAATTAATGTTTATGACAGAACAACACAACGACTCATGTAATAAAAGTTTCATATTTATTATTCATCTTGGCAATAAAATGGGACAGTCCGGCCAGATTTCTCTGGGGCCAGCTGTGACACCCTGAGAACTGGATGCGAGATCTGGATATTTCATGTGACCGGACTGTGGTCCTGGGCCAGCTACTTGATCATGACTGCGTCACATGACCAGAGATCCTGGGGTCTGCATCTCTCTGGGTGTCCATCCATCCCATTTGAAATGCTGGCCATCCTATTTTTTTGGAAAGGTCGAGAAAGGGGGTTGGTTGGTGCGCCCTGAGGATGCAAGACCTGGATATTTCACGTGACCAGACTGCGGTCCTGGGCCAGCTACTTGATCATGATCATGTGACTGCGGCCACATGACCAGAGAATCCTGGGGTCTGCATCCCCCTGGGTGTCCAGCCAGCCCAAAACGAAGTGTTTAGAACGAATGCCCCCCAGGCGTTTTGAAATGATAATTTTTTTAAAGGTGGAGGAGAAAGGGGGGCTGGTTGGTGGGTGACATGTTTCCTTGTCCATGCTACGAGACAAAGATGGCCCAAGGAAGGGATGTTGTCAGATCCCACTGCTGGGATAATGCTTCTAATTGGTTAGGCACCCCCTGCAGTGAGGGAATATAAGGAGTGCTGCCAGATCCCACAGCAGGGTTAATGCTTGTAATTGGTCAGAGGCCCCCTGCAGTGAGGGGATGAACCTTTTAATTATTCAGCTTTCATTCCCCCAGGCCCTTCGTAGGGATGGTCTCTGGCCTCCCGTAGACTCCCAAGATGCATTGGTCAGTTATTCTGTCATAAACCACGCACAATGATAACACTATGCTTCAGTCTATCACAAATAGTCCATCCATAGTGTCTATCACATATTCTATTCATTTACGTATATTTGAAGTGACTAATAAAAAAGTGAGTCTTTAAAGACTTCCTAAAAAAAATTTGCGTCTTAGAATCAACAATGTCTGCAGGCAGTGTTAATTAGTGTTGGTTATGTGTAGGGTTGCTCTATTCACAAACTCTTATTTTCATATGGAATTGATAATTGGAATTGGCATTTTTTATGTGCAATTGGTATTTTTGAGGTGGAATTGGTATGTGTAACTGGTGCACAGTTGAAATTTATATAATTGACCCAGGTCTGTGCATGTTCTTGGCAGGTATATTATCGCCTGCACGTGTGTGTGGCCAAACACCTTCTGCGTGAGGACAAGGATATACCGTATGTGTTGTTTGAGACGTATCTGAGGCAGGCAGCTGAAGGGCCATTTGCAAACTGTCTGGAGAAGGATAAACGAGAAACCAAATCAACATCCAGGTTAGTCAGATTCAACTTACCAAATATTACCTTGGTGATGTCATTTAGAATCTTGATGGGAGTTATGTAAAATATATAAGTGGAATATTTATTGAAAGTTTAAACATGTATGTGTTTTGTTAGAATATATACATAATATATTTTAAGATAAGCTTATATATATAATATATATAGACAAACATTTATAAATTAAATTTATATTATTATTATTACAGTATTACATTAACAATATTACATAACATTATAAAAGATGTATAAGAATTTTTTTTTTATTTATTAAGTAGTAATTGTGTTATAATGGTTATTTGCTGTAGGACAAGTTAAACTAATAGGTTAAACTAATAGGTATGTAATGTATTTAATGTAATTAGTATGTTTTAAATAATTATATAAGTACTAATTCTGACATACCTGGAATCCCCCAAAAATTGGCTTCTATGTTATAACAACACCTATTATTATGTTTTTGGCAGATCTGACATGGTTGATGAACAATTGCCAATTTTTACCCCTGCATCATCGTCATGGACAACGCCAAGCAGTGTGGCGCTCCCTAGTGGTCGTGTGACACCACGCAGTAAGTCAAAGGGAATGGTACAGGCTGATCACTCGTACTCAAAGCGCAAGATGAGTAGCGAGAGTTCAGGGCAGTCATCTCAAGAGAGTGCCGATGTTCCAAATAACCCTCTACCGAATCTTGCACCCCCAACACTATCGCCAGTATCAACAAAGGCACTGTCACAAGGTGACATTTCAACGGCAGTGCTGACAACGCCACCAAAATTATCAAGGTCATTGCCGTCACTGAATTTGACAACATCACCATCAAGTCATGGCCAACATAGCACGGCGTCATTGATTGATGTTTTGAATCTGTCGATTCCGACACCTGATGGAGCTGCAGTGTCGCCTCCTGCCAGTCCGCCGGCACAACATTTGTCTATGAAAAACGTCTTCAATAACATGATCAGTAACATGATTACTAAGCATCTGTTGAGCGACAGGAATCCGTCACCAAGCCCAATGACGGAACCACCTCGGTTGTCTGATGCACACCAGGTGGCACCAGCTAAGACGTTACCTACTCTGCCATCATTGGCCGAAGAACAGCCGGGGAGTATTGCAGTGGTTGGTGCGGCCGAAGTTTCTATTCATTCTTCACCATCACCTTCAGTTCACATTGAAAACGACAAGCCAAATGCGGTGGAAGAAAATGACAATGGTGGGATCGTAGTACCAGTGGCACCATCTGGTTCTGACCAGATTGAACCAGTTGGAAGCCAGAAGGATTGTATTGACTTAATGCCAATTTCTCAGCAAATTGTTGGACCCATTGATAAAGATGAGCCAATGGACATAATTGAGCACTATGCCCATGGCTCTGGACCATCTACAAGCCACACTACCAGTGGCGCCCTCTCACCAGCTGGTGGCGCCACCACCGGAGCGATGCCTTCAGGAGTGCCGTCTGCACAAAATGATGTCGCCCCAACGACTGTGAAGTGTGAAGACAGAAAGGACTCGTCCATGGTGGACGACAGCAACAAGTCTGACCATGTAGTGTCTGTCTGTGTAAACACGCCTGGTAAGACGGAGTTGGACGTGGAGCAACTACCAGAGGGTAAATCTGCAATGGAAGCAAACATACCCATGATATCTGAAGAACCCAATGCCAAGTCTGAGCAGCAGCCAGGCAATAAATCAAGTGATCAAGATGACCAGGCAGCGACTGATGAGGTGGACGAGCACACTCGCCGCATGCGTCTCATGGACATGTGCATTAAGGCAATGGCTCTATGCCTCAACAGGTTCCCCCAGCACTACAAGTCACTCTACAGACTCGCCTACATCTACTTCCACTCGCCTGACCACAAGGTAGCAGCACTTGTCATTGCCTTTTATTTTTGACCCGATCTGGTCAAAATTTTGCCAAAAATGGGCTGTATATAATGTGACATAATACTATTCACCCTCTCACAAGTTAACTCAAGATCCAAGGCAATGATTTTAACAAAAGTACGCTCTAACACTGTAACAAACTATTTGTGCACTACAGATTTGAACATTAACAAACCTGATTTGTAATGGGCTAAATTGGTTGATGGAGAAGTTTTAAGTAAATATTTGGGAATTGTTTGGGTCAAGGCAGGATCAATAGCAATTCTAATAGCTCTGCAGTTGATTATTGCATTGACCAATGGGGTAACTTTAAATTGTTTAACAAGATTTGCCATCCAAGCCAAAGGCCCAGATGGCAAGTGGACAATAAGCCATTGGCTTATCAAGAGTCCATCAGTGTTCATCTACGTGTAACCCACCCTCCTGAGACATGTGTCAAACTTGTTTTTAAACATATTTATGCTGCTAGCGGTTATACAATCTGTAGATAATTTGTTCCATTCATTTATTGTCCTCTGTGAGAATGAGTACTTCCTGATATCCAATCTATACTGATCCTTTACTAACTTTACCTCATGTCCTCTAGTTCCGCTATCTTTCTTGAGAGAGAAAAAAATATTTCTATCAATATTTTCATACTCATTCAATATCTTAAAAACTTCAGTTTGATCTCCTCTTAACCTCCATATCTCTAAAGTTGTTAAAACACATTCTTTCAGGCATTCTTCATAACTAAGGTCTCTCAGTTCTGGAATAATTTTAGTTGCTCTCCTCTGTATGCGTTCATGCGTATCTATATCCTTCTTACGATATGGTGTATGCATGTATACAGTATTCTAAATGAGGTCTAACGATTGCTTTATATAAAGAGGTATAATTAGCTTTTTTCTTTGTATGTTATGTTTCTCCTAATCAACCCAGGAATTTGATTACCCTTTGAAGCTGCAATACCACACTGCTCTGAAACTTTCATATTAGCACTTATTGTAACTCCTAAGTCCTTTTCATGTACAGTAGTACCCAGAACAATATCTCCCATTTCATAGTTTACATCCAAGTTCCCATGTCCTGTATATAGGCATTTACATTTCCCAAAATTTAACAACATCTGCCATTTCTCAGACCATTTAACTAATCTGTCTAGATCGTTTTGTAAATGTTGTTTATCACTATCAGTGTTAACCTTTCTAAACACTTGTGTCACTTGCAAATTTGAGTATGTTATATATATATATATATATATATATATATATATATATATATATATATTAAGAATAATAAAGGTCCTAATACTGATCCACTCAAAACTGATTTCCAGTTTGAAACTTCTCCATCTACTACTTCTCCATCGTCTTCTGTCAGTCAGCCATTGTTCTATCCAGTCAATTATGCCATCCCCGATACCATGGGCTTTTAATTTAAGTAGTAGTCTTTGATGTGGCACTTTGTCAAAAGCTTTCTGAAAATCTAAGTAGATAATATCTACTGGCGATCCCTCATCTATCCACTTAGCGATTACTTCCAAAAAACATAACATATTTGTTAAGCATGACCTCGCTTTTAGGAATCCATGTTGAGATGAATTTAGTAATTTATGCCTAACAAGGAAGTCCACCATATGGTCTTTAATTAACCTTTCTAATAATTTACAAAGCACTGATGTTAAACTCATTGGTCTGTAATTCTCTTACTTATTTCTCGAACCCTTTTTAAATGATGGTATGACGTTTGCTTCTTTCCATTCAAAAGGAACAACTCCCTCTTTTAATAACTCTCTTGCAAGTGGTATACTGATTTGTTCTACCGTTTCCATTAGTAGTTTTGGAGGAATTCTATCCTCTCCCTTGTTCTCCTTTCAAACTCTTAAATAAATGTTTAGTAGATTGGCACAAACAACAAATTGTTGTAACAAATTAATTTGTTTTCCATAATTCTGCACAGAACCAACTGATCATGTGTCTTAGAGAGTTTATTTGTGTTTGGTTCCATTGTAGAACATCCAGTGGAGCAAGAACCTGCTGCTAGGCACAGCTCAGTGGTCTCAGCTTGACTACATGCCCTGTCCTGGCCTCCTGCAGGACCGCAAAGCCACAAACTTCTTCCAGGTAAGCAAACTCACCAACTTTTTTGTTCAAAGTTGTTGTTTAGTTTTGATGAAATCCTTGGTCACACTTAAATTATTTTTGATCCAGTCAAAATTTTGCAAAAAAAGGTGAAAGTTGTCTGGCTCTATATGCTATGACATAAGTTGTCTGGTTCTATATACTATAACATAAGTTGTCTGGCTCTATATACTGTGACATGAGTTGTCTGGCTCTATATACTGTGACATGAGTTGTCTGGCTCTATATACTGTGACATGAGTTGTCTGGCTCTATATACTGTGACATGAGTTGTCTGGCTCTATATACTGTGACATGAGTTGTCTGGCTCTATATACTGTGACATGAGTTGTCTGTCTCAATATACTATGACATGAGTTGTCTGGCTGTATATACTGTGACATGAGTTGTCTGGCTGTATATACTGTGACATGAGTTGTCTGGCTATATATACTGTGACATGAGTTGTCTGGCAATATATACTGTGACATGAGTTGTCTGGCTCTATATACTGTGACATGAGTTGTCTGGCTCGATATACTATGACATGAGTTGTCTGGCTCTATATACTGTGACATGAGTTGTCTGGCTCTATATACTGTGACATGAGTTTTCTGGCTCTATATACTGTGACATGAGTTGTCTGGCTCGATATACTATGACATGAGTTGTCTGGCTCAATATACTGTGACATAAGTTGTCTGGCTCTATCAGGGCTGGGTCCAATTATACAAAATTATATCATTTACAATTACATTTATTTTTTATTTCAATTACAATTACATTTAATTTTCCAAATCAATTACAATTACACTGTTTCAATTTCAATTACATTATGCGGACCAAATATATTTAGCATTTGCTAATTATGTATTTTTCACGTTTTGCTGAATTTCAATATTTTGTACACAATTGATAAACAAATATAACGGTAATGTTTGTACATTTTGTAGAATTGTGACTACTAAATAAAAAGATAGCCGTATAAAACATATTTTTATTATATAAAAATACAATGCAATATCCAGACATAATCCTACAGGACATATTCCAATGCAGACATTTATCTGTGTGCATTTCTTACATTTTTCTTCGGGAAATACTAATAATAGGGTTTGATGTGTTTACTTTGAGGTTGTAGCTCCTGCTCTAAGCTGACTTTCTTAATTGGTCTGCCCTTTGCTTTGTGTGAGTTGGGAATGGGGAGAGAGGCCATATAAACGGTCCTTGCCACCTGACCTGTCTCCAATCCACCACAACACATGGGGTGTAATTGGCTTGCTAACTCTGCAATGTTTCACTGAGCTGATATTTTCTGAAGCAATATCAGGCTACACATCTTTCCATGTTGTTTGAATACCAGCTTAGCCTTTGTCTGACAATGTCTGTGCATTGTTTATTGCTTCCTGGCTGTTACCAACTTACTGAAAAGGCTAATCACTAAGGCTACCCACCACTAGCACCATGGACCAGTACCCACCAGACAGTGAATACTGTAACTGAAATATAAATATAATATTAAATAAAATTAAATATAAGCAGGTGTTATTATTAGTCTTGATTTTTAACTCACTTTAAATTATATTTTTATTGATAGTTTGTTCAGGTAGTTTGTGATATCAAACATACTGTAATTGATTGTAATTGAAATACATTAAAAATTATACAAAATATAACAATTGCAGCAAAATTTCGAAACCATAATCAATTACAATTACACAACTTTGCTGTAATCAGTTACAATTACATAATTGGACCCAGCCCTGGGCTCTATATACTAGAACATAAAGCTATTCAGATTTTCACAAGTTATCGTATCTAGTGATCAAAATCAATTCATTCGATGATTTTAATGAATGTCCACTCTTATTAAACCAACTGGGCATATTACTATTCACACACTGTATATTTGAACATCAACAATTCGATACTGAGAAGGGAGCTTTAACACTGTGATACTACTGTGTTGAATGTACCTCCCAAATAATGCTCTTTCCTTTCACCTTGTGCCATGTTTTAGGGTCTCTGGCGGATGCCGATTGCTGAGATTGATCGGAGCGGGTCATTTGCGGCCCATCTCACGCGGTCTCTGCTGCTGCTGTTTGACGTTCTATGCAAGTCACATGACAGTCACATGTTGTTCTTCATCAACACTCAGCTAGCTCGTGCTCCTGACCCTCTAAAGTGAGTTGAAACATGCAGCCATATATGGCCACCTTTCCTTAGGTTTTTAAAATGTAGATTCAGCATAATGTTATTTTCAAAACCTGAAATAATGTGCAGCAACTTGAATATACAATCCTGTATTCTACACACGTCAGCAATCTCCTGATTTGGGTTTGAAACTATTTAATTTACATATACATACACAGTCGAGCCTCGTTATAACACAGTGATCGGGGGTCCACGATTTTCGGACCGTGCTGTACATGAGGCGCGTTAGGTGTTCCCATATCTGCCACTAGGGAGCTCCTAAACAACATCTGCTGCGCTATCGAAGCCACTGTGTGCTTGCAGCACTGTCTTCTATGCCAATACGCAGTATATAGAGCTTATTAAACAAGTCAACTAGCATCAACGTGTATTATTTTTAAATGTCACACCCTGTTGAATCTTGAACTGAATAAAATACATGTATATAAACCGTTATGGAATAAATCTGCTATGATGGTGATGTACTGGACCAATAGGCCTATGAAGCAAAAATAATAACCTGTACCAGAGCAGCTGAAAATGTATATGATTTGACACACATAGTATGTAAGCTGATTAAACATAGAAAATGACAGTAGGTAGAATTAATAATTGTTTCACTTCATCTTTCAACCGATCTCGACTAAAGCATAAACTTATGATGCACTACTTAACATCGATTCTTCGTTTCGTATGCAGAAGATGAATTTGTATTTTTGCACACTGGTAGCGCCTTGGGTTAGGCATTTGGCATGTTGGTTTCACGTCACGAAAACGACTAGATTTACAATGCAATGGAAGCATGCCATTTCACCCCAGTGTTATATTGGTATTGCATACTAAATTGCATTTAAGTTGTGAATCTCGATTGCAATTTACAACCCGAGAAAGTGAAGCCAACGGCAGCAATTGATGTCGGCGGCAGTGCAAAACAAACAACACGTTTACACTCCTAATGTTTCTTGAGAATTGTCAAAGCAATTCTAAGTAGTTTTAAGCAGGCCCATTTAGCATTTCCCCCTGGAGGCAGAAAATTGGGGTCCACGACCGACCGCTTTATGTCCGAATAACGGGGCACGCAATAACGGGGCACGATTGTGTGTGTATATATATATATATATATATATATATATATATATATATATATATATATATATATATGATACTTTCATTAGACAAAGTCAGTCCACCAACGAAGGCAACCAAATTTCTTGTGAGGTAAATAAGGTGTTTACTGAAACAATCCAAGAAGCCAGAACGTCCGTCCATTCAAGGGCAGATTATCACTCTTTAGAGAACAATTTCAGCTTGTTAAAATGTTACCATCCAACACAACTTGTGAAACTGCGATAGACCTATTTAGGTGGTGATCTTACCTGTGATCAAATATTAATGTAATATGAAATTGATATACCACTGTCTTTGTGTCAAGAATTCTGTCAAGTGATTTTCATTGGTTAACGTGTACGGAGTTATCAGTGATGCTTCATTTAACCTAAAATGCCTCAATTCTCTTAGCTTATTGATATCAATTACATCTAAATTAACTATATTATACTTTATGTTTTAATTGTTAATGGCGTAGTATATTTACTGAGAAATTGTATAAACGTGAATTTGAAAATGCAGGAACAAAAAGATATCGCTCCTCCATGCTTGCTGAATGACATCATCTTTTTCAGTTCGGGTGACGACTATTTTATGGCCGGACATTGTGATATTTATTATATTTATTAATATTTTACAACTTTTCAGTGATATCTGTGCAAATTGTGTTACTCCTGTGATCTTTCATCTCCTATATTCGAAAATACACAATTTGGTGAAAAATTATATAACCAAGTTTTAAATTTAAAGACTGCTGTGCTCTCTCTCTCTCTCTATATATATATATATATATATATATATATATATATATATATATATATATATATATATATATATATATATATATTAGCATGCCAATGAAAATTACCGTACATTCCTTTAAAGAATTTTTCTGTGTTATGAGATTGCAATATGACATCTTCAAATTCTGCGTTCTCAGAAAGTACGTCCGAGACACAGACCGGCTGCAGCTCGCTAAAACTGCATACCAACATTGTATTGAGGACCTGCGCTCACAGATCGAGCAGCACCCTGACAGCAATCACACTGACGCTGATGCCTGCCAGGCATTGCTGCTCAATGTCCATCGTTCGAGGCAATGTGCAATGAAAACTCAGATGCAGGTGGACACACTGAACGAGCTGCTCGTGACGGTGTACAAAGGATGTCACAAAAACCAGGTGTGATTCTTTTGAAGTAATATTTTTTTTTATAAAATTTTAACTGTCAAATATGTCTTTTTACCAAATTTCAAGAAGCTGCAAAAACCATATGTGATTCTTTTGCAGTAAGTTTTTTTATGAAATTGAAACAAGAAATATTGTTTCCTTACCCAATTTTTAATACTGTGGTGTGTGTAATATTCAAGAAGAATTGTTTTATATTCCTATGAAGTACATATAAATGTCCTGTCAATTAAGTATGAAAATCATTGGGTGAAATAACAGCTACTGATACTTTGTGATCAGAATGAAATAACAGCTACTGATACTTTGTGATCAGAATGAAATAACAGCTACTGATACTTTGTGATCAGAATGACATTACAGTGTACTTTGCTTGCAGTTGGACTCAGAGCCGTCAGTTCTAGATCAAGCTCTCAGATACTGCCAGCAACTCACCTCATTAAGACCGCCTACGGTATATACCTGTTGCTTTGTTAATTATTTGATTAAATGATGAGCTTTTCATTAGTTCTCGTTAGCATTATCAAGTTTCTAGAATTGTTTTAAAATACATTTTTCGTTAATTTCTTTGTTTTCTCTTTGTCACAATATTCTTTTCAATGCACGTAGACAAATATTTTATTAAATACATTTTTGCATTTTCATTATTTCACGTGCAAAACGTTTTTTTTTTAGCTGAAATCATATATTATGACCTGATTAGAATCTATTTAGAATACTCCCATTAATTTACTTCTTGAATTTTTGGAAATGTTTCTTTTAGTCTTCAAACAATTTGTTTCAATTAAACAATTTCATCCACTGAGCCATAAAACTTAATTTAGCCCATCATGAATCAGGTTCTTTGACGTTCGCATCTGTACTGCATGAATACAAAAGTAATATGCACAGTTTGAGGAAGGACCATTACACGCACGCACGCACGCACGCACGCACGCACGCACGCACGCACGCACGCACGCACGCACGCACGCACACAAACATATGCATGCACGCACACACACAAACGCAGTTGTTGTTGTCTTTTATAATTTATATTTGCTGTTGATGCACTTCTATTTGGGATAATTCCACTTTACATACAACATAATGCATTGGCTGTGCTCTCTATCTGTTTGGTATATGGTTGACAATATAATGTATGTGAATAGAAAATAAGAAGTGTTTATTTCTTCCGTTGCACTACAACTGTCTGTGTTGTGTTGACAGACTCCCACGGGGGAAGTGTCCCGGTGCTTGTCATCAGCCACTTCCCTCCTGTCGTCCCCACTAGCACTGGCCACAGAGGGCGCTAGTGGTAGCCAGCAATGCAAAGACGTTGAGTATCGGAAGAATGTTTCCTCCAATCAGGTACAACAGCTGAACACCTTTATGAAATGGCTGTCAACCTTGCTTTTTATTTCTCCGTGTAACATTAGAAATTCAGAAACCTGACAATAAATATGAAACTTTCTTTTCTATTGGTCAAGAACAAAATGTATTTGTTCTGTTTTCACTTTATATGTATTAATTATGTATGTATGTCTTCCCTGTATGTCTTCCCTATGTGTCTTCCATAACTGAATGTGCATAAAAATGTATCATTCAGTTTTACTTAAAAGCTTGCTCTGGCATATGAAATATTTCATCTCTACCACCAGTACTACTGTTAATTACTAGTCAAACTTACAGTCTGATGGTTTTTATCTTAGTATAACCTATATATATATATATATTAAACGTTGCCCACGTGTAGTGGAAACTGTCGACAGTTGTTCTCAAATGTACTGAACGACAAGGTCAATATTCATCAACAATCAGTGGCAACTAATTTGTTTAATTGTGGTTGATTAAAACTCCATAGTCAACTGATTTGGCAGTTGATTTAAAACAAAATGTGTATTTTTTTCAAATCATTGAAAGAATTGACTTTAGTCGTAAGGCTCAAAATAGTGGATATCCAAAATGATAAACACTGTGTGTGTCAATGCCGATCATGGGCACAACTACAATCCTCTCGCCGATCACGACAAAGTTAAAAAAATTCACCAAACATAAAAAAGAGTTTCACTTCAAACATTATGTAATGTAATAGTTTGTCTAAATGCAAAAGGTTGCACAAAGAAGCTAGCATGTTGCAGTGGATACTTGGTAGGTTTGTTCTTTTCACAAATTTAATTTGAAATGAAACTAGCAAAACATTGAATTGAGGAAGGACCTTTAAAACACATTTGGGCAGTGAAGATGTCAGAATAGATACAGTTTGTAGTGTATAACTTTGTACAGTTGTATTGTCAAGTGATACTCAGGTTGTCATGTTTCAGAACTCGTCAACAACGTGCCGTGTATCAACCCTAATGGCTTACAGGCCTCAGATGCGAGGGACTGCTCCCACATCCAGCTTCTCCCAACCTCCCTTTCCTACCTCCCCCCATTCCCCTCGGCCTCGCCACGTCGGAAGGCCCCGATTAGTTGTCCCCTTGCCGACTGGAGGCATGCGGTCCTTATTGAGCAGTGCCCATTCCACAGTTACAGGAACCAGGCCACGGCTAGGTGTGGGCAGGCCCAGGGGTGTAGGCAGACCCAGAGGTGTGAGCATGCCTGGAAGAGGTTTGGACATGCCCGGAAGAGGTTTATGCATGCCCGGAAGAGGTTTGGGCATGCCCGGAAGAGGTTTGAGTATACCCGATAGGCAGTCACTCAAGGGGATCGTAGGTCGTGCTATGAAAGATCCAACAAAGTCCAACTCGGCAGTTGTGCAGGAGATACTACAGAAAGTGTGCGCAGAAACGGCCAGCATCATGGCGCCGTCTGGTGGACTTCTCACACATCCCTTCATACCACCTCCTGGCAGTCCATCTGACGATGACGACCCCATCATCGTCATCGATTCGTCAAATGACGATGATGAACCAGGATCTCCTCATGCATGGCCTGGCCAGATAGAGCAAATGACCTCTGGGGTCAGCAGACAGCCAGGGCAGGTGATCTCTGGGGTCAGCAGACAGCCAGGGCAGGTGACCTCTGGGGTCAATAGACAGCAGGGGCAGGCAGTTGTGAAGCCAAAGGGTGGTTCACTGCAAGACAAGATAGAGGAACTGGCCCGCCAGGCAGCAATGAAGGCTATCTATCAGTCTGCTGCGGCTCCACAGACTATCCAAGCTGCACCCAGGACCAGCCCAGTGACAACTCACCGCAGGATGAAGACAACAGCTCCACGCAAGCCTTCCTCCTTCAGCATGGAGAGTCTGTTGGCACCAGGCGATGGCAGGGCATCAGTGGCGCACCCTAGTGTCAGGATGTCTGTGACACACCCTGGTGCTGGCGTCAGAATGTCTATGGCGCACCCTGGTGGCAATCTTAGGATGTCTACAGCACAATCTCGTGGCACTGTAAGGATGTCTACAGCGCACCCTGGTGGCATTGTAAGGATGTCTACAGCACACCCTGGTAGCAATGTCAGGATATCTACAGCGCACCCTGCTGGCAGTGTAAGGATGTCTGCAGCGCACCCTGGTAGCAGTGTAACGATGTCTGCGGTGCACTCATATACACATTCAGCAGTAGTGCCCTCTGGTGCACATACTCGTCCAAACATGGCAGAGAGGTTGCAGCAGCCGACGGCCACCCCATGGAGGATGCAGGCCAGTCAAGGGGGCAACATCTACCATCTGGTGGCACCCTCTGGTGTCAGTGGGCAACCCGAGGATGTCATTGTGATGCGAAATGAACCAGCCAGTGATAGTTCTGGGGAAGACTCGGAGGGCTTTGCTTTGTACTGATAGATAAGATGGATAACTGCTGTTAGATAACTAGTAGTTTATTACTATAATGATGCGCTCCTCTCATTTGTCTAGACAAGGCACTTTGTTACCACTGATAACTTGTATAGCCTTATGTAATGTTTAACCTTTTAACATGATTTATTATTAAACTTACTATTGTATTAGTGTATTGTATTAAGTGTGCCAAATATTTGGATGAACTGTACCTATTACCATTTTATTAAATGTCATCATTTTTATCGATATATAAAAAAATTGTAGTCTTATGAAAGAAGAACAAGACGTTCGTGATCGATTACTTTCCTAGGTGTAACATTTATGTAACTACAAGTTCACTTTACACAAATAAATTATTTGGCACATCTGTTCATGAATTTGTATTAATTTCTTAGTGGATGAAGCACCAACTAGGTACAAAGAGAAATGCATTTTTTAATGGAAGACCTGAATACAGCGTTATACAAGAACTTACCTTTTCTACGATATTCTCTCAATATGTAGATGAGATGTAGACACATTGTGGCAGAAAAAATATGAAAGTCTGTATAAAAGGAAATCTTATGAAAACTCAACACATTATTAAATGTCGATATCTGTTTTATTTAACACATTTGGCGCAGATAACAAATTGGTTAATCCATGTTTATTTGCTCACTCGTCCTCTCCTTGAGTGGTCTCTCCATCTTGTTGCCAGAGAGGGTTGTATTGGTAGGTGGCCTACCGTACACGCATTCTACCTATGTGAGTACAGTTCCTACACCTCCAGCCCACCCCAGGGGTGGCAGATTTAAAATGTTAAGAGAACAATGGCTAAAATGTAGCAATGTGTGGATGATGGAAACACTGTATGGTATAAATGTTCACCACAAAAAAGTAATCTAAAAAGTAGACAGTAGATGCATTTTGCCACAAATTGATGCTGTTGACCCCCTTTAGATTTCATCTGCTGCTGGGTGATATAGTATAACAAGTTTTTTCATAATAGTATAACAAGTTCTTTTATAAATCATAAGGAGCATCAAATAATTAAAATAACAACCATACTCTGTGGTAACTCGTGTTATTTCTCTGGCTTAGCTAACTGCAGCCGACATTAATTTAGAAATGACTCGGTAGTACCAGTTAATGTATTTTGATGAACATCCATGTCCACCATGTGAATAGAATAAAACGATTGATGCAGTAACTACAAATAAATACGAGTTGGACGTTGAGAAGTATAACAAGATGTTCTCCTTGTAAACAAGTTTCTGGTGATTCAGCAGTATACTAGACACTGTTTGAGGCAAGCTACATTTCACATAACTGATATTTTATTTATGTAATGTGACGACCACAATTTAAACCATTTTCAGACTAACCTGAATGATTTGTGCATATAATGAAATACTGGCACATAGTTCAATGTAGCATTTGTACTGAGAGTTTGTGCATCATTTGTATGGAAAGGTAAAACTGAGGCTCTTCACACTGTCAATATCTAAAATTTTCAAGTCCACATACAGTGTTAAAATAGATCTACTGTACATGAAAGCTTAACCAATACAGAAGATGTGCTTAATCCTCACACATGAACAATGGAAGCACAAACCAGCAGCAAATAATGTTCTGTGTAAGACTAAGAGGCAAAACGAAGTGTTACTGTAACTATACAAATCAACATAAATAAGACCACACAGTCTAACGTTTACACAACGTTTATGCCGTCAGTGAAAACGAAGCCAGAACCAAGGAATTTTCTTAAAACGTGCTGAAACGCAAGTCCATAACGAATGACCACAAACCCTCAGAATTGTTGTATGTACAATACGACAAAGGCACAAAGATTTCTGCATCCAAGAATGTGACAGAAAACCTGAGAACTAGTGGAGATGTGGGGCAGCAGCAGAGAATGGGGGCCAAGCAGTGGCAGTTGGTGTGACACCCAACCACCAGGTGGAACTGTTGAGCCATCAGATCATCAAGCAAGGCACATCATCGTCATTGTGACTGGTTACTGTAGTCCTGTAACATAACAGTGCAAGTACATCTCACTAGTTCACTGAATATAGGGAAAGTCCACGACAGTGTCACTATTAAAATATTACAATCATCATAAGCAAAACCCACTCTGTGAACTAGTTATCATCATTTCAATGTCATGTTCCACAACCAACTTAGCAAATTCTTCTTTATTTCCTCTATGCTAGCAAGACAATATTTTATTGTTGGGTCAAGAAAATAAACTGCCCTATGGACATGACACAATATTACCAATATGCTCTATATTCCAATGATATAGAGCAGTGTTACTTTCTCTCCCAGCATATAACACGTGCTGAGATGCAAGTCTGACAATGTGCAATTGCTGTCATATTGTTTTATTATTAGACATAAGAACATGTAACATGGTTTCACCCTTTCACAGCGATCAGAAGCAAAACTGGCAACACCTACCTTCTGCCGTCGCAAGCTGCTGAGTTTCTGTCGGTAGTTGTGTAGTGGGGTGAATCTGTGTCGTGTGAAAGCCTGGGGGTGGGGGAGCATGTACGCCAGATGGCCCGACGGGGGTGAGACCTGCCGTGCCCCATGTGGGTGGGGCATGGAACGGGAACTGTTGTACGAAGGGCAGCCGATGGTTGTTTGTTGTCTCCTCCGTCAAATGCTGCAGTGACGCCATCCAGTGGGGAGGCTCCTCACTACTGTTGCCTGGCAACAGACATCCAGTCAGTCAATGCAATCCACTGGCTACTACCTAACCAGAGCCCGAATTCTCAAGACATGCAAATCTGTAACAGTGATGCACATTGGGCTCGGACATTGGACAGACCGATTAAACTTGAAAATGTCCTATCGATGTGGCCTTGATCAGGTTATTCGTCTGATAAAGTTATCATCAGAGTGGTCATGTGTCCTATCTTTTTTATCACTGCAGACACTGAGAACAACTGTTACCAAACTCTGCAGTTGTTACTTCATGCTAATGCATCATCTACTTCATGCTAATGCATCATCTACTTCATGCTAATGCATCATCTACTTCTGGCCAAGTAGTGTTAATTGCAATGTCATTGTATGTGAATGAAGAATAAAAAAAATTCACCTAATAACTGCAAAACTTTTTCCATTTATTAGTAATATTCTTTATAACTACACTGAATTGCATGCTGTATGCTGAACTAGTTACTACTACTGCTTAAGTGCAACCAAAATCAGTGAACATCTTTCATTGTAGAATGTCCTATTGTTTTTGTGGAGTCAGGACATTGTGTCCTATTGATTTCAGAGGTTCAGGACATTTTGTCCTATGACTTCTGTTTTTAGTGTGTGTCACTGTAACTCAAGTTTTCTGTAAATATGGCGGCAGAACTGTCCCGGGGGTGTTCACTCACAGAACTGGCCCGGGGGGCATTCACTCACAGAACTGTCCCGGGGGCGTTCACTCACAGAACTGTCCCGGGGGGCGTTCACTCACAGAACTGTCCTGGGGGGCATTCACTCACAGAACTGTCCCGGGGGGCATTCACTCACAGAACTGTCCCGGGGCGTTCACTCACAGAACTGTCCCGGGGGGCATTCACTCACAGAACTGTCCCGGGGGTGTTCACTCACAGAACTGTCCCGGGGGGCGTTCACTCACAGAACTGTCCCGGGGGGCATTCACTCACAGAACTGTCCCGGGGGGCATTCACTCACAGAACTGTCCCGGGGGCGTTCACTCACAGAACTGTCCCGGGGGGCATTCACTCACAGAACTGTCCCGGGAGCATTCACTCACAGAAATGTCCCGGGGGCGTTCACTCACAGAACTGTCCCGGGGGCATTCACTCACAGAACTGTCCCGGGGGCATTCACTCACAGAACTGTCCCGGGGGCGTTCACTCACAGAAATGTCCCGGGGGCGTTCACTCACAGAAATGTCCCGGGGGCATTCACTCACAGAACTGTCCCGGGGGGCATTCACTCACAGAACTGTCCCGGGGGCATTCACTCACAGAAATGTCCCGGGGGCGCTCATTCACAGAATATCTGGGTAAATATTAACTTTATGCTATATACTAAACAAGCTTACTGAAGTAGTACATAATTCATGTTGAATCTCAGCCATGTCATTTTTATATTAGATATTCTGCGAGTGACCCCAGGGCACCCTTGCTGCCATATCTATAGAAAACAGTGCCATAAAGTGTGCATAAACGAATGAGGTCATTTGTTGATTTATTTAGTGAAAGCATGACTTCCAGCAGAAACAAAATGCAACGCATTTGGCTCATCCTGAGAAGCAGATATTCTAACGACATATTCACAAGTTACTTACTAGCAGTAAAGTTTCACAAATGTAACCACTTCCGGTTGGCCTACTTAAACAAACAGGTTTTAAGTTTCAGTTAGCTGGCTTGCTAGTCTTCTCAGTCCAACGTCACCCACACAACAGTGACATCTCATTTGTCTTGACATGTCGTTTGTCTTGACATGTCAGTTGTCTTGACATGTCAGTTGTCAATTCGATCACTCACTGCATTCTCGTGTTGCTATGTAATTCGGTTGTTTCCACTGTACATACTGTAGAGGGTTTCTATACCGCCACATGGATTATAGCAAGCCCGTGTTGAATAACAGTTGACAGCTTACGAAGCATGCTTACATGTGACAAAGGAGATAGTCGCAGATGTGAAAAAAAAGTTGCTAACTGATGAAGAGCAAAGCACCAATGTCAGAAGATGACATGTGACAAATCAACTTACCCTATGACAGGCATGTGTGACCTGGAGTGAACCCTGCTCTGCGAAGGACGACACAATATGAAAATCGAGATGCTGTGTCTCCAAGAGACTATAGTTTGATGTCTAAATGACCAGTGATACAGTGGAACTGCCAAGTGATCAAGTGAGTATGCACCCTGCAAGGCAGTTCCACACAAGATGATGGCGTAAGAAGAATGCGAGAGTGCTGGAGTATGCAATGAACGAGAGAGAACCAGACAGACAGAGCGCAGGCGTCTGTACTCACGGTCTGTTAAAGTGCCAGACGAGATAATGGCGGGATCACTGGGCAACGCCGACTGATGCAGCAGTTGGGGCCGATCTGCAAGCAGACAGCGATGACAGTATCTGCAGCGATGCAAGACAACTGTGTTACCATGACGATACAGTGTTACTACGACGTGTCAGTGTAAAGAGTGAGTCGACCACAAAGACGTGTTGTGCGATACACGTGAGTTAGCCACTCGACACAACAGGGATGCCAGGAACTGACATGGAGATGGCACAGCACACTGGGTGCACAGGAAACACTGGTATGTGGATATTTGGTTTCTTTCACCCATCAACTTGCTATTACTGTATATATACGGTTGTGATACGTTTGTGTGCGTGTATGCATCTGTGTGCACGCATGTTCTCGTGAAGTTGACTGCTACCAAAATCATTACAGCTGGCATCCCTTCTGGTTCAACGCAAGATGATTTTACAGTGCGAGACTATCGACCACCCAGCCACTAGGGTGCAGCACACAAGGAAGTTATTGTCATGAGAAGCTGCCTACAGCTACGACTGATGAGCAACAGAGTACGAGAGAGTAAGAGACAAGGTTAATAATAAAAGTGTTTCCAGTATGACCCAAGCACCGAGACACTACAGCCGAGATATGCACCTGAGATGTGCAACATGGGATACTGGTGAACTGAGCATCAATGTGCACTAGAGAGACACGTACGAGACTGCACAAGACTTACGTCACACAAGACATACATCACACAAGACATACGTCACACAAGACATACATCACACAAGACATACGTCACACAAGGCATACGTCACACGGCACAAACAAACATGTCATTTCCATTTCTCAACTAAAGGCCTACTAGTTACACAGGGCAGAGTGACAGCTTGTCACCATGTGGTGCTAAAAACACCAAACTTGTCAGTGGAAGATCACTCCTAGAGTGATGTTTACACTAAAGCAAAACAGCAAACAGCCACATCAGCAGCACTGTTTATGCATAATGTCAACATGCACTTTTGTCTGTTCTGTTTCTAAGATATACATAATACTAACATCTTCAGCAACTTATTAAGTTAGGGTAAATAGTGGTAGGTATTGATGAGAGTGATGATAACCGTACACCATTACCATTAGTTAACACTACATAGGACAGTGCTGTCACTGTGATGACACCTCGTCATCACGTTCAGTGTGAATGGACCTGGAGCCAGTCACTTGCTGCTGCAGCACCATCAAACACTGGCCTTGAATCATCATTTTAACACATCTATGTAAAATGCTAACCACAATCTACTGCTTGTGAGGACACTTTGCAGTACACTAGTTCACCTTTTCGTTGTAGCTGTACACTAGATCAATGGCGCATTTTGCTAGAATATCTATGAGGTCATGAAGATTTGCATTTCAGGCCGCTTTCCATGCTTTCAAGATACTGTGAATTTTAGTAAACATAATTCCAAGATCTGTACAAGCACTTTTGTTACTGCATTTTTATCATTTATGAACTACATGTATAAAAAACTAAATGACCTGGTGACCCCTCACATATTATCACATTCAAGTACACTTAGTATAATAAACTGATATTTTGGGACATTGATCATGCATCAAAACAGATGTAAATGGTGCGACGAGGTTCACTTAGTGGCCGTCATGGAAGCCTGGCCAGACAACGTTTCATTAAATTTAAGTACCAAATCAACTGTAGGTATGTCAATTTTTTTATGTTTCACTAGTGTCACATTATAAAACTTACTGCTATTTTAGTTTTTTTACCACTGTGGTCATTCTTCAGCTGACCCAACAAGTGTTGCACTCTTTACATTTTTTTCCAACAACAAGTTTAACTGCAAGTAAGTTTTATTACTATTAAAGAAACAGCTTTATAAAGGGAGCAAGGAAAGAGATAACAGCTGGGGCGGTGCAGCGGTACATGAACTAGTCTCACCCCTTTATAAAGGGAGCAAGGAAAGAGATAACAGCTGGGGCGGTGCAGCGGTGCATGAACTAGTCTCACCCCTTTATAAAGGGAGCAAGGAAAGAGATAACAGCTGGGGCGGTGCAGCGGTGCATGAACTAGTCTCACCCCTTTATAAAGGGAGCGAGGGATAACAGCTGGGGCGGTGCAGCGGTGCATGAACTAGTCTCACCCCTTTATAAAGGGAGCGAGGGATAACAGCTGGGGCGGTGCAGCGGTGCATGAACTAGTCTCACCCCTTTATAAAGGGAGCGAGGGATAACAGCTGGGGCGGTGCAGCGGTGCATGAACTAGTCTCACCCCTTTATAAAGGGAGCGAGGATAACAGCTGGGGCGGTGCAGCGGTGCATGAACTAGTCTCACCCCTTTATAAAGGGAGCGAGGGATAACAGCTGGGGCGGTGCAGCGGTGCAAGAACTAGTCTCACCCCTTTATAAAGGGAGCGAGGGATAACAGCTGGGGCGGTGCAGCGGTGCATGAACTAGTCTCACCCCTTTATAAAGGGAGCGAGGGATAACAGCTGGGGCGGTGCAGCGGTGCATGAACTAGTCTCACCCCTTTATAAAGGGAGCGAGGATAACAGCTGGGGCGGTGCAGCGGTGCATGAACTAGTCTCACCCCTTTATAAAGGAGCGAGGATAACAGCTGGGGCGGTGCAGCGGTGCATGAACTAGTCTCACCCCTTTATAAAGGGAGCGAGGATAACAGCTGGGGCGGTGCAGCGGTGCATGAACTAGTCTCACCCCTTTATAAAGGGAGCGAGGGATAACAGCTGGGGCGGTGCAGCGGTGCATGAACTAGTCTCACCCCTTTATAAAGGGAGCGAGGGATAACAGCTGGGGCGGTGCAGCGGTGCATGAACTAGCCTCACCCCTTTATAAAGGGAGCAAGGAAAGAGATAACAGCTGGGGCGGTGCATGAACTAGCCTCACCCCTTTATAAAGGGAGCAAGGAAAGAGATAACAGCTGGGGCGGTGCATGAACTAGCCTCACCCCTTTATAAAGGGAGCAAGGAAAGAGATAACAGCTGGGGCGGTGCATGAACTAGCCTCACCCCTTTATAAAGGGAGCAAGGAAAGAGATAACAGCTGGGGCGGTGCATGAACTAGCCTCACCCCTTTATAAAGGGAGCAAGGAAAGAGATAACAGCTGGGGCGGTGCATGAACTAGCCTCACCCCTTTATAAAGGGAGCAAGGAAAGAGATAACAGCTGGGGCGGTGCATGAACTAGCCTCACCCCTTTATAAAGGGAGCAAGGAAAGAGATAACAGCTGGGGCGGTGCATGAACTAGCCTCACCCCTTTATAAAGGGAGCAAGGAAAGAGATAACAGCTGGGGCGGTGCAGCGGTGCATGAACTAGCCTCACCCCTTTATAAAGGGAGCAAGGAAAGAGATAACAGCTGGGGCGGTGCAGCGGTGCATGAACTAGCCTCACCCCTTTATAAAGGGAGCAAGGAAAGAGATAACAGCTGGGGCGGTGCATGAACTAGCCTCACCCCTTTATAAAGGGAGCAAGGAAAGAGATAACAGCTGGGGCGGTGCATGAACTAGCCTCACCCCTTTATAAAGGGAGCAAGGAAAGAGATAACAGCTGGGGCGGTGCATGAACTAGCCTCACCCCTTTATAAAGGGAGCAAGGAAAGAGATAACAGCTGGGGCGGTGCAGCGGTGCATGAACTAGCCTCACCCCTTTATAAAGGGAGCAAGGAAAGAGATAACAGCTGGGGCGGTGCAGCGATACATGAACTAGCCTCACCCCTTTATAAAGGGAGCAAGGAAAGGGATAACAGCTGGGGTGGTGCAGCGATACATGAACTAGCCTCACCCCTTTATAAAGGGAGCAAGGAAAGAGATAACAGCTGGGGCGGTGCAGCGGTGCATGAACTAGCCTCACCCCTTTATAAAGGGAGCAAGGAAAGAGATAACAGCTGGGCGGTGCAGCGGTGCATGAACTAGCCTCACCCCTTTATAAAGGGAGCAAGGAAAGAGATAACAGCTGGGGCGGTGCAGCGGTGCATGAACTAGCCTCACCCCTTTATAAAGGGAGCAAGGAAAGAGATAACAGCTGGGGCGGTGCAGCGATACATGAACTAGCCTCACCCCTTTATAAAGGGAGCAAGGAAAGAGATAACAGCTGGGGCGGTGCAGCGGTGCATGAACTAGCCTCACCCCTTTATAAAGGGAGCAAGGAAAGAGATAACAGCTGGGGCGGTGCAGCGGTGCATGAACTAGCCTCACCCCTTTATAAAGGGAGCAAGGAAAGAGATAACAGCTGGGGCGGTGCAGCGGTGCATGAACTAGCCTCACCCCTTTATAAAGGGAGCAAGGAAAGAGATAACAGCTGGGGCGGTGCAGCGGTGCATGAACTAGCCTCACCCCTTTATAAAGGGAGCAAGGAAAGAGATAACAGCTGGGGCGGTGCAGCGGTGCATGAACTAGCCTCACCCCTTTATAAAGGGAGCAAGGAAAGAGATAACAGCTGGGGCGGTGCAGCGGTGCATGAACTAGCCTCACCCCTTTATAAAGGGAGCAAGGAAAGAGATAACAGCTGGGGCGGTGCAGCGGTGCATGAACTAGCCTCACCCCTTTATAAAGGGAGCAAGGAAAGAGATAACAGCTGGGGCGGTGCAGCGGTACATGAACTAGCCTCACCCCTTTATAAAGGGAGCAAGGAAAGATATAACAGCTGGGGCGGTGCAGCGGTACATGAACTAGCCTCACTCCTTTATAAAGGGAGCAAGGAAAGAGATAACAGCTGGGGCTGTGCAGCAGTACATGAACTAGCCTCACTCCTTTATAAAGGGAGCAAGGAAAGAGATAACAGCTGGGGCGGTGCAGCAGTACATGAACTAGTCTCACTCCTTTATAAAGGGAGCAAGGAAAGATATAACAGCTGGGGCGGTGCAGCAGTACATGAACTAGTCTCACTCCTTTATAAAGGGAGCAAGGAAAGAGATAACAGCTGGGGCTGTGCAGCAGTACATGAACTAGCCGCACCCCTTTATAAAGGGAGCATCGAGAAAGAACAGATGGTTTGTTGGGGAGCTAGTCTTTCTGAGGTAGTTTGTTTTTTTGTCGGTGAGACTGTGGGGCTAGTAAACCTATCTTTCTCAGGTGGTATGCTGTTTGTTGGCGAGACTGTGGGGCTAGCAGGCCTACCTTTCTGAGGCGGTATGTTGTTTGTTGGTGAGACTGTGGGGCTAGCAGGCCTACCTTTCTGAGGCGGTATGTTGTTTGTTGGTGAGACTGTGGGGCTAGCAGGCCTACCTTTCTGAGGCGGTATGTTGTTTGTTGGTGAGACTGTGGGGCTAGCAGGCCTACCTTTCTGAGGCGGTATGTTGTTTGTTGGTGAGACTGTGGGGCTAGCAGGCCTACCTTTCTGAGGCGGTATGTCATTTGTTGGCGAGACTGTGGGGCTAGCAGGCCTACCTTTCTGAGGCGGTATGTTGTTTGTTGGTGAGACTGTGGGGCTAGTAGGCCTACCTTTCTGAGGCGGTATGTCATTTGTTGGTGAGACTGTGGGGCTAGTAGGCCTACCTTTCTGAGGCGGTATGTTGTTTGTTGGTGAGACTGTGGGGCTAGTAGGCCTACCTTTCTGAGGCGGCATGTTGTTTGTTGGTGAGACTGTGGGGCTAGCAGGCCTACCTTTCTGAGGCGGTATGTTGTTTGTTGGTGAGACTGTGGGGCTAGCAGGCCTACCTTTCTGAGGCGGTATGTCATTTGTTGGTGAGACTGTGGGGCTAGCAGGCCTACCTTTCTGAGGCGGTATGTTGTTTGTTGGTGAGACTGTGGGGCTAGCAGGCCTACCTTTCTGAGGCGGTATGTCCTTTGTTGGGGAGACTGTGGGGCTAGCAGGCCTACCTTTCTGAGGCGGTATGTTGTTTGTTGGTGAGACTGTGGGGCTAGTAGGCCTACCTTTCTGAGGCGGTATGTCATTTGTTGGTGAGACTGTGGGGCTAGTAGGCCTACCTTTCTGAGGCGGCATGTTGTTTGTTGGCGAGACTGTGGGGCTAGTAAACCTATCTTTCTCAGGTGGTATGTTGTTTGTTGGCGAGACTGTGGGGCTAGCAGGCCTACCTTTCTGAGGCGGTATGTTGTTTGTTGGTGAGACTGTGGGGCTAGCAGGCCTACCTTTCTGAGGCGGTATGTCATTTGTTGGCGAGACTGTGGGGCTAGCAGGCCTACCTTTCTGAGGCGGTATGTTGTTTGTTGGTGAGACTGTGGGGCTAGTAGGCCTACCTTTCTGAGGCGGTATGTCATTTGTTGGTGAGACTGTGGGGCTAGTAGGCCTACCTTTCTGAGGCGGTATGTTGTTTGTTGGCGAGACTGTGGGGCTAGTAAACCTATCTTTCTCAGGTGGTATGTTGTTTGTTGGCGAGACTGTGGGGCTAGCAGGCCTACCTTTCTGAGGCAGTATGTTGTTTGTTGGCGAGACTGTGGGGCTAGCAGGCCTACCTTTCTGAGGCGGTATGTCATTTGTTGGCGAGACTGTGGGGCTAGCAGGCCTACCTTTCTGAGGCGGCATGTTGTTTGTTGGCGAGACTGTGGGGCTAGCAGGCCTACCTTTCTGAGGCGGTATGTTGTTTGGCACTTGCGCTGTGGGACTGTGTGACATAGGTGGCTGCGTCTGTTGTGAGGTCCCGAAGCTGATGTTGATGTTGGGCAGCAACGCCCGCAGTCCATCCTGCCAGTCCTTCATTGATTCATGTGTCTACAACACCAAGTGTTTAATTACACTGTATGTGAGCTGCTTGTACATTGCACTCATCTCACTTTTGTTCAACTTATGTATGCGTGTATTTATGCATATTGGCCACACATCTCAATTCCATCCATTGAATTTCCTGTACATTTTCAGGTGTAGATCAATATTTGTAAAATTGGAAAGACTGAATACATATGCACTAAATCTAACTTTTCAAGGTATTTTTTCTGGAAAAAAGAAAAATGGAGAATCAAACAAAATATATCTATTACAGAAAGTGTACGTAATAAAAGAAATTGTCCTAGAGTTTAGAGTCTACAAAATATACGTTTCACAAAAGATGTCAACCACACTGTCAGCATCCACACAAAACAAGTCATCCAATGCCCAACTGCAAGCGGTGTTAACACTGAATTTAGAATAACATGAAGCCCGACACTACAAGACGTCCCACCGTGACACCCAACACTACAAGACACCCGACACTACAAGAGAGGCTACTGACATGTGAGTTTGTGGAGACGCCATCTCGTTTGTCTGCGAGAGAGATGTCTGAAAGCACGTCGTGGTACGTGTTGGGGGGAGGAAAGTACGATGGCACGGAGGGCAGTTGCATCATTCCCAGCATCTTACTGCCGTGGAGTGTCACTGTAACAAACATACACACCAATCACGTCTTACTGCCATGGAGTGTCACTGTAACAAACACACACACCAATCACGTCTTACTGCCGTGGAGTGTCACTGTAACAAACACACACACCAATCAGATCTTACTGCCGTGGCGTGTCACTGTAACAAACATACACACCAATCACATCTTACTGCCGTGGAGTGTCACTGTAACAAACACACATACCAATCACGTCCTACTGGCGTGGAGTATCACTGTAACATACACACACACCAATCACGTCTTACTGCCGTGGAGTGTCACTGTAACAAACACACACACCAATCATGTCTTACTGCCGTGGAGTGTCACTGTAACAAACATACACACCAATCACATCTTACTGCCGTGGAGTGTCACTGTAACAAACACACACACACACACACACCAATCACGTTCTACTGGTGTGGAGTGTCACTGTAACAAACATACACACCAATCACGTCTTACTGCCGTGGAGTGTCACTGTAACAAACACACACACACACCAATCATGTCTTACTGCCGTGGAGTGTCACTGTAACAAACACACATACACACACACGCACACATACACGCACACATACATACATACGTACATACATACGTACATAGACGCACGTGCGCGCATGCACGCACGCACGCACATGCACACAAACACACACACCAATCACATCTTACTGCCGTGGTGTGTCACTGTAACAAACATACATCACATTTCAACTATAAGGAACTATATGATATATTCTGTGAATTCTACAAAAATAACAGATGCTCATTTTTTAGTTATATGCAGAAAAGTTTGTAATTACATCAATAATGTAAATAAATAATACACTCTCCCCAACTTTTCAGTGGACATTATTCCATGCCATTGCTCAAAACCTGAATGACAAAAATTTAAACGGGCTTTATCAGCACCAATTATCGTGGCTGACACAAATTCAATTATTTATTTTGCCTAACCATATCACATATTTAAAAAATCATTCCACGCAAAGTTTCCTAGAATTCAAACAAGCGCCGCCTACTTGGATTAGCCGTGAAAGCACCAAAATGATTTGCAGAGAATCCCGGGGGTAGATTCTTGGGTGCCATGCCGGCTGTGTCAACGGGCGTGGGGGCGCCTGACATCATGTGTGGGGGGTGCTGGAGCTGGTTCATGTGTTGAAGGTAGTGGTGGTTCAACAGCGCCGCAGGGGGGTAGGGGGCACCCCCTGGCCGGTAGTTGTTCTGTGTCCCTTCTTTCTCAATGAGGTCAGCGAGAGCCTTCGTTGACTCGTCCCATGGGTCAAACCCTGCACAGTGAGTCAAACTTAATACAAGTTTTTAATGACCTTTTACAACATTGTAAATAGCATTAATACATTTTTTCAATGATCGTTAGGTTCATGCCTCAGATCAATTAATGCTTACAATCTTGTATGACCGAGCTTTTTTAATTCATGATGAATTTCGCTCCTTTTCCTGAATTATCTGGACTCGCCAAGAATCTTGTGTGTGATAGTAGCTCCACATCACTCAGTCTGAATAATTGAGGCTAGTACTGGCTACAGAAAAGTTGGCCGCTGTCGACAAACTATTTGACTATCATAGGAGAAAGTTCGATTGAGAGCGTTTTTCATTGACGGACTACATACACTATATAGATGACCGGTGGACAGCGGTCAGTGACACATTATTTACACCTACCCAGGTCATCATCGTGTGATTCTGTGTTGGAAGTAAAGCCAAATGCGGCCTGCCAGTCTGTCGAGCTTGACACGGGAATCGTGTCTGGAATCTCCGCTGGAGGTGGCGGTGGTACCGAACTGTCTTCTGTCACAACAACCACAGTCTCTCCGAGCCAAAGTAATATTATATGAAGTTATATTTATTATGTACCTTCATATATAAACGACGTTTAATAAGAAGTATCTCCAAGCTATATAAACAATTTTGGTGACCAATTATGTGTGTCAGAGAATGCGCAATGAATAGATAAGAATACAGCCTAGTCACTGTCAGCTTCAGAAAATGAATCGTTCTTTTGAGCATGACATCATGGAGTAACGATCACTGACTGTGTGACATGCATGACACAGATGTATTTTGCACAATTCAAGGAATGTTGCTTAGAAAAAGATTTATTTACATGCAACTGGTGAAGAACTGCCCAGAGACCGCACACAACTTTCACATCAAACTGTATCATATCATATATTGGAGAGCGAGGAAGAGTGGAGAGCAAGGGAGAGTGGATGCGAGTGGGGGAGATGGTAGTGAAACAGGGTCAGTGGATTCCAAAAACAAAAATCGAGACCAGTATCAGTGCCAGCTTTACTTACACTTGAGGAACAAAGAGATGAACACCTGAACTTACCTGGTGCAGCCTGTACCCGCGGCTTCTGACTGCGGTGTGTTGGGAAGCCACTGCTACTGAAGAGTGACATGGATGTGTCAGGGTTAGTGCTGTTGATGAATGGAAGCTTGCGAATATTGTTACTACTACTGCTGCTAGTCACTACGCCACCGCCGACGGTGCCGGCGGTGCTCACACCACCAGGGCTATGGTGTGCTATGTCAAGTGACGACAATGATGGTACCACCACTGGCGCCGTTGTTGGCACCGGCTTCTGTACCTGTTGTTGTGTGTTTGGTGTGACAGACTGTGGTGACGATGATAATAATGACTGTGATGATAATGCACTGGTGACGATCGTTGGCGCCGTCGTCGCGAGTGGTGCCACCGGTGGTGCAGGTGGCACAGGCTGAATTGGTGGCGGTGAATAGTGTGGCGTGTGTCGGTCATTGTTGGCACCTGACTGCGGCGGTACCACATTGTTTGTTGGAGCTGACCCTGTCTCGTCTTTGGCAGAGCTGTGGCAGAAAACAACACACTTCTTGTTATCAATTATACTTAGTTTTACTTACACTTTATTTTTCTTCTGAATATCAGTACATGATAAAGATGTGCTACACCTGAAAGCATAAACTGACCATGTATGGCAGTTAAGCAAACCAGTGTTATTTACAACACAAATATGGGGCATTTTTCATATTCCTACAATAACCCTTTTAGACTGCAAGTCATACATATATATATGTACTTTTACTTATGTCTAAAGACAATGTTACGGCAATACCATTGCTCCAGCATCACCCTACATGTACACTCACCCTACATGTACACTCACCCTACATGTACACTCACCCTACATGTACACTCACCCTACATGTACACTCACCCTACATGTACACTCACCCTACATGTATACTCACCCTACATGTACACTCACCCTACATGTACACTCACCCTACATGTACACTCACCCTACATGTATACTCACCCTACATGTACACTCACCCTACATGTACACTCACCCTACATGTACACTCACCCTACATGTACACTCACCCTACATGTATACTCACCCTACATGTACACTCACCCTACATGTACACTCACCCTACATGTACACTCACCCTACATGTACACTCACCCTACATGTATACTCAACCTACATGTATACTCAGCTTGCGCGTACACTCACCCAGCATGTATATTCACCCTGCTTGTATACTCACACTACATGTACACTCACCCTGCATGTACATGTATACTCACCCTGCATGTATACTCACCCTACATGTATACTCACCCTTCATGTATATTCGCCCTACATGTATACTCACCCTACATACTCAACCTACATACATACTCACCCTATTTGTAATTTGCCTGGTACATTTGTAGGTGCTGTATTGTGATGATTGCTTAAATTTTGAGTGTTCATGAACTGTTCATAAAGCTTCTGTTCATAGTCCTGATGTTTGCTGCAAACACAATAAGAGGCTATCAAGCACAATAAGAGGTTATCAAACACAATAAGAGGTTATCAAACACAATAAGAGGCTATCAAGCACAATAAGAGGTTATCAAACACAATAAGAGGTTATCAAACACAATAAGAGGTTATCAAGCACAATAAGAGGCTAGGTGTATGTATGGGTAAAAAATCAATAAATGCCCAAAGAATTAATTTTTGCAAATCTATTTAAACACTTTCAATAAATCTAAAGCTTCGCAAATTTGGAGGAACGTCTTCTACTAGGTTCTAGGTTCAGGGAAACTAGATAATAAATATACGCCACTGTTGATCTTGTGCCTTGTATACATTACCACAATGACCAGCATCTCTCCTATTAGAACAATATATTGTTGGCAGAAAACCGCAAAATTTTGGGGGGATAAAGAGTGTTCAAATTGTGGGGACATCTAACTAAATGAACATAATACAGGGAAACCATGTTATCAACGATTTCAAATGAATGTGTATTTATTGAGGTAGTCCAAGACTAGTTAGCTTTGGCTCCTGAGACAAGCTTTGGTCGTGAGAAAGTTGCTGCTGCTAGCATCTGTACATATTTGTTTCAAATACACCCAACTATTTTCTAACGCCATGATGATTCTCACAACATGGCAACACAAAGCCACACAGAACCACAGGATCTTGAGCAGGCTGAGGCACTGGTTTAGATCACATACCCCTGTTGCATCTCCTCTTTCGTGAAACTTGCGGCTTCCTCCCCCAGCTCATGTAGGTACATACAGTCCTGCGCATCACAAACCAACAGTCAGTGCACAATCACAGATGGCATTCAGGTGATCTCAAAACATTGGTGTATGCCACCTTATGATATGTTGAATTACATCGACCTGTGGTCCTTGTCCTTCCTGCTGTCACCAGTACATAGCACACAGACATACACAAACCACACAGGCATACACATACCACACAGACATACACATACCACACAGACATACACATACCATACACACATACACATACCACACAGACATACACATACCACACAGATATAGTATCAGTGTCTGGGCCTACGATGCCCAAACTGTCAGCCTGCTTTCAAAGCAGTATGTGAACTCTACATACTGAGCCATCATTAAACTGGGTAGGAACAGTGAATCTTTACACCAGTAGCCTTGAAACTCAAAATATAACTACTATTAGGGGTTTGGAAATATAAAAACTCCAATAATTCTGACGTGGGGGGTGAGTAGGTCAATGGTCCACTTATCAAACAAAAACGGAAAGGTATATTGTGTTGAGAGTTTTTACCCGGTTAAAATTTTGTAACAATCAGCTTTCCATTCACTGCATTGGCCATGCATGTACAGTGCCTTCAATTTTTTTTCTTTTGATACGTGTGTGGGTGCGTGGGGCAGCAGAGCAACAACTTTTGAGAATGAGGCTGCACCAGGGTGAATACAAACCGGTTTAGGACACTGCGACCCCCGGAGAAAGTGACTGCAGTATTTCGTAGTGCCTAGTGATGCCTTCAGTGTGCGCCCGTCCACATGGATGTTGTTGACCGCTTGTATTGACCTCAATGCGTCTTCCGGCCGGTTGTATGTCACATACGCACTAGCGCTTGGACCCTGCGAGGGAAGTGAGTGAAGCAAGAAGTTAATAAACGCCCTTTGAATCTCTGCCAACCACAAAACAAACACGTGACAAATTTAACTAAACATGCTAAACGGATTTAGTACAAGGCAACAGGCATATTTTTTAAATGAATGCTATAAAAATTAGTAAATCCATTGGTCAAAATAGTGTTAAGTCAAACAATCCAACCACATTCCAGCAAACAGGCAATTAATGCCCTAACATGGGATCATCGTTAGGCAAGCAATATCATCACTATTAGCTACTAACACCCTTGTGGGTGGTTCGTCTACAAATACAACGCTTAGAATGCCTCGTCATCCGAATCGGCGCCATTCTTAGTGGGGCGCATCACAAGAGGCGCCATCTGCAGGGACGTAGTCACTGTTGTCATCCAATCCTGTAGTTCAACGTTCAAGCAGGAGAAGGCAGCAGCAGTAGCGGCAGCATCAAGTCCAATCAGTGCAGAACGTCATTTTCTCCACACTAGCTTGGGTAACATGTCACATGCAGCAATGCCGAAATACATCAAATTAGTGCATGCATTTAGAACGTTAGCAAAGTAATCGTTATTTTGACTTTACGCCTGGTGAATAAACCATGCCATAAGAGAAACAAAAGCTGCCCGCCCCCAGCTTGTTCACACACCTTGCTTACCTGAGCGCCCGCGTACGACGTGCTCTGGTTTATGACGACCTTGTGGATCTTGCCAAACTTGCCAAAGTACTCGTGCTTGCGCAGAACCTCGGGCTCGGCAAGTCGCTGTGACAGGCCGACTACAAAGACCAGGTTCTTTTGCACAACCCTGAAACCACGGGTAGACAACAGTCTAAAAAACCTGAAACCACGGGAGACAACAGTCTAAAAAACCTGAAACCACGGGGAGACAACAGCATGAAAGACTTGCACTACAACTACACACAAACTGGTATTCTGTGTACCTGACTCCTGACACTTTGTTTGGGGGGATATTGGTCAGTCCATTTTTAATTATAAATCAAAGTACAACTAAATATATTTCTATATCTCTCAGGTCAGTAGCATTTGTGCAAAACATGGATTTTGTATACACATAAGACATTATTAAATATCCATGTCTTATGTTTATTTTGGCTAACAAATAAAATAGTTTTAACATAAACACTAACAATAACATCCAGTGCCTGCCTACCATAAAATCACCTATTATTATTAGTGTCCGAATTTGATGTGTTGTACTGGGTTTGTAATAAACTTCAAATTTTACTAGAAGTAATGTTACTCAGAAATTTTCTGAACTTTTATGTCTAGGCCATGTGACAATTATAAATCTGTCAATCAAGCATCCATGTTTATGCATTGCCTACCTGACATTTGCTAGGTGTTTTCTGTTCTCGGCAGCCTTCTGTTTGCGTTGTAGGTCCTTCTGTCGCCTATCTTTCTTTATCCTCTGAAGCCTGCAAATAATAAACTTCTACATTAACCAGTCGGTGCATATGGTGCTGAAGAGGGCAAGATGACAGCATGAATCACCAGCATAAAAAGAGGGCAAGATGACAGCATGAATCACCAGCATAAAAAGAGGGCAAGATGACAGCATGTTCAAAACGGCAAGTGGATTCGAACCCTGGCCCTGTGATTGTCTCAACTGAGAGTCCAATCACAGATCTAACCACAGAATTACTGTGCCCCAACTACAGCAAGATGGCAGCATAATTACATCAACATGAAATTAGAATTATTTGGGGCCAAAGAAAAGGAGTCAAACAACACCCCGAATACACAAACATCAAAGAAATGGGGTCAGACAACACCCTGAATACACAAACATCAAAGAAAGGGGGTCAAACAACACCCCGAATACACAAACATCAAAGAAAGGGGGACAAACATCACCCTGAATAAACAAACATCAAAGAAAGGGGGACAAACATCACCCTGAATACACAAACATCAAAGAAAGGGGGTCAAACATCACCCTGAATACACAAACATCAAAGAAAGGGGGACAAACATCACCCTGAATACACAAACATCAAAGAAAGGGGGACAAACATCACCCTGAATACACAAACATCAAAGAAAGGGGGTCAAACATCACCCTGAATACACAAACATCAAAGAAAGGGGGACAAACATCACCCTGAATACACAAACATCAAAGAAAGGGGGACAAACATCACCCTGAATACACAAACATCAAAGAAAGGGGGACAAACATCACCCTGAATACACTAACATCAAAGAAAGGGGGTCAAACATCACCCTGAATACACAAACATCAAAGAAAGGGGGACAAACATCACCCTGAATACACAAACATCAAAGAAAGGGGGACAAACATCACCCTGAATACACAAACATCAAAGAAAGGGGGACAAACATCACCCTGAATACACAACATCAAAGAAAGGGGGACAAACATCACCCTGAATACACAAACATCAAAGAAAGGGGGACAAACATCACCCTGAATACACAAACATCAAAGAAAGGGGGTCAAACATCACCCTGAATACACAAACATCAAAGAAAGGGGGACAAACATCACCCTGAATACACAAACATCAAAGAAAGGGGGTCAAACATCACCCTGAATACACAAACATCAAAGAAAGGGGGTCAAACATCACCCTGAATACACAAACATCAAAGAAAGGGGGACAAACATCACCCTGAATACACAAACACCAAAGAAAGGGGGTCAAACATCACCCTGAATACACAAACATCAAAGAAAGGGGGTCAAAAATCACCCTGAATACACAGACATCAAAGAAAGGGGGTCAAACATCACCCTGAATACACAGACATCAAAGAAAGGGGGTCAAACATCACCCTGAATACACAGACATCAAAGAAAGGGGGACAAACATCACCCTGAATACACATACATCAAAGAAAGGGGGTCAAACATCACCCTGAATACACAGACATCAAAGAAAGGGGGACAAACATCACCCTGAATACACAAACATCAAAGAAAGGGGGACAAACATCACCCTGAATACACAAACATCAAAGAAAGGGGGTCAAACATCAACCTGAATACACAAACATCAAAGAAAGGGGGACAAACATCACCCTGAATACACAAACATCAAAGAAAGGGGGACAAACATCACCCTGAATACACAAACATCAAAGAAAGGGGGACAAACATCACCCTGAATACACAAACATCAAAGCTGTCTGGGTCAATGTCTGGGTGACAGACCAAAGAAACAGGACCAACAATTAATTCAGCCCTCATGTCTGTAGAACCAATGAAAAAACAACAAACTTTGGGTGTGTTAGGCTAACTGACACAGACAAATTAACAATTTATTGCTATTTTACTAACAAGGCTGTAAGTAAAATAGCAATAAACATAATTCATTCATGTTCGTGCAATATTGATGTACTGCCACAAACTGTCACTTTCAGCTGTACATTATGTACTTCTGTACATTCTGTACTTCTGTACATTCTGTACATTCTGTACTTCTGTACATTATGTACTTCAGTACAGAACTGTACTTCTGTACATTATGTACTTTATTACAAAACTGTACAGTATGTACTTTATTATAAAACTGTACATTCTGTACTTCTGTACATTCTGTACTTCTGTACATTTTGTACTTCTGTACTGCACTTACTCATCTTCTGTCAGTGGCTTGAACTGTGCAGGGTCTTCTGGGTATTGCTGCAAGCAAAACAAACAACAGTTAGATAAAATGCAAACATTTATAAAGATCACCATACCATAACCGGTACTTGCATACGTGTTTACTATACAGTGAACTCGACATAACAGAATCACAGATAACATAATCAGCCATTTAGAATCAAAAATATCAACGGGGACAGAATCATTCCCTATTCCATATATAAAAAATGCATTGTTTAAGTGAAGCAGCTGTTTCACGGAATCAAACTGCTCTGGCCCGAAGTGACTGTTCAGCAGAGTCCACTGCATTGTCCACAGTTGAAATTACAAAATTACACACAAGATATGTGTCAGTCCAATTCAACAGTGTTCAAAGATCTCTTAGTGCTTTCACGAGCAACTATTACTTGTTTAGTGAGGACTGTACAAGACAACTAGCATCTCACTGTCATGTACAACATGGCATGACAGTTCAAGACAACTAGCATCTCACTGTCATGTACAACATGGCATGACAGTTCAAGACAACTAGCATCTCACTGTCATGTACAACATGGCATGACAGTTCAAGACAACTAGCATCTCACTGTCATGTACAACATGGCATGACAGTTCATTCAGTGACACAAACACACGTCACCAACAGAGTGTCACTAGGTGAAACTCGCACAACACCCCAATATGACCCCTAAACTGGCTGGACCTGTTTGCTACATATAAAGGGGTTGGCAGAGTAACTGGCTGACTGCTATTCCATTGTCAATGTCTCAGCCCGTCAGACTGAGACAAAGACTTTCAATCGCAAACAAGTCATCTATTCCATCTTTTCATATTTGATTGGCATATCAGAGTTTTATATTAACAGTGGTACACATTGCCCAATACAAGACCCTTCAGCTCAAACAGCTTGGCAGTCCTTCTCTGTCTTCTTTCATGTAGCTGTTAACCATGACATAGTAAACACTGCAAACGCTGCAACATCTTGACAAAAAGTAAATAAATAGCAAAAAATGTCAAAGCGCAAACACAATAGGCTGTTTCAATTGTACACACACAATAAATTACACTGCCAGCCCAATTATATCAACATTGATCTGAGACATCTGTATTGCCTAGAACAATACAGCAGTTCCATCCACAAAACATCCAGAAAAAGTGGATGTATGGTGATTCCCGTGGAGCAGACCAGGCTAATGAGTATCCACATGGGCAGCAACATGCCGGCAAACACATATTCACAGACACGTACAGTGTGGCTGCAGGTTACGACATCCCAGCTACACAGACAGCACAGACGCCAGAGAATCCCACAGAGCGAAAACATGGCATGACAGATATCCTGAAATATTGTTTCCACAGCAACGGCATAAGATACATTGCTTGTGATTTGTCATTTATAGTATGTAGTTATATAAAACTGCAGCACAATTATCTGGGGACTACCACAAAGCTGATAAGATAAATTAACGCAGATCTATTCATTACTTCTGCTTCATAAATGTAGCATAGAAGATAAGAAGATTTGGCGAGGAATAAATGTAGTTTCTGGTGAAGGGCTGAAATGACCACATACATAGCTGTACCAAAAACTATTTTTGCTTTGATGACCCATCATGACGCATTAGTCCACAACTGTGAACGAGGTCAAATATGACACATTTTGAACTGCTACTGTGGAGCAAAGTAGTACATTTTCTTTTAAAGTTTGTGTCATAATATTACCAAGTGGCTGTAATAAACTAGTGAGAGGAGATGTCTAGGCTAAAAATATTTCTCTGAACCCCAGAGTAGAGCAAGTTTTATTATGACAAATGATTTCAGCCTCAGAAATGACAGTCTCTGGAATCGGTTTCATTTTGCTCCACAGCTTCTCACTCCTAACTGTTCACAACTGGACTTGTTAACTTTTGTTTTGGTGAGCTGCTTACTTTGGGTTTCCCAAAGATTTTAGCGCAACAGATGTTTCTTTATTGTATTGTATTTTCGATGACACATGGCTAAACTCAATACACAAATAATTGAATTTGGGTAGCCATTATAATATTTACTTCTTCATTGGAAAATATATATGTTACCAGTTTCCTCATACTTTGTAACAGGTACTCACAGACAACACGCAGAAAATAGTTTAAAGACAGAGACCTCCCCCTGGAGAGGAACCCACAATTGGGGGGCTCTTAATTTGTTTAGTTTGTTTGTACAGGAAGCTGAAGGCCATGCTAGTGAGATGAATAGCATGAATAGCATGGAGCACAGCTGTCCTGGTCACCCTGTCCATATAGACATGTGTCTGGATTGCAAGCACACATTCCAGGCAGTTCTCCTGCATCCATCACATATGACAGTTTACCTTGCTGTGAATAGAATGCAGCCACACCTGGCTAACAGCTCCGGTCACTATGAGAATTATTTTGGTGTGGCACAGTTACAGTAAAATTACTTGAGAGAATTATTACTTATACTTTTCTTCTATACGGCTTGGAACATCTCCTACACATGTATGTTGGCTCGATAGTAATTGCATTGTATTTCCAAAATTTCTCTACTGGTATTGACTGCACATTGAGAAGAGTTACGGAGAAGTAAATTGTTGCTCATATAAATTAATGCCTACTGTAGGTCTTGTTATTTCACTCTTGATAAAAGAAACAACATGCTGCTATATTATATTAATTCAGTTATAATTTACTCAAAGTTAATGTTCTTTTTGTTGATATCTGCATTTTGGAGAGGCAATGGTCTTCACGCCTTCACCCTGGTTTGTCTTTGCTCCTTGAGCACTGCTATGTCACTGAGCCAAGACTGGGCTTGTCACTGAGCCAAGACTGGGCTTGGAACAGCTTCTGTCTTCCTCTTTGCAGTGGGAAGTTTGGGCATGGGACTTCACCAATAATCTACTAAATCATGTGCATTCACTCACGCCATTGTCACCATTTGATGTAATTTACACGTAAACTGAACACACGTAATGGTTTCCTAGTAGAAATAAATGATGGGTTATTATCACAGAAGTCTGCAGCAAAAGATAACTAACTATCCAGGTAAACTGCAATAACTGTAGTATACAACAAAATAATATCTCCCAATCAATCCAACTTAACACGTATCCACAAAATGGCCAAAATGACCAGTAGTTTCATTGCTAGCTATAATGGGAAAGTAAACTAGGTAGAAGGGAATAGACCTGTAACGGTAGATATCCGCCCACACAGCATCAGCAGTAGAGAGACTTCAGCCACACTGCTGACATGTCACTTAGTCTGTGGCTGCAGCTAAGAGACAGTAATTACAAGATCATTCACCGACTGCTCCCACCCTCAGACCAACCAATCACCCCCGGTCATCCACCTGTGTGCACTGTCCAACAGCCCTGTTGGGGAAACTCTTTGGGATGAGTAGGAAGGGACTGGATCCTGCCTGCTTCTTGCCTCTTCACAGACAGACAGGTGTTGTTTGTCTATGCCCAAGTCACTGAACCATTCTCGGAACAGCTCTGGCTGTAAATCTACCTGCTTTAGCCAAGGCACAATATATTTAGGGCTGTGTGCATTGGTCTACTTGCTGCATTTTTCTACCTACTTACAGACACGAGGCATAATCCACACTGACTGTAACAGTTTTGTGTGTGCATGCATACACACCTTGACAGGGAGAGTTGTATTAGACTTAAACATGTACAATTATGTCAGAGTCAGACTTGTGACAATTTTTCCATTTCAATACCAGATCAGTATGCCACTAGACAAAGAGTAGTTCCCACAAGCCCAGCTAGTGGTCAGTCTGCCTAGATCAGTATGCCACTAGACAAAGAGTAGTTCCCACAACCCCAGCTAGTGGTCAGTCTGCCTAGAGGAACACTCAAAACAATCCCACATTGTTATACAGAATACATCCAAATAAGGATTGCCTAGACCCATTTTACTCTCTTGTTAGAACAATACGCCAGCTGTGTATAATGACACCCAATTTATTTATGGCCTTTTTATAATAAAAATAATGTTATCATTACTCATATGCGAATAGAGAGCAACTAAAATTATCACAGAACTCACAGACCTTAGTCAATTACGCCTAAAAGAACGCAGTTTAACAACCCTACAGACAAGGAGGTTAAAAAAAATCAAAAAAGGTATGCTTTACACTTCACCAGCTGGCAGACCTGTTATTTCCAAGGCCATCTCAACTTCTCTGGGAAGCATTCAGCCACACTGCAATTGCGCGAAGACTATTCGTTCACATTTCCACCACTCTCTGTATAGCCAGGTACTCATTTATACAGCTGAGTGAACTGTGGCAACGTGGGGTGATCAAACTTGCCAAAGGTTCAAAGCGACCGCAGTGGGATTTGAAACCGGGTTCTCTCGATTGAAAGTCCGGCATTCTAACCGGTATGCTATCGGGCCCCAAATTGAAGTTTCTAAGATACTGAATGGGTATGAAAATATTTATAAAATATGTTTTTCTCACTCAAGAAAGATAGTAGAACTAGAGGACATAAGGAAACATTAGTAAAAGATCAGTGTAGAGTGGATATCAGGAAGTACTCGTTCTCACAGAGTGATGATTGGAATAAATGATCTACAGATTGTGTAAATGCTAGCAGCGTCTATGTTTAAAAACAAAGTTGACACATCATATCTCAGGAAAATTGTTGGACTCTCGATAAGCCAATGGCTTCTTTGTCCACTTGCCATCTGGGCCTTTGCCTTGGATGACAGTCTTGTTCAATCTTGTTAAATGTGTATTTTGAGAAGCAATTATAGTAGTAAATGTGATACAAAATAATGTGTTTTACAGCTATTTATTCTGACTGTACATAACGTCACAAGTGCTAGCAATAGTACACTGTAACTGCCTTTTATCTGATCTGTCACAAATATCTGAATGCATTACCTAGTGTCTAGCAAACTGCATTAGAAACACAATGCCAACACCCACCTGATCATGAAATGTCCCAAATATGGGTAACATGGTGTCAGTGGTGTAAATTGGGTCAATGGATGATCCAACTGTCTTAGATGTCCCACAGCAACCTGAGGTTGTAGAGACGCCACAGGGCTGCATCACACCAAGAAGTCTTGACCGCGACATGCCGGCCAATAAACATGATGCCCCTATATCATCACGTGTCCGAACACACTCGCGCGACCACTGCCTTGCCACAAGAGTGCTCATCAAATCTGTTGTCTCAACTCGTTTTAGTGACAATTCATCCCCTCTACTTATCCGACAATGTAATGTCTGCGTCTTGTTTGTTCTATCCAATGTTACATTATTCAAATCAGGCATATGGCGAGTCTTTGTTGCACTCGAACAAGTGACCTCTGTAGTATTTGTGAAACTCCCAGGACAGACCGCGGTAGTCCCTGTGAGCCAGTGATATATCTATCCTGTTTCACAGCCGTTCCAACACCATGCAAGTGGCTCCAACAGCATGCAAGTCGTGGTAATGAAGTCACAATGCACAAGTGATCAACAACACACAGCTGAATGTCTAGTCAGTCAGCACAGAAGATGTACTATATGACCAATAACACTGTTAGTGTTACGCAGACAGTTGGTATGCCAATCTGCCTCCCACACTCCTCATAGTCACCTTTTTGTTACTCAGTTTCTGCAAGGCAACACTGTGGCTGTGTCACAATTCTCAGTAGTGACACTCAAAATTCTCTCCACTCAAAAAAAACTACACCATCTGTTTTATCATGTCACCACATTAGTCCTGTTCTTGCACAATCACCTCACTGACAGCCAAGATTAAAAAGTGCCAACCACATTTGCACAACCAGTATGCAGCAAACTCCTGCTAGAATAATCACTGAGGCCACAGATCCATGTGCCGCGGTGGCTAATTGGACACAAATCCTCTGTGATCCATACAATATAATGACATGAGTAGTTTCAGCTGGACTGCTGCATCAATGATCACGTCATGAATAACGGGATGCGCTGTATCAACCGGAGAACACGTGTAGCCGAATACTCGGTCCGCATCATGGCTTATCCAACACAGATACCGTTTGTGCACATGCCTATGCATAGGGAACTGGCCACGAGCCCTGATGGAATACCATCTCATAAATAAGGCAGCCGCCCACTTGCCAGCCAGGGAGACCAGGCTTAGGTGCCTCCCCAGCCCAGGCCCTTAACGGCAGCTCTGTACTCCGTTCATGGACAGGCAACAGCATTGCTGGGTGTAAAGCGACACCGCCACAACTTGCCAGTGCCACAGGTGTGGCAGAGGGAACCACATCATGTAACATGCACCTTTACTGCATGTCAGTCCTGACATCAAAAGAAACCCCACTTTTACTATAAATACATCACAACCCACGAATGAGCCACGAGAATCTGGCAACAAAACATGTAGTGTCTACATAACAATTAAAAATATTGTCAATTTTTCAACATAATACCCAAAAGGGCTGACTACACTGTCAGCTATCATGCATGTAATGGTGAAAGTAGGCCATTTTTCTTATCTGATAAATATCCCATTAAAAAAATATCCTCCAAACCAAATTCATGCAACCAAATAGCTATCAAAGCAGCAGTATTTAATATATATAACAACAAAAATAGTTTTGACTGTTTTGGCTTTTATGCAATGCACTTTTTAACAATCCAACAAAAGGCCACATCACCCAGCCCATAGCTGTTATTCCAGAAACGCTGTTGCCATAAAAAACCTATCTGTGATTTTTTTACACAATACTGGATTATTCAAGTACACCATCTGTTGGAGTCAGACTGAAGACGTATTCACAAATGTGTATGCAAGCAGGTTTTGGCACTTTTCTAATTTTCGTCAGTTACCCCAAAATGACATACATATTTGCCAGGCAGCCATTTTGCAATGGCTACATGCTGAACTGTATGAATCACACGATACTTCGGTCCAGTAGCAACATGTCTGATGCAGAACTCTACAGCAGTGACAGACGTTAATGTTACATGGTGTAGCACATGACACTGCTTCACTGTCTGGCTGACTACGCTGTCAGCTATCATGCATGTAATGTTACATGGTGTAGCACATGACACTGCTTCACTGTCTGGCTGACTACGCTGTCAACTATCATGCATGTAATGTTACATGGTGTAGCACATGACACTGCTTCACTGTCTGGCTGACTACGCTGTCAACTATCATGCATGTAATGTTACATGGTGTAGCACATGACACTGCTTCACTGTCTGGCTGACTACGCTGTCAACTATCATGCATGTAATGTTACATGGTGTAGCACATGACACTGCTTCACTGTCTGGCTGACTACGCTGTCAACTATCATGCATGTAATGTTACATGGTGTAGCACATGACACTGCTTCACTGTCTGGCTGACTACGCTGTCAACTATCATGCATGTAATGTTACATGGTGTAGCACATGACACTGCTTCACTGTCTGGCTGACTACGCTGTCAACTATCATGCATGTAATGTTACATGGTGTAGCACATGACACTGCTTCACTGTCTGGCTGACTACGCTGTCAACTATCATGCATGTAATGTTACATGGTGTAGCACATGACACTGCTTCACTGTCTGGCTGACTACGCTGTCAACTATCATGCATGTAATGTTACATGGTGTAGCACATGACACTGCTTCACTGTCTGGCTGACTACGCTGTCAACTATCATGCATGTAATGTTACATGGTGTAGCACATGACACTGCTTCACTGTCTGGCTGACTACGCTGTCAACTATCATGCATGTAATGTTACATGGTGTAGCACATGACACTGCTTCACTGTCTGGCTGACTACGCTGTCAACTATCATGCATGTAATGTTACATGGTGTAGCACATGACACTGCTTCACTGTCTGGCTGACTACGCTGTCAACTATCATGCATGTAATGTTACATGGTGTAGCACATGACACTGCGCATGTAATGTTACATGGTGTAGCACATGACACTGCTTCACTGTCTGGCTGACTACGCTGTCAACTATCACGCATGTAATGTTACATGGTGTAGCACATGACACTGCTTCACTGTCTGGCTGACTACGCTGTCAACTATCACGCATGTAATGTTACATGGTGTAGCACATGACACTGCTTCACTGTCTGGCTGACTACACTGTCAACTATCACGCATGTAATGTTACATGGTGTAGCACATGACACTGCTTCACTGTCTGGCTGACTACACTGTCAACTATCATGCACTTTAACATTCATTATGGTCACATCTTGTCTTCAGCTAAATGTCATCTCTATGCACTGTAAGCAATATCCATAATTCGATATTAGCATTACAACCCCGGTGGATATCACAACACAATCACAGCAAGTCTGCCAAACAGTGAAAATAGAGTTTTGTGCATAAAATGTTCAATAATTGCAAAAAGGAAAACATGAGAAAATTACCCAATTCACTATATAAAATTTCTTTCTTAAATTTTATCGGCGAAATGGTTAATGTATCATTAAGGACCCCAACCCAATTTTTTTTAAATAATAATAATAACACATTTAAATGCAAACCACCAGCTACATTAGCATTGAAACCTGCTAGGGCTATTGCTAAACAGTGGGGATGGCCATTGTTGAGAGACAGGAAGGCAATGTGGGTAAGACATAAAGGATACAGACCATGTATCATGCTAAAGAACAGTGGGAGAGAACCTTGTGAAGACGACTCTCACATGCATTCAAGGGGCTGAGTTGAGTGTCTGGGGACATACCCCCTTTTTAGAGGAAAGACATGATACACAGGTGCCCCAAGCCATGCCTCTCCCCGTATGTGATGTTTCTGACCCCTTGTTGGCAGGGTAACAAAAACCATGCTGGGTTACCAAATACGTAACTTGGGAAGAGCCCAAAAAGACCCCCTCCGACATGTTTTACCTTGCATATCATTACCAGTGTGTCCCCTCAATTTACATGAAAGACAACAGTTCTTTGTGGTTAAACTGGCAAAATTTACACCAACGAAAACAAATGTTAAATGTTGCATCTAGGTACTTTCCAAGTGGATAGGAAACAGATGGCTGAATTCTTATTTATTGCCAATAATTAAGGTGTCGATGCTTTTGAGATGGTACCCCCTTTCCAGTAATTTTGCTTGCATATTGAAAAAAATTGTCTATCAAGAGGGAAAAAGGCGCATTAGCAGACTATGACACTTCCACGGTGCACAGGCTCAAATATCTAGTTGATGTATTCTAGTACACATAGAATGCCTGTTCTATTTAAGGCCTGTCTAGTGCCGGTAATGAATACGGTCATCGCTATGATATACAAGTGAATGCACTGGAGGTAAAATCACAGAGAAAGTAAAAATCTTGCAGGGAAGAGAAGTGTCTTGAGGACTGGAAGGGGTACTTGATGTGATGGGGTAACAGAACAGTATAGAATTGTGTGGAGCTTCATAAATGCACAGAGGAGTATTAGGAGAATCAGGCAAGATGCATCTATGGCAGAGAGGGTCAGAGGATATATTTCTATCAAGGACTGACTCATGAGCAGACGTGTCAAGTGGTGATGTTAGTGTTACCAATAAGGGTTTGTCAGATTGGAGGCATTACACTAAGAGGTCTGGAGTAGAATGGGCAGGTTGTAATTATGGAAGCAAGCAGATTGCTTACAAAGACACTAACACGACAGCAGCCTGGACAGAACTGATGCTAGTCAGGAATGTAAGATTGCATTAGTTAAGTTCAGACAGAACACTTTATACAGGAATAGCAACTGTGTACATAACTAGAGAGGAAGTAATCACATCCCTTGCTCTGCTGCACATCTAACACACTAATATAAATATGAGCAGTGCAAGGTAGCAGCTGTCTTACTGTCAATGTTCGAAATTATGGCCTTTTATCGGCGGCCACCAATTCAAAATGCTTCCCATCGATTCAGTTAGTCAAAATGTGCAAGTTATCAGCCACACTTCGCCGATTCATCCCAGTATTAGGGATGCACATTACAGTATTTACTAATCTATGCTAATTTGATATAAAATACAATTGTGACAAACTATTTCTTCCTTATCAGTAACAGATCACTGCCAAGGCAAAGGTGGAGTTCGCACATGCAAGGGAAACTCCTGGCATTTGTTACATGGATGCCTATTGGATGATTCACATTCAATGACGTCAGTATCTTGGAGAAACACCAAAACAAAGTTGGCAGATGAAGTTGCGAGAATCGTAGAGTTCGAATTTTTTTAAGGATATTACGCCAATTTACTTCATATTGGTAATAGGAGGCAAACAATTCTGATTAAAGTGATATTTGGCTGTGAAAGTGAACTTTGGAAGCTTCCATTCAGGGTGAATTGAGAACGGCATCAATTTTTGTACGTGCCAGGCCGAAGGCAGTGCACATGAAACGTCGGCATCAAGCATAATGTTACTTTCAACAACTGTAACTGTTTCACAAATAAAATTCACGTTGAAATGTTTATTAAATTCATTATCTTATTTTATTGGTCTGCTAGAAATGAATGACAATATTTGGTATGGTTTATGGTAATTAAATTATTATTCTAATTTAAAGCAATGTTTTAGTTTTATGCACGAAAACTTTGCTTTATTACGTATACTTATAATTTACATATTTTTGTGGGGCCAGTTCAAATTCACCTGGGCCAGTTAATTTTTGGCTAATTTCAGACACTGTACTGGTTTTCAATTCTGAAAGTATCGATAGCAAAAATGTTCACATATTACTATTAAATACATATGCTTTTTGGGTTAAAAAATTGTTAAGAAATCCCACTATAAATTTAGTGCATGTGACCTTACAGGTTTTATCCTGGCTTAGACAATCTGTGAGACATTTCACTGGGCAAATGTGGAAGGAGGCTGCCTCCATACAGTAGCTAATAATAAATAAATAAAATCTTTATTTTCGCACATTAAAAATGGCAATTGTACATTCTTTAAAATACAGTAATGTCCATAATAATACAGTTGACATCATCATCGTCTAAAATATTACGTTTTAAAACCATTTCTAGTATCTAACATTTCCGATAAAACATTCACATTTGATATTGTTACGTTAGACAAACCAGCCTGCCACACACTGCCAATATCACACACAGACAAGTCAAACATTTTATCACATTCATTTAGGATATGACAGTAATTTGCAGATTTGCAATAGACAACTCAGCAACACTGTTTATAATCGGTGAATTGTGGTTCATAGCTTTATGAATAAATTTTTTGCTTTACGATTACCAGTAATGATAAACTATCCGATAACAATGCTATAACATCACCGTGTGTAAGCGGTGCTAGCCCCCACAACTTTCTAAGCGCTTTTCGCCATGCAGTGCAAATAGTGCCAACACTCTTGCTCTGAAGATCCCATAGTGGGGCTCCATAACAAGAGCAGCAATACTAATATTATACCCTCTCCAGAATTTGGCAGTGGCATCAGCAACTAATAACACAGCAGACTCTAACAGTCTGCACTCTTGGTGTTATATAAGTTGGATCAGTCCCACCAGAGGCCAACAACCACTGGCTATAGCCAAACTAATGCATAGCCTTGTTGAAGACAGCATGGCTGAGTTCATTGTGTTTAGTTTATTGACTTGTGCACTCAGTCACCATAGCAAGCAGATGTTCTCTTTCTGGTTCCATTGTACCCACTCCAACATTAAGCACACTATTAATAACCATGATTGCAATCAACTTGTCAAAGCATGTAAAGTTGCCACCCATTTATTTGGATTTAGATTATTTTATTTGGAGTTCTTAGGCAGCTATACAGACCGGGTACATGTAACTGTGACATGTAGGAAAGCTGGGCAAAGCCCCATTCTTATAGTGCATCATATTTTCATGTTTTAGATTACATTTATCTCCTGGTACTGACTGCGACATGGATACCTCTTCATATGAACACACTAGCTGACATATTTAAGTACTCGGACAAATAGTAAACACCACATGATGTCTGTAGATGATGTCTTTTGGAATCTACTCATTTATTGTTGTTAACTGGGGTAACAGGGATTAAAAGAGGTTGCACAAGTCAACACTGAACGGGTCAGGAAGGCAACAAGTCTAAACGAAAGTTATTAGCATGGTGTGTAAGGCATGTGAGAAACAAAAGCACAAATATTATTGAGAATGACAGCATATCAAAGACAGACGGCAAACGGCCCCAGATTGTGGACATAAGAAGGATGAAAATTAAAAAAGCAGTAAAAGAAATTTCATGAAGAGACCACAGTCCTGCATCCACTAAAACAGTTTAATGTGCAATGTCTGATAGATAAATATTGTTATTGTCCATTCCCTGGAATATCAAATATAGCGTAACCTCATTAGGTTGGCAATTCAGTTATTTTTAAATGTTTAATTCTAGATATACAGAATAGACCTTTCCCACTACTGCCGTGCTACACGGTGGGTTGTAATGGAACTCAAAGATTTGGTTAACTCCGAGAACATCGCACTGCTTAATGCATAGGCATGTGGTTCAGTTACCTGAATCTCTACGTCCCATTATAATCAACCAGGTAGTGAGGTGGTACAGTGGGAAGGGTCTATTCTAATTAAATTTGTAAGTTTTTTGCCAATTCATTGTTGATAAGAGTAAATGATACATACAACATAGGACGTATTAAGTCGAGCACACAATGCATTAATGGAGATATACAATTGTTATTTTTCTGCACTGGCAGCACTGCTACACATGCGTGCTGCTGCATAAAGACTTATGCACACATTTAGACCACCACAGTAGAGGGTCATTGAGTTTAAAGTCGTGTTCTCACAGAGTAGTCTACACCATATTCCTAGCTGCCCAGTGCCTACACAAGACAGTTCAGTAGAAGAGGACAATGTGAATGATCACAGAAATGTTGTCACAGAAAACTTCAATAAACTGGGGAACTACAAAATTATTCAACATCGAAACTCCAGTTGCATTTCAATCCTCAGTGCGATTGGAATGTTTATCCTTTATGCATTTTCGTTGATTACCTTCCATTTAAACAAGAAAAAACAGGAATAAAATATATAAATATCATCTGCAATATGCTAAACCTAAAAGTAAGACAAAGCTTAGAAAGACTAAAAAAATCAGTGTTGGCAATTTCCCGGGAAATAAGAGTATTTCCCAGGACGGTGGGAAATACCGGGAAATACCGGGAAATACTGGGAAATATCGGGAAATACTGGGAAATATGGAAAGTATGTTCTTACCTGGTTATTTAACACTTGATGCCATGACAATTTGTTCATGGGTCATATGGCTCATCATAAATAACACACTATCTATCTTATCTATATCATGATCCCTTATACTCTTAGCTACAGAAGTGTCATTTCACAAAAAGGTGTCAATCTTCATTGTCTTTTAAAAATACAGTGGTACAAAAACAGTGAATGACAGGTATAGATGGCTTCATCTTTACACTGTTACTCAAGCATGTACCAGGTTCCAGTGTTTGTTTAAGAAGAGTCATTTAATTGATTAACAAAAGGTGTCAATTATCTCCACAGTGACAGTCCACAGACATGAGCTTAAAACAGTTAAAGGGGGTGCTAGTTGTCAATTTGCTGTCAATTAGTTTCACAGCCAATCACAGGAATAAGTGCTAAATGGCTTCATATCTAAGGGAAAGGTTTATAAGGTTTCAGTAAATTTTGTCAGAGCACATGCATATTATACTCTCAGTCTAGCAGCAACTTAACCATGAAAGCCAAGAATCCAATATGGGGTTTCTACACTATTACCGTAGAAGGGAAGAAGCAAACTGCGAAATGCAACGACTGCCAGACTATTGTTAGCGCGAAGGCCAATCGACTAAAGAGTCAGAGAGAAAGATGTCCGGGTCTGCCAAAACAAACCCACAAACGACGACATGAAGAAATTGAAGATGGGCCACAGGAAGTTGAGACCGAGTTTTACACCTTCAATTAACATACTAACATACACTTCAATGTAATATAATCATATATACAAATAACAAACAAATTAAATCAAATTAAACAAATAACATATTAAAAATTCTTATTTCCCACTTTGAAGAGTATTTCCCGGGACGGGAAATACCGGGAATTACCGCCGGGAAATACCACCCCCGGGAAATACCGGCCAACCCTGAAAAAAATGTATCACAACTACAATGTGAATTTAATATGATTGTATAAGCAATTGTTTTGGCAGAGATTGAATTAGCAGTCTTGATAATGTATAGGATTTAGCAGACAAAATAAATCACTGTAGAAAAGGTTAGCCTGGCAATTTTTAATTTTCACAAATTTATTTAGTCCTAAGCAAAACACTAATAAAATAATTGTGGTTCTGAAGAAGTTTTGCTCTATAAAATTTCTGTTTTGTGACTTAATTCCACATACGAAACCTACAGACCAGCTTATTCACAAAGTTCTGTAACTAACTAGATATTAAACAAGACATAAATCATGTAGTAGCTATGTAAAGTGACAGAATATGACATCTTGTCCATGACTAGACAATACATATAGAAACTATATGTTAGTGGCTATGTGCCTGAATATAAATTGACAAGGACAAAGTTGACTCCCATCAGCTATACATCATGCTGACAAAGGCATGCCATTTTAACCATGGATATGTTGGTGCATGCTTAACTTAACACCACATGAAATGCTACAGGCCATCTGAACATTGCCCTGCTGTGACCACAGAACACATGTGCTGTGTCATTCAAAGACAATGGACACAATAGAGTTAAGTTCTGAGGTTCATGTCAATGTTGCCACTATGGGGTATACTCATTCATATTGTATTCACTCTGACTCATATCATGGTGCTATATCTAGCTGTTTAACGAGGAACAGTTATACTACTGAGAGATAAATCAACTTTGTAAGATTGTGAGTTTTAAACATTGAAGCATAAATACATAAATTTAATCGATCAGCTACTACAGCTACTTAGAACAAATACTAGTTGAGGACAAGTACTTATTCCTACTCCACAAGAGGGCAGCACCTCTAGGTTTAAGAATGGCAAATATATAATACTTGGAGAATCAAGGCTAGCATAAATAATTATGAAAAAAATATTAGGGGCGAGGATATTCATTTAATGTTGTTATATTGGTAGGTAAGTGCCTTGGCCTGGTTAGCACTGTTTTTGCAAACTTCCCAAGCTGAAATTAGACGGAAGGAAGCATTGATTTGTATCCAAATTAAGTTTAACATAGGGATGTCTTGAGTGTTTGGACATAACTTCATGAATTTTGCTTTTAATTCATACATGTAAAGATGACAGTAATTTTTCTTGGACATTGTAAAATAACATGTTTGTTAAAAAGTCACAAATGAGACAGCTTTTGCATAAAATTTATATAAAATATTGTAACTTGTGCATAACATTACTAGACCAAAAATGACACACTGATCTTAACTCATCTAATAGCGAGACAATGAATGCTTCTCACATTGATGATGAAATCAACTCTGAAAATGAAGTGGCATCAACCGACTCACGGTGAACGTATGTGCGAGAGAACGTGAAATCACGCGACACCAAAGAAATAAAATATGCTTCGAATGGCCTTGCGTTCAACAGATAGATCAAGTTTACTGTGAATTTTGTTTGCTTTTCAAAATTACAAAAAAGTGGGACATTTCGTCCAAAAAGCAGGACTGAGGGAAAAAAGCGGTATTTCCCAACCGGTAATGTTGACATCTATGGCATTGTTCTTACTGGCTGTTAGTGACACCTGGTTGCATGTTGCAGACAGAACAGCTAAAGAATATAATCATAGGAAATATATAATCCTAAGAGTTAAATCTCATTGGCTCTTAAAATTAAAAGCGAGTCTGTTGGAGTGTGGGACGTAGTAAGGGTTGCATTCAGACACAGCAGTAGGTTGCTGGACTAACATATCCCTAAGAAAACATATATATCACATCTGTTCTTGAGAGATAAACGTAGGAACAGGGACCTCCTTGGTCTTCATGAAACATACACCCCTGGTTCCACTGCTCAACAAGTCAGGAGTGGGCCACATAATGTTGTCGGGATTCAGAGTATTCAAGTAAGATGTACTCACCTTTCTGCATGCTGGACAAAGCCCATTCTCGTCTGTTCGGATCCGGTGCCAGCAGAAGCGGCAGATCTAAAACACATTTCCACTACCGTGTTTGAAACCACATGGGGATCTTGTCAAGGCTGCGCAAATCTGAGCAACTTTTTAAAAAAGAAGTTTTACTTAATATTCTGTGCAATCCTGTACTTGCAACATGAATATGAATATAACTGAAGTCTTATCACTTTCCACCACATTTCATGTTGACTTTACAAACCTTTATTGATGTTCCAATGTGAAAACTATAACTGGGGACTTATTTCATGCATCACCGTTGCTGTTTGGTCCAAATGATCATCAAACCGTCAAACATTCAGGTGGCAGTGCGCACACACCAACACTGTTCCAAGGTTCCATGCCAACAGGCCAATTTGAAACTTGCCTATTTCTACTCCTACAATAGGTCCTGTGTATTTGCAGATTAACACTGCATAACAGAATGGTAGATATATTTTAAATGTGCACAAAAATATAATGAAATAACCACCAAAAAACCCTGGTTATCTACATATACAACATTCCATGCAGAACAGCTTACATTTACTTTCCCTGTCCTATTTCCCACCTAAACCTTGGGTTGGAGTAAAATAAAATTGTAGTTAATTTAGTCATGTAACTGTTATTGGACTTCGTAACTGACAAAATATGCTTGATTACAATTAAATTACCCAACTTCACAAATTTCAAATGTAGACATGTTAACATAATGTTTTTGTATTGTCTTGTATCAGTTGTCCTTTGATAGACAAGTTGTTTTGGTTTTGATAGTAACCAAGTAGCCTACAGATTGAACAAAAATAGAAGGAAAAATATGTCTCAAACCAACATTCTTTAAAGACAGACGTTTTGTAACCAGAAATAAAAGTCAATTAATCATTGTAAAAAAATTACTCCAGCCCTGCCTGTAAAGTGTATTTACGTCAGTGGCAACATGATTTTATATCTGACTCACCCAAGATGACCACTGACCAAGTATAATTAATAATTCACTGAACAGCTCACACATTAATAACTGTACTCAAGCCACCTGGATTTTACACAAAACTATCAATCTTACAGGGCCTGATTTATAATTGGCCAACTAAATATGAATATGAGCATCTTTATATGTTCCAGAATTATCACTCAACTAAAACACACAACTCATTTATATTCACTAAATATATTTTTAAAAGGTCTGCAAGACTATGTTTCATTGCACTGGTCAACATTTCTTTATATTTCATATAATTATATTTCTTCTGCAAATGTTTGCCCCAGTGCAAACAACCCCCTACACACTTGGTCATTATGTACCAAGCCACACTTACCCTGGTACCACCTAACTGAACTCTATCTGTAGTTAGATCATGCACTGAAATACAAAGGAGAATAACTCGGCATTTGTTGTTGCTGGGTCTATATTCTATTAACAATATGTAGCCTGTACTTCTCAGCGAACGTCTGTGTCAACATACACACCTGATAGCCACATGTGCAGGGGTAGAAGTTGATATCATCCAACTCCAGTGGTTCCATACACAAGGGACACTGAAAAAGAACAAATATATACAAACATGTACAAACATGTACAAACATGTACACAAACTTGACACAGATTCAAGACACTACATATTTTCCTTCACTCTCCATATCATTCATTTCTGGCTGCTATCTCATGCAACAGCTAATAATATTCACGCTTTGAACTTATTTTATTTTTTTACTATTTTGATATTTATAATACTATACAGTGTTCAACAGAGCTGACATCATGAACAAGTGCTTTTTCGTCAAGACAACATAAATGTATGGGTCACTAGTGACTGTACGGCCCTGCCACTTTTTCAACATCACTTCTGCTTTCCAAAGTTGCTAAAATTATAGTTTAACCACCTGGCCAATTTCGCAGGCATTAAAATTATTTGCCTCAACAGAGCTGAACAAAACTGTGTAGTATGTATGATCAGAGATGAATAAAATTCAAAAATATTTGACAAAATATTCAAGTTTGTAAAAGTTATTCAAAATTATTATCTAGTATTGATGGCAAGCGGCACTGATGCATGCGTAATATTATGTTTGATTGCAAGTGTATGGTGTGAAAAGGACTTCGAAGATTTTGCCCAAACATGTGCCACGGTTCTGCCATATGACCCACCACGTGTTACTATTATCTATAGGTCCAAGACTTCATTAAAAAAAAAATGTGGGGCATAGTATCATACTGGTTAGAATTCAGACTCTCAGTCAGGCAAGACGACCAGGGTTCGAATGACTCTGTTGCCATTTTGTAAGCAATTTTGTTTACTCCACGTTGCCTCAATTCTCTCAGCTATATAAACGAGTATCTCATTACAGATGGTAGTGAATATCCGTGAAATAAGTCTTGATGTAGTAGTGATTGCAGTGTGGCTGTCTCACTGGCTGAATGCTTCTCAGAGAATGGTGTTGGAATAAACGAGAGGGTGAAGTGCTTTGTGCAGTCAAGACAACTGGATACTGCGCAATATAAGACCATACCTTTACCTTTTGAAAAAGGTAACAATATGTGTAAACTGTTACTTTAACTCCAGGGACAATATATAGATTATTGCAACATATCATCAATGTTGCGTATAAACAGTTGTTTCATTACCATCTCCATACACCACACTCACTTCTGTCTGTTCTTCCGACAACGACATCTTCAGTTACAGCCAAATCAGACACGACAAAGAAATCCCCTGCAATCAGACAAAAAACATATAAATATCTCAATGTGATATATACATTCCCACAGGTCAAAGGTGGTAGTTAGAATTTATGCTGACTCTTGCTGAGCGCATCCATTCTCTTCATTAACCATTCTGCATGTCCATTATTAATTTTTGCAACATTTTGACATGCAACAAGTCTTTTTACTTTCATTGGCACAATTTTTTTTCGTAAAATCTTGTTTGTTTAAGTTTTCACTTGTATCAAACAAGGCGCTCATCCACAAAAGCAGTCATAAATTGAGCAAAAAGTGGTTCTGTGCAGCCATCAAGTTGACAGTGGTTGAAGTAAATGTTTTTTTTGGCAAAACGCTAATAAATAAAGATTTTCATATCTTTCACATTTTATCTCGAAATGTACAAAATGGTGGCCATAGCATGTTTTGTGGATAAACACCCTGAAATGCAGAGCTCTAAAAAAGGGTTATACTATTACTGCTTCTACTAATCCTAATATACTACTATTAACTGCTTGCTTGTCATATACCAGGGAAATACTGTATATTATAATTACTGGTAAAATTACATTAACCACTATACCTGAATATCAATTATTTTTATCATGGATCTGTAAATGGAATAAAATTTTTGGTGTAAATAACAAAACTGTTTTAAGTCTACTTTTACATAATCCAGTCCACCATCAGTACCTGAAAGTATAACAAATATGTCTAATTATATTTCTATTCCTGTGTGCATGTGTGCGTGCATGAACCATAACCTGTTCCCCAACACACAAGGGAGTAATTAGTTTGCTAATCCTGCATTATTCCACTTTGCAGGTATTTTCTGAAGCAATAAGTTTAATGAGCCTATTGTACTCTTCATGTTATTTTCTAAACCAGCATAGTGTTTGTCTGCACACTGTGTACAGCTCCCTGGCTGTTACCAGACATGGGAACATATTAACAGTTGGAATATAAGATGCAAATAAACTTGGCTTTATATGAAAGTGATTAGTGATTTATGTATTAATTAGATAAAGAATAGACTTTTAGGTTGTATTTTGTCTATCCATTCTCTTTACAACTAGGGTATACATGTAAGTTTGCTAGGGTAGAAACTTATTCAGATGGGAGGCATTATCAGTCTAGTCTAGCTGAAGATGCAGATGTTCAAAACAGCGGTGGTAGACATTACTTTTGCAGGGTCACCCAATTCAGAGAAAAACCAAACCCAGCAGTCCACAATGAAATCAGGATATGATTTGTTTGACTGGCCGTGTGCTGTAAAAAATACTTGAATTTCCATTAATTTTGTTGTGCTTTTGACACAGGGCATATAAAAGTTACATCATTATCTTTTAATCGTCAACTTCAAGGCACCGGCACTACTAACGGTCAATCTAAAAACCATCAATTTGATAAAAGAATGTCCACTAGCAGTTACGACAAAATCTGCCACCTACTAGATTTTCAACTAAGTAATCTAGGAGTTTTGGAGCTTTACCACTCATATTGGATTTGGAAGCATGCCATTTGGTATGATTCACAATTTTATATCACATAGTTCACATTAACCAATACAATGCTACATAATGATTATGCGACTATTCTTAGTTTGCTAAAATCATCAGAATGAATATGGTTAAAAAAAACACAAAATTAACTATGAAGTTATGGTATGGTGGATCTCAAACAAATAAAAAATTTACATTGGTGTTTTGGTCAAATATGCAAGATTTAAAACAAAATGTTTCATGTGCTGTTGATAAGTTAGAAATCTGGCGGCTAATCGCATGGTTATATCGATTAAGGGAAATTCCCATGTAGTCATCCATGAGTGGCAATATTATACAAGAATGTGTCGATTTATGGTTATTGAGTCAAAGAGAAATTCTGGCAAGTCCAACAGAATGTTATGACTTGCGGGCAAGTGAACATATGCTACAGGTCAAGCCCCGTACTGCAAATATTTTGTAGAGCTATTGCATATCGCACTATTAGCACAAAAATATCACAATATATATATATATATACAAATTATAGAGCTATAACATTGATATTTAAGTTGTGGTGCTGAACATGGAAGTGCTGGACCAATGTGGAATCGAGTTCTACATCAAGCATGCACAACTCCAATGGTTCGGTCACCTGATGACCGCATACTGAAGGCGCCGTTCTACGGCCAGCTGAAAACCGATTGCCAAACACAAGGTGGCCAAAGGAAATGGCACAATGATGTGCTAAAACCAACACTGATGTTCTGCTCCATCCCTCATAACACATGGGAAATATGAATGTCAGCAATGACGGATTGCCCTCTCTGGCATCACTGGGATGACAAGATAGAGATGCTTGATGAGATACCCCCTTTACAACTGATCACAGCTAAACTGGGAGGTAGTATAGTGAGTTTAGATATCGAGACCGTCAGCTCTATGAGGGGCACTGAGTCCACAACAGGTTTTTTCCACTTCCCTGTGTGGGATCTTATACTTCCACTGGCACAGACCAGACATGGGGCCGATGTACTCGATACTCGTGTACATTTTTGAAGTACTTGTACTCGTGGAAATTATGGGTCATGCTCAGTGTACTCAGATTTTATGAGTACACCTGAGTACTTTTTTTAAATATGATGCTGCGATAATAATTTATGATTTTATTTTAAATACAGTAGTAGTACTTGTAGTTTACAGAATTAAAATATTTTTTATTTTAATACTTGCATAAAGTATGTGAGATGTTCAAATACATTATTTCTTATCGATACAACAAAATTAAATAAAGGCTTCACTAAGGGCAGCAGGGCTGGGTTCAATTATGTAATTGATTACAGCAAAATCGTGTAATTGTAACTGATTATGGTTACGAAACGTTGCTGTAATTATAATTGTAATTGCTATATTTTGTATAATTTTTAATGCATTTCAATTACAATCAATTATAGTGTTTCATATCACAAACTACCTGGACAAACTGTCAATAAAACTATAAGTCTCACACGGGTTGAAAATCAAGACTAATAATAACATCTGCTTATATAATCAAACAAGTGCACCAGAAAAGGTCTCCCTTTTAAACAAAACTATAGGTTGTACTGTAGGCTTTTGTATACTTTTCACATTGTGGGATTTTATGTGTATGGATTATGTCTTAGATTCACAAATTACATATTGATCAGGGTATGTACAGTCGTGCCTCGTTATAACGCGGTAGTCGGGGTCCACGACTTCGGACCGCGTTGTAAGCGAGGCGCGTTAGGTGTTCTCATATCTGCCACCAGGGAGCTACTAAACAACAGCGACCGCCGCCCGCTTGCAGCATTGTCTTATACGGCAATATGCAGTTTATGGAACTTATTAAACGTGTATACTAGCATCAACGTGTATTATTTTTAAATGTCACACCTTCTTGACTCTTGAACTGAATAAAACACATGTACGTATGGAATAGATCTACGATGATGATGTACTTGACCAACAGGCCTACGAATCGAAAATAATAAGCTGGACCTGAGCAGCCGAAAACGTATATGATTTGGTACTGCATGTAAAATGCATTTAAAACGGTTGATCTGATTCTTACGCGAGGCATATTTGTGAATCTCGATTGCAATTTACAAACCGTCGAAGTGAAGCCAGCGACAGCGATTGATGTCGGCGGCAGCGCAAAACAAACAACACGTTGATACTCGTTCATTGACATTGTTCACCTAATGTTTCTTGAGAATTGTCAAAGCAATTCTAAGTAGGTTTAAGCAGGCCCATTTGACATTTTCCCCTGGCGGCAGAAATTCGGGGTCCACGACCGACCGCGTTATATCCGAATCCGTGTAATAACGGGGTGCGACTGTATGTATGTATGCATGCATGCATGCATGCATGTATGTACGTACGCATACATACATGCATACATACATGTATGTATCAATTAGTAACAGCCAGAAAGCAATAAGCAATACACATACATTGTCAGACAATGGCTAAGCTGGTACTCAAACAACATGGAAACACCTGTAGCGTGATGCTGCTTCAGAAAATATCAGATCAGTAAAACATTGCAGAGATAGCAAGCCAATTACACCCCTTGTATTGTGGTGGACTGCAGACAGGTCAGGTGGCAAGGACCGTTTATATGGCCTCTCTCCCCATTCCCAACTCACACAAAGCAAAGGGCAGACCAATGAAGAATGTTAGCTTAGAGCAGGAGCTACAACCTCAAAATAAACACATCAGACCCTATTATAAGTATTAGTACACCTGATGTTTGTGTGAACCAACAAGGACATTGTGTAGAATGCACTCAAAAGTCTGATAAATGATCGATTGACTGGATATATTTTTATATAATAAAAATATGTTTTAAACATGTCTTTTTATTTAGCATAATTCAAAGTCACAATTCAACAAAATGTACACACATTACCGTTATATTTGTTTATAAATTGTGTACAAAATATTGAAATTCAGCAAAACGTGTAAAAATATAGAATTAACAAATGCTGAATATATTTGGTTCCGCATAATGTAATCGTAACTGAAACGGTGTAATTGTAATTGATTTGAACAATTATGAGTGTAATTGAAATTAAAAATGAAATGTAACTGATATAATTTGTTTAACTGGACCCACCCCTGAAAGGCACCTTCTTTTCCCAGTCAGAAACCCATAGTTAGCCTTAAAACGGCTTCCTCGACTGATTTAGCCTATCGCAAATCCGATTCATTGGTGTCAAAATATGTAGTGTGTGAATAGATTATGTAACATCTGCAGTCGATTTAATAAAGAAATGCCTATTTTTTTTCAAATCATCGAAAGAATTTACTTTAGTCGTTAGATATGGTAAGGATCAAAATTGTGGACATCCAAAATGGTAAGCACTGTGTGGGTTAACGCTGATCATGGGCGTGATTTCTACCATCTCATCGAGCACATGACAAAGTAAAAAAAATTTACCAAGGAAGAAAATCGTGATTTTTTTCAGCTTTCCGATTTTCACTTAAGTTAATGCTTGAAAAAGCATTAAGTAATTTTATAGTTTGACTGATGATTTCACAAAAGCTACATACAAAAGTTGCACAAACGAGCTAGCATATTGCAGTGGATACTAGGTAGGTTTGGTTTTTTACAAAATGTATTTGAAATGAGACTAGCCAAAAAATTGTTTTGATTAAGCACCTTTAAGCAAACATTTATGCTAGTAACAGTTCAGGCTATAATCCTTGTGTTTGTTTAATTAAGCCAGGAAGTCCATAATGAAGGGGCCATTGTTGCTCCTAGCTGAGTCTATTGCCATGGCGACTCAAGTCACACAGCAAAGTAGTCTTTATTTAAATTAGCACACAACCACTTTGTGAATGAAACTGCCCAAGTTTCGAAATGGCACCAGGTGGTTTCGAACCCCGGTCTCTACGACCGAAAGCCCAACACTCTACCATATGACCATCGTGCCCCATGAGTTTTTGTTTTATGCAAAATAAACTTCAACTTTGAAAACACAATCTATTAAATTAAACAGAATCTCATAAAAATGTCTGCATATCCTGAAATGTTTAAGTTCCGGAGCTAACACCAGACAGTGACAAATGAAATGGGTGTGTCACACAATCAACAATCTGTCATATGGGGGCTGCTATATATCGCTCCTCCAGTTTTGGATTCCATACGCGACACAGCTGCTGTGTTTAATTTATTTTGTATTGAAGCTAAACACGTTATATGTACGCATATTTTAGGCATATTAATGGTTAAACACGAAACTATTTTCATACAAACAATTAAAGAAATGCTTTGGGTAAATCCCATTTGGCACGGGCCCAAGCAATATTCGGAAGACAAGACGGCAAAAAGGTGACCTAAAAATTCGCATACTACTCATAAACAAATTAAATATACGTAACGATATTAAAGAATAATTGCGGCGCAAAGTTAATTTTATGCAAGGGTACTGGCGAAATCGTATATGACCGGAAAGAAATACTGTTTTCAGGCGATGTAGCCCTACTTACGAGAATTCTAAATTTCTTGCTAATCGCAAACCAGCAGCTTTGACGACAGTATTAGATATCGACTGCGCAGTATATCTGCGCATGATGCCCGGATGTAAAAGGTATTTGGCGAAAGCGCTCACGGGTTAATAAATGCAACCTGATCAATAAAGAACAACATTTGCTGAATTTTGCTACAAGAAGACGTTCCGTGAACCCATATATCACATAAATAAATAATACAGCGGAATTCATGATTAATTCATGTTGGTGTAATTAGCTAATCTGCAGAATTACATATTTTCGGAATGACACAACGTTCTCTAGATTTTTCCTTACAATGGATCCAAAATCTATCTAGTGGAGTGTCACATGAGACAATCCTGTTGATTTTGGTTGGTTTTACTGTCTCATCTTACTGTCTTGCCGATAATAAGCTGCGTACTCTTTTTTGTTTCGTAATACGTATTGACCATGGTTTAGTAGCGCCACCTGTCGCGTTCTCCCGCAACAAAATAGGGGAACGTGGGACGTGCATGGGGTAGCTATAACATCAAATATCCTGGTACCTGGGTACATTATTATCACAAACGGCAAGTCAAGTATCAAGTCAATGACCTCCTGTTCCAAGTCAATAATAGTCTGGAGTCATGTCCAGGCCTGGGGCCGATTACATTACCCAAATCTCCTATAGAGTAAACGTCTTTTCGCAGATGATAATATCGTAACCCGACCTCAACTAACTCCAAACACCGTCAGACAAACAGCAAATGTAATTTAATATATCTAAATGTGACCACCTTCCAATAACAAACAAAATTAAACACAACACACACAAATATTAACTTTTTAGCCAGCCACTTTCTACATTATCCAGCCACCAATATCTCGGAGTAAGATTAGACTCCAAATTAACCTGGACAAATCATGTCACTGACATAGCTTCAAAATCTTTGAAAGCTCTAAGCATGATTAAAAGAACTCTTGGTCCATATAAACCCGAAGGTAAAGAAACAGCCTACAGCATGATAACCCGGCTAAAACTCGATTACTCGACGTCACCTACATGGAATCCCCACACTACCACACACATTAAAAGCCTTGAAATAGTACAACACTATGCTGCCAGATTTGTTAAAAATTACCATATACGGAACACGAATCCAACAGATCTAATATTTGCCCTTGGATGGCCAACCTTTGAACGACGACTTATTATTAAACAAGCCATTACCTTCTATACAATTCTAAATAAAATCTTTGAGATCACCGCCTTCGAGGCCTACTAATCTGCTCTCGAACCCGTGGACACTATGTAGCCTCCAGGTGCAGCAGTCTTTTTTATCCCCAAGCAATTCGCATATGGAATTTGATCCTACCTAACATAAAAAAACAAATTGTTTCAAGAAACTACCACAAAGCTCCCTTTCACCACACCTCCGCACCTAAACTGACTAAAAACATATACAGCAACGGAAACTGATTCTAGTGTGTGGAAAATGTATGTGGAGTGTAAGGCATGACATTAAACTAAACTAGTGTGTGCGAGCTGACAAAAGACAAGGCTGAAGCAGAAGTACCGGGAGAAGAAGAATGCAGCAAATAAGGCTGTTGCTAAAGCATGAGATGAGAAACAACAGGAATGGTGTGAGAGGATTGATGAAGATGGGGAAACATTTATCTTCAAGCTGGCCACAGATAGAGACAGAGATAGCAAAGATACTACTCAAACATCAGCAATGAAGAGAAGCGATGGGACATTGGTCACTGGAGTAAAACAAGAGCTAGGTGTGTGGGAGGAGTATTTCAAGAAACTACTAAACCCGGAGGAAGAATGTGAGGTAGAGATGCCACATTCTGTAAGGAGAGAGCTGGAGGTGAGGACAATAACAGAAGAAGAGGTCGAGAAAGCTGTAAAGAAGATGAAAACCAGGGAGATACAGAGGCATCACATTACTGAGCCAAGCCATGAAATTGGTGGAAAGGATACTGGATGCTAGGATGAGGCATATACTGGAGAGCAAAATTTGAGAGAATCAGCTAGGATTTAGGAAAGGGAGAGGAATAGATGATGAATTGTTTGCCATCAGACAAATTATTGAGGATTAAGAAAGGATGTAGCATTCGGTTTTGTCGATCTGTAAAAAGGCATTTGACACCGTGCTGAGAGAACTTGCATTTGCAGTCATGATATGGATGGAGGTTGGAACGGCAGAGGTCAGTATGGTTGAGGAAATGTACAAGGAGACAACAGCGGTGGTAAGAATAGGAGATATTTTGGAACAATTTGGAGTGGGAGTAGGACTTAGACAGGGAATTGCCACCATGAGTCCCCTGCTTTTCATTATCGTGATGAACCTGATCAGTGGAAAGGAATCTGAACAAGGAGGACTTAAGAAGATACTATAAGCAGTGGTGGCTGATAACAAAGAGGATCTACAAAAAATATTGCAAGAATGGAGTAACACCTTTAGAAAACATGGCCTCCGAATGAATCTAGAGAATACCAAATGTGGATAGGCGAACAGGAGGTGGATCTACATGTAGTTGTTGATGGAAAGACCATTAAACAAGTGAACAGTTTTGTATACTTGGGCGGCACAGTGTGTGAGGATCGAGGAAATAGTAAGGAAATACAGAGGAGAGTGCAAGCAGGAGCAGCAGCGTGGAGTATAGTGGAAGGCATTATGTGGGACAGAAAACTGAAGAAACAACTAAGTGTTGGAAGCCTGCGTGGTACCAGCCTGTATATACGGGTTGGGAACACTGGCACTGACAGAAAGACAGGAGAAGATACAGATAGCAGAAAACAAGTGGGTCCAAAGAATATGCAAAATAACCCAAGAAGATAGAAGGAAGATGAATGAATTGAGAGAAGAGATTGGCATTAAAAAACAGCTAAAGATGAAAGTAGCCGGAAGCAGAATGAGATGGACAGGACATGTGCAAAGAATTGACAAAGACAGACTGTCAAAAAGAGCATGGAAAGTAGAAGAGGGTGGCAGAAAAAGAGGAAGACTAAAGCTGTGATGGGAAGACTGTGCCAAACGAGATGTTGAAAGGGCAGGTACGAACGGCCAAGAGTGGAAGACCATCGCAGAGGACAGAGGGACATGGATAGAGTTAACAACGAAAGTGGATCAAGCTGACTTGGACCCGCAGGGGAGCAAGGGGAAGAAGACGTGTGTGAGAGCTGTAAAAGTAAAGTAAAAATAAATAAATAAACATTTGCGTCATGTTAAAGTTATGAGGTAAGATGTTTAGTTATTGCATCGACTGCTAATGCTACTGCTACTACTGCTGCTACTACTACTGCTACTGCTAGTAGCATGCACAGACCACCACAAACTCCTGGGATAGCCCAAGATTGGGCTGCTTGGAGTATGATTACTTGAGATTCGAGACAAACAGTTATGGCGATTGGTAGACCCTAATACATTGGGACTGGACTTGGAATTCAGAGACATGACCAGGCCTGGGGTCAGTTACATTGTCATGGTAATAGTAATACTAATGATTACATTTGTTTCAAGTAATAGTAATAGATGGAACAGAATGCAATGCAATAGTAATATAAGGCAATGTAACAATTGAGCTATTACATTTCTATTACAATTTGGGTTAATGCTGTCTTATTTTGTGTTAGCTCCAATAGCCTACAAAGACAATGGCTAAGACAACCAATGCTATGAAGGCGTGTACAGTTTACACAATTAACTATATTGGTACTTTGTATAATTTGGTCAGCAGAAGCAGTTCAAAGGAAAAATAAATGTGATGTCTCCCACAGCACAACTGTATTCTGCTATAACCCTTATGAAAATATACCATAGTAAATGTCGTGGTATACCATGGTATTAAGTAAATGAAAAGCATATAATAACCTATTGATAATAAATGCTAACAGTAAAAGTTTTATATGTTGTATATGTTATTTTGTAAAGTATTTTCAATTCATTTTTGTGTTCAAGTTCTTCATGTAGGGACGTCACCGTCACAACTACCGTCGTGCTGATGTGGCGTCTGTGTCGCTCTTGATATAAACAGACGCGGGAGGGTCCTGCTGCGACGATCGATCAACCGAGACGGACGGTGTGCGCGTGACGCACCGCAAGAGTCGAGTCGGGTACGTCTTGCGGCTGATGCTGTAACCGATCCCGCACGGAAGACATGACTGTGTGCCATTTTTTTCGATGCTCAAGAGAGGTGCATATGTCGTCACATACGTCTGTCCAATATTCTGGCTCGTATGCGTCACCAGGATGGTAGAGTCCCAAGACGAACCGTAGTTCATCCATCACCCCGGTTCACAGTCGACGATGGTGGCTGCAACGAAATAAAAATATGAGTGTTACGTAACGGCGCGTAGACCTTTATATAGGATCCCAGAAACAATGCAGAAAGTCAACGTAAGCCATACGTAACAAAGGCGCATATATCATAATTAAATGGAAAGCGATAAGCAAGGGTGCAAGTCACTGAGAAAGACTGTCTCAGACATCACGCATGAAAAAGAGGGGTAACTGAATACGGCTGAACGAGCAATGGGGAAACCGTTATAGGACACTGCATGGACACTGTGAAATCAGAAAGTCAGCATGGATCGGCCAGTGAAGTTCGCTGGACAACTGCACCCCCTCTCTAACTTCCATCTGTGCAGATTTGAAGCGTGGTCTCATGTATTTAAAACCGTTGAATCTGGTTATCAATAAAAAAGCGTCTTCCACAATGACTGGCCAACGGTAGAAAGGATCCTAGCAACGCACGACGCACGACACGCCAAGTACTTGAGCAAGTCGGTAAAGCAGTAAAAACCCTATGTGGACTGTAATGCACAAAGACGTAGTGTCATGAGTGTACTGTTGAGAATTAAATTCAGAGATGCGCGGCTAAGAACCTATCTGTTGGACACGAAAGATGCTCCGTTGATGAAATGGGACAAAAGCACCGAGGGATACTGGGGTAGAAGCAGGTATGTAGAGGCCGGCCAGAATATACTTGGCGAAATTCTGATGGAAATTCGAAGTTACATGAGACAGAAAAAACAGAACATAGTCACTAAAGACACGTTGCTCCGACTTCGAAGAAAAAACGGTGCGCTTGTAACCCGATACGACGCGCACTCGGGCGGTGCCGCGAGATAATTGAATTAACGGCTATAGCACAACGGTTAGGTATAATTGAAGTAACGGCTATAGCACAACGGTTAGGTATAATTGAAGTAACGGTTATAGCACAACGGTTAGGCATAACTGAAGTAACGGTTATAGCACAACGGTTAAGTATAATTGAAGTAACGGCTATAGCACAACGGTTAGGTATAATTGAATTAACGGTTATAGCACAACGGTTAGGTATAATTGAAGTAACGACTATAGCACAACGGTTAGGTATAACTGAATTAACGGTTATAGCACAACGGTTAGGTATAATCGAATTAACGGCTATACCACAACGGTTAGGTATAATCGAATTAACGGCTATACCACAACGGTTAGGTATAATCGAATTAACGGCTATACCACAACGGTTAGGTATAATCGAATTAACGGCTATACCACAACGGTTAGGTATAACTGAATTAACGGCTATACCACAACGGTTAGGTATAACTGAATTAACGGCTATAGCACAACGGTTAGGTATAATCGAATTAACGGCTGTACCACAACGGTTAGGTATAATCGAATTAACGGCTATACCACAACGGTTAGGTATAATCGAATTAACGGCTATACCACAACGGTTAGGTATAATCGAATTAACGGCTATACCACAACGGTTAGGTATAATCGAATTAACGGCTATACCACAACGGTTACGTATAATCGAATTAACGGCTATAGCACAACGGTTAGGTATAATCGAATTAACGGCTATACCACAACGGTTAGGTACAACTGAATTAACGGCTATACCACAACGGTTAGGTATAACTGAATTAACGGCTATAGCACAACGGTTAGGTATAATCGAATTAACGGCTATACCACAACGGTTAGGTATAACTTAATTAACGGCTATAGCACAACGGTTAGGTATAATCGAATTAACGGCTATACCAGAACGGTTAGGTATAATCGAATTAACGGCTATACCACAACGGTTAGGTATAATCGAATTAACGGCTATACCACAACGGTTAGGTACATCTCTTTCATCACGAGAGCACAACGGTTAGGTATAATCGAATTAACGGCTATACCACAACGGTTAGGTACAACTGAATTAACGGCTATACCACAACGGTTAGGTATAACTGAATTAACGGCTATAGCACAACGGTTAGGTATAATCGAATTAACGGCTATACCACAACGGTTAGGTATAACTTAATTAACGGCTATAGCACAACGGTTAGGTATAATTGAATTAACGGCTATACCAGAACGGTTAGGTATAATCGAATTAACGGCTATACCACAACGGTTAGGTATAATCGAATTAACGGCTATACCACAACGGTTACGTATAATCGAATTAACGGCTATAGCACAACGGTTAGGTATAATCGAATTAACGGCTATACCACAACGGTTAGGTACAACTGAATTAACGGCTATACCACAACGGTTAGGTATAACTGAATTAACGGCTATAGCACAACGGTTAGGTATAATCGAATTAACGGCTATACCACAACGGTTAGGTATAACTTAATTAACGGCTATAGCACAACGGTTAGGTATAATTGAATTAACGGCTATACCAGAACGGTTAGGTATAATCGAATTAACGGCTATACCACAACGGTTAGGTATATCTCTTTCATCACGAGGGACTGGCTGGTACTGTATCTTGCACCTATGTGGGATAGTGCTGCTCGTAACATCAACTTTCTTCTACGACTATCACCATCAGAAGCTCGTCCTACCAAGGGGCCAATAAACTCTCTCAAATGTTCATTGTAGAAATGCTGAGTCTGATCCCACTGATTCTGAACAAACTCAGCATCAAACCTATTACAGGAAGGATGAATGAGCACTGGAATCTTTGGATATCCTGGGTGCAGTGGATTGATCAATATGGCTCGTGCATGGCACCCAATTGTGAAGTTCTGGAATGCATTGATGATGGTATTGTAGCCAGCCTCCCCATCGATGATGGCATTGTAGCCATCCTCCACATTGATGGTGGTATTGTAGCCATCCTCCCCATCGATGATGGCATTGTAGCCATCCTCCCCATTGATGGTGGTATTGTAGCCATCCTCCCCATCGATGATGGTATTGTAGCCAGCCTCCCCATCGATGATGGTATTGTAGCCAGCCTCCCCATTGATGATGGTATTGTAGCCATCCTCCCCATCGATGATGGTATTGTAGCCAGCCTCCCCATCGATGATGGTATTGTAGCCAGCCTCCCCATCGATGATGGTATTGTAGCCATCCTCCCCATTGATGATGGTATTGTAGCCATCCTCCCCATCGATGATGGTATTGTAGCCATCCTCCCCATCGATGATGGTATTGTAGCCATCCTCCCCATCGATGATGGTATTGTAGCCATCCTCCCCATTGATGGTGGTATTGTAGCCATCCTCCCCATCGATGATGGTATTGTAGCCATCCTCCCCATCGATGATGGTATTGTAGCCATCCTCCCCATCGATGATGGTATTGTAGCCATCCTCCCCATTGATGGTGGTATTGTAGCCATCCTCCCCATTGATGGTGGTATTGTAGCCATCCTCCCCATCGATGATGGTATTGTAGCCAGCCTCCCCATTGATGATGGTATTGTAGCCAGCCTCCCCATTGATGATGGTATTGTAGCCATCCTCCCCATTGATGATGGTATTGTAGCCATCCTCCCCATTGATGGTGGTATTGTAGCCATCCTCCCCATCGATGATGGTATTGTAGCCATCCTCCCCATCGATGATGGTATTGTAGCCATCCTCCCCATTGATGATGGTATTGTAGCCATCCTCCCCATTGATGATGGTATTGTAGCCATCCTCCCCATTGATGATGGTATTGTAGCCATCCTCCACATTGATGGTGGTATTGTAGCCATCCTCCCCATCGATGATGGTATTGTAGCCAGCCTCCCCATTGATGGTGGTATTGTAGCCATCCTCCCCACCGATGATGGCATTGTAGCCATCCTCCCCATCGATGATGGTATTGTAGCCATCCTCCCCATTGATGATGGTATTGTAGCCATCCTCCCCATTGATGATGGTATTGTAGCCATCCTCCCCATTGATGATGGTATTGTAGCCATCCTCCCCATTGATGATGGTATTGTAGCCATCCTCCCCATTGATGATGGTATTGTAGCCAGCCTCCCCATTGATGATGGTATTGTAGCCATCCTCCCCATTGATGATGGTATTGTAGCCATCCTCCCCATTGATGATGGTATTGTAGCCATCCTCCCCATTGATGATGGTATTGTAGCCATCCTCCACATTGATGGTGGTATTGTAGCCATCCTCCCCATCGATGATGGTATTGTAGCCAGCCTCCCCATTGATGATGGTATTGTAGCCATCCTCCCCACCGATGATGGTATTGTAGCCAGCCTCCCCATTGCCTACTTCCTAACGGTCGAGGCATTTATGATTGACACCTTCTGCACCACAGAAACCCTCTAGTTTGTCCTGCTCCTGGTTATAATGTATCTCGGGAACAATAGCAGTCTGATCCTCTGCCATTATAACTGGCACACAAGGGAGCTTGTGCTTTAGCTTCGAGAACACAATTCTTAGGGCTTTGAAATTCCCTTCGTCCAGGCCACAAGTCAAAGTAACCTTATGTAGGTTCCTCCATCGGTAGACGCTGTGAATTTCTGGGCAATTGATGTTGATTGCCAAAAGGTTGGCCAGACGGGGTCCACCCCAATTCAACAGTACTTCATAGAACATCTGGACGGACATTTTATACCTTTTTTCATTCTTCTGGACATGAAGGTTCAAACATGTCAACAACTACATTGTGATCCTTCAGAAAACCCTGTTCATCAGCTTTCACAAGCTGCCTACACACTGCCTTCATCGAACCAGGAGCAGCATACTCTGATAACTTCTCATTTATGCTTCTCACCCTGATTCGGAGTCGACTATTTTTGGAGGACATGAAGAACAACTGAGATTTGGTAATGCTAAGTTTTTCTTCATGGTGCTTCAGTTTACTCCTCATTTCCTTCCTTGTCATAAAGTCATTTCGAATGTGTATGGATCGGTCTTCTTGATCAATCTCCGTTCTCTCTGTTCGTAAAATACATCGTTTCCTGAAAGACGGCTGCTTTGGAATGTCAGAACAGTGAGTGCATTGATTCTTAAATCTTTCACATTCAGCAACTCTCTTGCACTTGGGGCTCCTAAATGTTCCAACTACAGTAGATGAACTGCCATCTTCATTTAGGAGAATGATATTATAATGAGGTTCTGCATACCAACTAAGTTGGACATTGTCTTGACCTGGATTTAAGTCGTCCATTAATATCCTTGGGTTAACACACAACTTTTTTCCATCATCCAACGTGTAAGAGTATGAATCACTAAAATAGCCATGTCACACTGCAACTGGCTTTACAGCATTTTGTTTGGTTTGAGATAGGCTTGGTTTAGCTGTGAAGAAAGATGTGATTTTTGAAGAATTCTTAGCAAAAGCCTGCTTATGAACTTTGCCCATAACATGCCTTTCAGCATTAGCCAAAGCCTTCTTACCACCGCACTTCAGAGTTCCTGTGGTTCCACAGACATGACACACAAAACAATTCCCTTTGTGCATAAACACATCTGGGAACTATGTGTTGATGACTGGAAAGTCACGGCGGCCTCCATCTCCCATGCTCAGATGACTTGTATTAGTCTAAAGTTATTTAGTTTTTGGTTATAAGAGCCAACAGCTACATATATGTCGCACAGGGAACAATGGACGACATATTGTTCAGCTTTAGGTGATGTCACCTTGATGTCATACTTCCCTTTCTCGTTATCTGGCACAATATTCTTGGTCATAGAGGTTAACCGCATGATCCTCAATCCTTTTGCGCTGATGGTGGTGCTTGAGGTGACTTCAAGGCATGACAAGGTGGCTTCAGGGTTTGGCAAAGTGATTGAAGGGCTTAGCAAGTTGGCTGCAGGGCTTGGCGAGGTGACTGCAGGGCCTGGCGAGGTGACTGCAGGGCTTGGCAAGTTGGTTGACTGCAGGGCTTGGCAAGTTGACTGCAAGGCTTGGCAAGTTGACTGCAGGGCTTGGCAAGTTGGCTGCATGGCTTGGCGAGGTGATTGCAGGGTTGGTGAGGTGACTGCAGGGCTTGGCGAGGTGACTGCAGGGCTTGGCAAGTTGACTGCAGGGCTTGGCAAGGTGACTGCAGGGCTTGGCAAGTTGACTGCAGGGCTTGGCAAGTTGACTGCAGGGCTTGACGATGTGACTGTTACATGTAAGGTGGCAGGTGAGGTCACTGGTGCAAGAGCTGTACCTGAAAAATTGTTGTCCTGCATCTGAAAAGAATTGTTTGAAGTTAGAAAAAACTCATCAGACCAAATATACATGGCATACACATGATACATGTACAATGATGTACCTACAACAATACCATAGAAGACATGCCACTTGCGCATGTTGTCACTTACAAATTACTAATCGTTGACACATGCCTACTATTCACTTGAAACTTCCTGTCATTATCCATATAAATTTGCATTAATTGCATTATTAGGTGGTGTATCCTTTAGATACTAAATGGCATGTATCATGTAGTACGACAGTGATAGCGATTTCACATGTATTTGTCATTTTATGACACATTATACCACAAACTGTCATTTTATATTTGGAGAGCACGACCATTCAGTTGCATTAACACTTCCTACCATATTTTGTAGTAGTGCCCTTAATGTCTTCCTGGGGCCCATCTTTGGTACAAGCTGCTTGATGTCTGCTTCATCCAGGTGCATCAATGCAAAGCAATCAATTTCTTCATCTGCAATACAGAATTTAAATTATATAGCACTATTAGACATTAGTATGGCAGTGATATTCATTTACCTGTTTACCACCCTCAGTATCGAGGGAATTTGAGTGATTCTGATTCAACCAGGCTTTTTAATTATGCAGAAAATGGTGACAATTTTGAATAATGTGGAATTGGGCGGGTCCCTATTGAGCGAATCCTCCTTTACAGTAAATAAAAGTAGACATGGTCATTCGCCTAAAGTCGAACGCGGATCTCCCCAAAACCCACAGCTTTGCCATTGGCATTGACAAAAAATAATACGTTTGCAGATGCTCTGAGCCTGAGGACCATATATACCCAGTTTGAAATACAGCCAATGCCATGGCAATGTAAACTTTCGTTCTCCTGCAGTACCACTTGAAAGTATCCCAAATGTAATCATTATTATCACAATACTCATATCCCGGGAGATATACTGGTCGGTGTAGTTTTCGACCTACTTAATAGAATACGCCGTTTAAAAAAAAATTAAGAAACATTTTATGTAAGAGACCGATATACGAAATCAGCAACAGCTACTTCATTTATTCATTGCAAACAAATTATTAAAACAGTTGTTTTGAGTGAAAAACTTACGAACATTGAATGTCTGAACCATGTCGCGCAAGTCGAGGAAACCGGCGGAATTCGACCTATGTTTATGGCAAGCCGTACAGACCCAATCTTTTATCATTTTACCACTTTGTTCTAATTATGTCAACTTTTTATAACAACCAGGCTTGACACGGCGCTTTATAAAACACATACGCATATAATTGTATTGAATATATAACGTTAATATAGTACATTTTTTCTCGTATATTTAAAACATTTTAAGTATTCCTATTTTTATGACAAGACTAGGTTGCCATACATCTACCACAAAAAGGGCTATTATTGTCACGTGGCCACGAGCGAGACACGCGTCAGCAATAATAATGTCTGGTAAGCATGCAAAGTCAGTATGTATATCATAAACGTGTTCCATGTTATATATCAAAATATATTTGCTCAGACAAAACTCTGTATCGTTATTGTCGTAAACAGACGCTGTGACGTCTCTAACGCGATATCAAGCGAGATTTCAATGGGTCGAAAACTGGCGTGGCTCGAAAACTGCACCGGTAACTATACTGGAGCTCGGTACAGGACTGGCAAATGTATGGACCCAATATCACCTATTATCGCTCATGTCGGTTCTTTTTATTAGATTCTATGGTTGAATAAGAAATACAACTTTAAGGCTTTCTTCAACTTCAAGTATAAGATATTGTGATCAGGGGTGATTTATTTGGTTAACGTACCCGCAAAGTTTGTACAAATATCGGCTGAGAAACCATTTTTTCTCAGCCAATTCTGCACATCCATCTTGTCGCTTGTTGCGTCTTCCGCCTCCACAAGGGAACAGCAGGTTAGCTTAGGCTAAGTTAGTGAAACTAAGCCACGAAAGCGCCCAAATTCGATAGGCAAGCCGCTCATACATTAGCCAATAAAATACGCCACCGACTTAGACAAACTGATAGAACACGCGCAAAATATAAAATCGGAGTGTCACAAATGTGTCATATCGGGCGTGTAAGGTAAGCCCGGGGCCGGGGGAACTTTTCCTCTTCGATGAAAGAGAGAATTATCAGGTTTAATTGGGGCACAAAGAGAGAAAATAATTTTCTATGGACAGAGAGAGAAAAATTGCCAAAAACAGGGGCATTTGTGCGGCACATACATGTATACCTCAGTATAGGGACTACCCCCCCCCCCCCCGGGTGACCGCTAACACTGCTGTCTACAGTAATGTTAGTGGCGCATTTAGGCGGATGTGTAACAAGTAACTTGTACTTAATAATCAATTATTGCTGTATTCAGTGCAGCCTCTCACGACAACGTGGTCTCGCGTTGTTTACGTTTCGAACCACCATACTTGTAAGTCACAAATTGGCATGTCAAGTCTCAAGTCAATGCCTTACGCACAAGCATACGCGATGGCTTGCAGGTATTACCGCAATTAGGACACAGAGGATAATAAATGAATGAAACAAATTGTCTACGGATTGTGTAACTGCTAGCAGCGTGAATATTTAAATATTTGAATATTTAAAAAACAGGGTTGACACATATCTCAGGAGGGCGGGTTACGTAGATGAAAATTGTTGAACTCTCGATAAGCCAATGGCTTCCTTGTCCTCTTGCCATGTGGGCCTTTGGTTTGGATGGTAAATCTTGTTAAATTAATATTCACCAGGTGACAGCACTATTACTCTGATTTGGCGTGTAAATATCGCCACCTTGTGATTAGGTTAGTACCAATTCTAGCGACAGTTGTCACAAGAATTCTTCATATTAACGAACCTTCTCTACATTACTTGCCGTGTGTGTAAACAAAATGTGTCCGCGCGCGCGTTCGTTCGTTCGTTCTTTCGTTCGTGTGTATTGCATGTGTGAATGTGTGATGGGTGAGCGCGTGCGTACGTGTGTGTGCGTGTGTGTTTGTGTATGTGTGTATGTGGAGATGAACGTGCATGTGTATGTGTATGTGGGGGGTGTGGGTGGGTGCGTGTGTTTGGGTGTTTGTGTCTACGTGTGCTTGTGTGTATGGGGATGACTAAGCTTGTTGCTACTGTGTTTGCTGAATATAACATAGATGTTTTGCATTCCCATGGACACCTCACATGGAGAAGTTGTAGTTAAGTATTAGTAGTTTATTTCAACAGTATTGCAACTTTCCCCACACATTTCAAACAGGAAGGGGGTCTTTGAATGCTTGCTAAACTAAATACGCAAAAAATAAATATAAATGTGTTACATACTACGACGTGCCATGTAATAACTTGGAATAGTGCTGGAGTTCCTGAAATGTAATGTCTGTATAGGAAACACTGGATGAGGATACTGACTGGATGAACCTGTGGAAACAATATCCACAATATCTATTATCCGCAGTGTGAGATAGCATTATTTCAAGTTTACAGTAGCATTTGAAAAACTAATGTGTATTGCAACCAGAGGTAGTAATGACGCGTGTCGTACATAAGTCACATCACATATAGTTATGACAGTGACTAGTTGACGACAGGACACCGGAGGGCGATGGCCTGTTCTTTGTAGTGGAATCGCTTGTCGAAGTTCAGAACTGTCGAGCGACCTTTCTTGTCTGTACACCAACACCTGAAGACGAGGCAATAACGACTGTTGAACGAAACAATAGCCTAATTACTGCAGATCATTCGTTCTAGCGGATAACTTTTAATTGGTAACCACCATAAATCTTCCTAAATGCCCACAAGGAGTTTCATTCGGTGTTAATGACAGGTTTAAGTCTGGGACCAACAATTTACCACATGTATAATTACAGGCTTAATAACAAATACATGTTATGCAATTATTGCAAGACTTAATACGATAACGTTAGTTCGTGATTGGGATTCTCCTTCTTTTGTGTGGATAGAGCAGAGTTTCTCTTTAGGTTATTGGGCCACTCAATTGTGTTAGGGGAAGTTGAGTGAACGTCGGAGATTCCTCCGCTGAATGTGAACATGCAACAGTCGTTGACAATGTGGTCAACGATTTGCCTGTCGTTACCGCATTCGCATCTTACTGTGTATTTGACACTGTTGATGCTTTTAATTGAAGGGAGGTTTGGTTGCAGGGTCCGGAATAACATTCTTGTTTCTATTGTCTGTTGATCTCGTCTCCCTCTCTTTCTAAATGATGCTGATTTCAATGGTGGAGGCTGCGTCGGCTGCTTCACGAAAACATACTCATTCGGCCACCATGGGTGAATCCACGGAAGGTGCAACAACCACGATAGACGGAACACACAAGACAACTTCGACTCAACTTCCTCGAGATAATCACACGTTCAGTGCTAGGACTTATATTGCTATTTAATGTGATGCATATGGTGTGGTGGCGCAGGTCAAAGTTTGCAACGAGCATGCAACATATGTCATTACAATTAACTAATTCCAACTGCCGTTCAATGCACCGAAATGACCCAGTGACCAGGGAATATGATGTCAGTTTGCACCAGAGGTTAACGACTGCCACTTGTCGTTATCTGAAAGAAACTGCCTGGTCCTTAAGGCACTTCCGGCGACAGGACGCTTCCGGCAGAAGTACGTCGCACATTAAGTGCGTCTGTAGATATGCTTCCTTTGTAGCTTATGTTACAAGAACACTACTTTAGATTCATACCAACGCATATACCGCACACAAACAGGCAGGCGGAACCGTCAGGCGCTGTTGCTCTACTCGACCGTTATGTCTTTGGCCGGAAACCGTCGACAAGTAGGCTTTCACTTTTGCTGGCAATAGCTAGTGCACTTAAAATATTTCTAAGATTGTTTCGGTCAAGTGGACAACTATTATTACATCTGCCGTAACCATTTACTCTATGTATATCGCATTTACTGTTCTCTGCTGTTAGGTTTTCTCCTTCTCTCGTGTCACCGCACTTTTATCACAAAACATAAGGTCTGGCACATAAGTTTACAATTGCCAGATCGTCTGGTCTGCAAGTGTGTGGTAGGAGAGGACATTCTAGGATGTGTTCCACTGCCGAGCAGGAAGTCGGTCTTTGTACTGAGGCCGCCAGGAGCAGTGGGCAGGAGCCGCCAGCGCCGCTTATGGTGAAAGGGCGGGAATATGAAGACAATATCGACGTGTGTGCGTCGGAAGGGTGCTCTGATCGCGACCACGGGTAAAATACAGAGAGACGTAACTATGTTTGACGTTTTTTTTTGCAAATTCCATTACTTCTGGAGAACACGTTTTCAAAAGAAAACAATGAACAGGTTAAGCCATAGTCACAGGTCTAATGTTTTGTAGTTCTTATATGTTTGGATGGACACATTGACTCCTCCCCACTGGGACACAGCTGTATAACCTGCGACGTTCTTGAAGTATCATTCAAAATGTGAAACAACATTTCACCAAGGACGACACCGTTCACGAGGTTAGTAAGATTGTGTACGTCACAAGCATGTGCATAACTGCAAACACAAACGAATAGACCTGCTTTTATAGTCCCTCACCTGAAAAAAAACCATACACGCATAATTTCATTTCCATATGCCAGGCACTAACCGAGTGGACTTTTACGAAATGACAGGGTGAGCCGACGACCAGGGAGGGGTTCGAACCCAGTACCCCTCGCACCAAGCCACTGAGCCATCGCGCCATTTCTAATGTTCAGATGAAGCAACTTTGTATGAACGTCAAGTTGAAAGGAAGCGCTAGTGTGAATGTTTTAGGGTCGCTGCATGTAATGAGATGTTTTCTATGTGTCTCTGCGCGGGATGGCGTCAGTGAAAGCACAGGGCAGCGTGTGCAGTACACACCGCGCAGACTCACAAACAACTATCCACTCATTATCATAACTGTGTCCTTTAAATGTTGCACATTGCATACCAACACAAACGACCTATTTTTGCTGTAATACACGTGGTAATAATTGATAGTAACTGCTTTGCTATGACGAAACTGCCTTGTCATGACGTGACTGAAACTTTTTGCCCACACGAGATGCGTCTGCAACCAGAGAGAGATCGCGGAGTCATCATATATACGGTTTGTCGTAGTTGAGCTATTCGATGTACCAAGCAACACTGACATGTTTACTTTGCCAAAGAGCACGAATAAAGAAACGGGACACAGCACGACATAAGTGCCATAGTCTGCGCGATTGTCCCTTTTCATAGCCTATTTCTCCTGGGTGCAAAAACAATCCTCCGAAAGTGGGGACCGTTTCATAACCACTTGCACTTTATTAGTATAACATGAACTCGGAAAGAAATTAATGATCTGTCCCCGGAAGACGTTACCTCTCCAAGTAACATTGCTTAGGGGCGAAAGTCCCGTCTCCACTACAACTGGGCGAGAACTGGAACCGTTTGGCGAGCATCGCCTGACTCCAACAGCTGTCCAACATCTCCGGCTCGTCCCAGTGCACGCCATCTGGCGACAAATGACATGCATACAAGATTAGCCAGCAATTAACAAGCAATACATGATACTAATACCATACTTTATATAACCTGTGTAACGATAGACAAAATGGCTGCTGCGGCTGAGGACAGAGGACTCTGGCGTTGTTTCTCCCCTTTCTCTGTGCGACCTGTTCGGCGCAAGGGAAAGAATAGAAGAAGAAGATGCATATGTTTGGTCCCGGTTTCTCTGAAAAATTGGGAACTAATTACATTATAATCGGACTGGTACCAATAGCTATGTTGGCAATTGATGTACATCCCCCATTCCTCGCTGTTATAGACGAAATGTTGTCTTATACTCGCAATGACTCGTAAATATAAACATTTCGTTTATAGCGCGGTATGCCATTCGTTATGACCGTTCAAAGTGCTTTACACCAACTCGATGTCTCTGTGAAGCATCCAGATACGCAGTAAATACCGTGCAAACACGTTTCGGTCACATATATCCACAATTGTCTCTGTTATACGGCTGAGTGAACTGGGACAACGTGGAGTGGACGAAACTGCCCGAGCTTCAAAACGGCAGCAAGAAGTTTCGACTCCAGGTCTTCTCTATTGAGAGTCCGATGATCTAACCACTGTCGTAGAGCGAACTGACTCCACAGGACACACCGATGTGACAGCCAGCTGTCATTGAGCGAACTGTTTCCACAGGACACACCGATGTGACAGCCAGCTGTCGTTGAGCGAACTGTTTCCACAGGACACACCGATGTGACAGCCAGCTGTCGTTGGGAGAACTGATTCCACAGGACACACCGATGTGACAGCTAGCTGTCGTTGAGCGAACTGTTTCCACAGGACACACCGATGTGACAGCCAACTGTCGTTGGGAGAACTGATACCACAGGACACACCGATGTGACAGCCAGCTGTCGTTGAGCGAACTGTTTCCACAGGACACACCGATGTGACAGCCAGCTGTCGTAGAGCGAACTGATTCCACAGGACACACCGATGTGACAGCCAGCTGTCGTTGGGAGAACTGATTCCACAGGACACACCGATGTGACAGCCAGCTGTCGTAGAGCGAACTGTTTCCACAGGACACACCGATTTGACAGCCAGCTGTCGTTGAGCGAACTGATTCCACAGGACACACCGATGTGACAGCCAGCTGTCATTGAGCGAACTGTTTCCACAGGACACACCGATGTGACAGCCAGATGTCGTTGAGCGAACTGATTCCACAGGACACACCGATGTGACAGCCAGCTGTCGTTGAGCGAACTGATTCCACAGGACACACCGATGTGACAGCCAGCTGTCGTTGAGCGAACTGATTCCACAGGACACACCGATGTGACAGCCAGCTGTCGTTGAGCGAACTGATTCCACAGGACACACCGATGTGACAGCCAACTGTCGTTGGGAGAACTGATACCACAGGACACACCGATGTGACAGCCAGCTGTCGTTGAGCGAACTGATTCCACAGGACACACCGATGTGACAGCCAACTGTCGTTGGGAGAACTGATACCACAGGACACACCGATGTGACAGCCAGATGTCGTTGAGCGAACTGATTCCAAAGGACACACCGATGTGACAGCCAGCTGTCGTTGAGCGAACTGATACCACAGGACACACCGATGTGACAGCCAGATGTCGTTGAGCGAACTGATTCCAAAGGACACACCGATGTGACAGCCAGATGTCGTTGAGCGAACTGATACCACAGGACACACCGATGTGACAGCCAACTGTCGTTGGGAGAACTGATACCACAGGACACACCGATGTGACAGCCAGCTGTCGTTGAGCGAACTGATTCCACAGGACACACCGATGTGACAGCCAGCTGTCGTTGGGAGAACTGATACCACAGGACACACCGATGTGACAGCCAGATGTCGTTGAGCGAACTGATTCCACAGGACACACCGATGTGACAGCCAGCTGTCGTTGGGAGAACTGATACCACAGGACACACCGATGTGACAGCCAGCTGTCGTTGAGCGAACTGATTCCACAGGACACACCGATGTGACAGCCAACTGTCGTTGGGAGAACTGATACCACAGGACACACCGATGTGACAGCCAGATGTCGTTGAGCGAACTGATTCCAAAGGACACACCGATGTGACAGCCAGCTGTCGTTGAGCGAACTGATACCACAGGACACACCGATGTGACAGCCAGCTGTCGTTGAGCGAACTGATTCCACAGGACACACCGATGTGACAGCCAGCTGTCGTTGAGCGAACTGATTCCAAAGGACACACCGATGTGACAGCCAGCTGTCGTAGAGCGAACTGATTCCAAAGGACACACCGATGTGACAGCCAGCTGTCGTTGAGCGAACTGATTCCAAAGGACACACCGATGTGACAGCCAGCTGTCGTTGAGCGAACTGATTCCACAGGACACACCGATGTGACAGCCAGCTGTCGTTGAGCGAACTGATTCCAAAGGACACACCGATGTGACAGCCAGCTGTCGTTGAGCGAACTGATTCCAAAGGACACACCGATGTGACAGCCAGCTGTCGTTGAGCGAACTGATTCCAAAGGACACACCGATGTGACAGCCAGCTGTCGTTGAGAGAACTGATTCCACAGGACACACCGATGTGACAGCCAGCTGTCGTTGAGCGAACTGATTCCACAGGACACACCGATGTGACAGCCAGCTGTCGTTGAGCGAACTGATTCCAAAGGACACACCGATGTGACAGCCAGCTGCCGTTGGGAGAACTGATTCCACAGGACACACCGATGTGACAGCCAGCTGTCGTAGAGCGAACTGTTTCCACAGGACACACCGATTTGACAGCCAGCTGTCGTTGAGCGAACTGATTCCACAGGACACACCGATGTGACAGCCAGCTGTCATTGAGCGAACTGTTTCCACAGGACACACCGATGTGACAGCCAGATGTCGTTGAGCGAACTGATTCCACAGGACACACCGATGTGACAGCCAGCTGTCGTTGGGAGAACTGATTCCACAGGACACACCGATGTGACCACCAGCTGTCGTTGAGCGAACTGATTCCACAGGACACACCGATGTGACAGCCAGCTGTCGTTGAGCGAACTGATTCCAAAGGACACACCGATGTGACAGCCAGCTGTCGTTGAGCGAACTGATTCCAAAGGACACACCGATGTGGTCTTCACGTTTGTTTGTTTCCTCTTGTATAATTTATAATCCCTGCTTCTAGTTGAAAAATAAACATAACAGTGTCGCCATTCGGAAAGCTTGATATTAAGGATCATCATCATCGTCATCATCATTAAGGATGAACATTCGATTTATATTATCTCATTATCTTAGTATGAGTTATATGTCGCCGTCACGACTTATATGTTGCCTGTCATGTCACATACACTAGCCAACACATAATGCGGCACTGTTTCGGGGCGAATTTGAACGACTGTGGGATTTGTGAATTTCTATTTCCTTATATTTGAGGCACATGTGTCGTTACTGGTGGTCTTGACATGTGTCGTTACTGGTGGTCTTGACATGTGCCGTTACTGATGGTCTTGACATGTGTCGTTACTGGTGGACTTGACATGTGTCGTTACTGGTGGTCTTGACATGTGTCGTTACTGGTGGTCTTGACATGTGTCGTTACTGATGGTCTTGACATGTGTCGTTACTGGTGGACTTGACATGTGTCGTTACTGGTGGTCTTGACATGTGTCGTTACTGATGGTCTTGACATGTGTCGTTACTGGTGGACTTGACATGTGTCGTTACTGATGGTCTTAACATGTGTCGTTGCTGGTGGTCTTGACATGTGCAACCGTGCAATGATCCCATCGTGACTTCGTTGCAACGTCGAGTTACATTTAGCAGTCATATGTAGTGTCAAGCAAGAAAGCTGTCGGGTGACGCGTCGTCGACACTTGTAGAGCGTACATACCTCGGGGGTGGTCGGAGAACAGACGCCTGATGTTGGCCGACAGTAAGCCGGCCTCCTGATTGTTATTCCTCGTGCGTGGATATCCCGTGGGGAGTTCGTCAACTGAAATGTTACTCCTTCGTGATAGCCGGTCTCCTGCTTTCTCTAGCGACAGTTGCTCACCGACTAATGTTGGTAAGTTACCTTGCCTTGCGTATGGATTTCGGTCGTTAATTTCAATGTCGTTTATTTTCTCCGACACCGTATCTTGTTGTAAGGGTATGTTGATGTTAACGCGCAGTAAAACGCGTTTGGGCCTCTTGGAATGAACGGGAGCTTCGTGTGTGGATTTCTTAGCTTTGTTACGAACGATAGTATCTTCCGATGGACTTGTGTCTTGTTCGTTTCCCATGTCATGTTCGTGTCCCATGTCCTGTTCGTGTCCCATTATGTGGCCGTCACGGGTGGAGGTATACTCGGTGTGTTCGTTTTCCGTAAATTCGCCCACCCTAGACTCGGTCGCGTTGTTTGGCAGTTCCCCGCTCATGTGATCGCTCTCCGGCAAACGTCCTAAGTCGATGTCATCGCTTACGTCGATGGATATTCCTCCATCCTGTGGTACTCTATTTAGAAATCTCGCCAGTCGAGTCGCGGGTCTATCGTCTTCTCTGGTGTAGTTTCTGTGTGATTTTTTACTGTCACTAGTCAGTAAGGTTCCTTCTGCCAGGGAGCGTTCATTATTGTTGATCGATCCAACCAGAACGTGGCGTGTTGTCCTCATCTTGCGTTGAGCTTTACCAAGTCCGTATTGAACAAGGTTCTCCGTCAAGATGCGCTTCTCATTCTGAGAGATGCTTCTGCGAACTGCAAATTCACAAAACACAGCCTTCCACATTCCTGTCTTGTCTGAAGCTGTTAATTAGAACAATGATTTCCACTGAATCGTATCAATCCAGTTCCTTAATATCATTTGTTTTGATGGACTTAGTGGCCACGTGGTGGTTTTTCTTATCGAAAACATTGAACAAGGCGCGAGTTGGTGAAATATTACTGGACGTCCTGGCAAACAATGTTTGAAAGTTCACTTGCCATTCTCATGCGGAGATAGTTTCCGATATTGTCAAGTATAAAACATTACAATTATTAATACATTACAGATGATTAAAAAAACACCGGAAAGCGACACTTTGCCGTTATTCCTCATACACTAAGAAGATTAGCACTCAATTGTGAGAATTAGTCACTTTATTGAACAGTCTTCAGGTTAGTTCGTTTTCATGTTGAAAAGTTTCTTTTAACGCATCTAAAAAAGTGTTTACTTAGGTAGAATTTTTCGCCATGTTCTCACAGTGGCTTCGTCAGTATTAAAGACGTCTTGGTAGGACGACGTCTTGGTAGGACGACGTCTTTGTAGGACGACATCTTGGTAGGATGACGTCTTGGTAGGACGACGTCTTGGTAGGACGACGTCTTAGTAGGACGACGTCTTGGTAGGATGACGTCTTGGTAGGACGACGTCTTGGTAGGATGACGTCATCGTATACGTGTGGAAAACGTCTACTGAGGTAAACAAAACTTTCGGATATGTCAAAAGAAATGCTTCAACATATACACACACCTGCGTGGATGCGACGCAGTCTCCTAGGAGCCGGAGACATCGCCTCCTCCTGTCCGCTGTCTTCCGGCCGTGGACCGTCACTAATGAGTGATTCACGTTCCTCCAAGCGGAACTCTTGATGACTTGACGGAGACTTGGTGTTGTGAGCCCCGATGTCCTGCCGAGGTCTTACGTTAATATAATCGTATGTGTCGCCCAATGACCTTTCGTAAATACTGTTGACATTTTCGTGTATGTGTCCTGTCGAAGTTTTTGAAGCATCTCTTTTAACTATTGCTGATTTCCGTTCAGAAGTTGAAATATCTGATGTTTGGAAAGAAGCCGATGTCACGATAGCTGCAACGTCGTTTCTCTGGCTGTTTATGACTCGACGCCTAGTTCTATGTAAGTTAGACAGGATGGCCGAATCGTAATTATTTCCTGAGCTTGGACCAGATTCAAAATTCTTTTGATCGTCTTCACCAAGTAGAGTCTTCAGTACTGCACTATCTGTTTTGTCTTCGACCAGTGCCACTGTCAAAGCGCATAGCGCAAACAAACGCATCGTCAACCTCTTATTTATATATTAGTTACCGCGTTACCCTTCCCGAAATGCAGCAGCCACCGACAAACTTCCTGTTGCTGTCTACCCGTCATCCAGCGTTTGTGGCGTTTTGACGTCACAGTTGGATAGCACGTTTATGTGAAGTGCAATACAATCCCAATAATAATAATAGTAATAATAATAATAACTATTGTGATTATTATTATTATTTGTTAGAACGTCGAATTCTCAATCAAGAGGACCGGGGTTGGCATCCTCGTGTTGCCTTTTCGAAGCTTGAACAATTTCGTTCATTCCACGTTCCCTTAGTTCACTCGGCTGTATAAATGAGTACTTGGCTATGGACAGTGATTGTATGTGTGAACGAATGGTTTTTGCGCTGTAATTGCGTGGCTGAAAAGCTTCCCAGTGAAGTCGAGATGGTGTTGGACTGAACAGATCTGCCAGGGTAAAGTGTAAAGCACTTTGAGCTGACCTATGGACTGGGTACAGTGCTATATAAGAACTTGCCTTTTTAAATGATGTGCATTTAATCTACGTAGCGGCAGCACCGTCCACAGACTAGACGTAAATCAGCGGTGCTTTCAGCGCCACGTAGCGCCTCTTACTGAGTCCAACGACGCTGCTCTTAACAAGGTGGAGTTTTAATTGAACATAATTTAATTTAATGGATGTCAGCTGTCTGTGTCTATCATGTAGTACAGTCAGTAACCCATACTTAAAACGCTGTGTTCAATAGAAATCTACGTCTTACAATAAATATGTAGACTTAAAATACATGAACGACTTTTATCATTATTAATATTTTATATGCCGTTAGAAGAACATTTAGAATTTAGAAGAACAACACAACGAAAACTACGGCGAATACCGCAGCAATTGTAATACTGACATACCTACAGTTCAACGCATTAGTGAGTTTCGTGTATGTTATTTCATTTATGAAGTACACGGTTCTTCATTTATGAAGTACACGGTTTCCCCGAACCTCCAGTGACTTCCCGAGGCCTGTGGCTTCCCAGTCAGTTGCTCTCGGAGGTCCCTAGACTTGCATAGGCCAAACTATTACTTCTACTTTTTAATAGTTACACATGCCAGGTATACGCTTTCCCCACATGCCCCACATGCCCCACATGCCTATAGTGGAACATTTTGTGTTGTGACATTTTTATGGTCTTAACATATAAATGTTAAATAGAAGGAAGTGTTCTGTCGGCTGTGTTAAGTAAGATACGTTAGGGTAGGGCGAGTTAAGTAGGACGAGTCAAGTAGGACGTTTGTCTTTAATCTATGACTGATTTTGTTCAGAATTTCCGCAGTGTGTTTGCAATATGTTTTTAAAGTTATGTGGATGTCCGTGATTTGGATAGCCGAACTGTGCCTATTTCCTGAGATTAGTCCGTACTCGTCACTCGTGTTAAGTAGGACATAATATTTTAACGTGCTACGTAGAACGCGCTTGGTGGAATGTGTTATTCAGCACATGGTTGAAGAAGAGGAAGGAAAAGAAGAAGAAGACCACGAAGAAGGAAAAGAAGAAGAGGACGACGAAGAAGGAAAAGAAGAAGACGAAGAAGGAAAAGAAGAAGAAGAAGACGAAGAAGGAAAAGTAGAAGAAGAAGACGAAGAAGGAAAAGAAGGAGGAGAAGACGAAGAAGGAAAAGAGGAAGAAGAAGAAGGAAAAGAAGAAGACGAAGAAGGAAAAGAAGAAGAAGACAAAGAAGGAAAAGTAGAAGACGAAGAAGACGAAGAAGGACACACTATAAGAAGTGTAAGTTAAATGTCTGGCGGGATGACGTACGTTGCCTGTTCGTTGATGGTTCACTGCAACACGTACATAATGCCCAATTTATTACATTTCCAACGTCCTATATTTGAGTGCAAATACATCAATAAACATAAGTGCCAGAACACGTGAATATCGCTGTTTTATTGCCGCCTTAAGCAGCGAATTCGTCCGTCGCGACGTCTTCGGATATGGTCTGTGTAGCCTCGCCTTGCTGACTGCGTCGAAACAACGTCGGCGTCCGACGTTGACGTTTATTACGCCCCGCGGCTGGCTGTCGGACGCAGAATACAAACCAGTCGACTAGGCCTGTGAGCAAGCGTTGCCAAGAACCGTATCCGTGTGTGTCGACCCGTGGTTAAGTGGTTGTGCATCAGCACCGTTACGGTTCCACCCGTCTATTTTGTTGGTGGATGTTTTCCCGGGAGTCAGTTCCCCGTCATTGTTCGACGTCTTCCAGCATAGTCAGTTCCCCGTCATTGTTAGACGTCTTCCAGCACTGTCAGTTCCCCGTCATTGTTAGACGTCTTCCAGCACAGTCAGTTCCCCGTCATTGTTAGACGTCTTCCAGCACTGTCAGTTCCCCGTCATTGTTAGACGTCTTCCAGCACTGTCAGTTCCCCGTCATTGTTAGACGTCTTCCAGCACAGTCAGTTCCCCGTCATTGTTAGACGTCTTCCAGCACAGTCAGTTCCCCGTCATTGTTAGACGTCGTCCAGCACTGTCAGTTCCCCGTCATTGTTAGACGTCTTCCAGCACAGTCAGTTCCCCGTCATTGTTTGACGTCTTCCAGCACAGTCAGTTCCACGTCATTGTTTGACGTGTTCCAGCACTGTCAGTTCCCCGTCATTGTTCGACGTCTTCCAGCACAGTCAGTTCCCCGTCATTGTTCGACGTGTTCCAGCACGGTCAGTTCCCCGTCATTGTTCGACGTCTTCCAGCACAGTCAGTTCCCCGTCATTGTTTGACGTCTTCCAGCACAGTCAGTTCCACGTCATTGTTTGACGTGTTCCAGCACTGTCAGTTCCCCGTCATTGTTCGACGTCTTCCAGCACAGTCAGTTCCCCGTCATTGTTCGACGTGTTCCAGCACGGTCAGTTCCCCGTCATTGTTCGACGTCTTCCAGCACAGTCAGTTCCCCGTCATTGTCTGATGTCTTCCAGCACAGTCAGTTCCCCGTCATTGTTTGACGTCTTCCAGCACAGTCAGTTCCCCGTCATTGTTTGACGTGTTCCAGCACAGTCAGTTCCCCATCATTGTTAGACGTCTTCCAGCACAGTCAGTTCCCCGTCATTGTTTGACATCTTCCAGCACAGTCAGTTCCCCGTCATTGTTCGACGTGTTCCAGCACTGTCAGTTCCCCGTCATTGTTAGACGTCTTCCAGCACAGTCAGTTCCCCGTCATTGTTAGACGTCTTCCAGCACAGTCAGTTCCCAGTCATTGTTTGACGTGTTCCAGCACAGTCAGTTCCCCATCATTGTTAGACGTCTTCCAGCACAGTCAGTTCCCCGTCATTGTTTGACATCTTCCAGCACAGTCAGTTCCCCGTCATTGTTTGACGTGTTCCAGCACAGTCAGTTCCCCATCATTGTTAGACGTCTTCCAGCACAGTCAGTTCCCCATCATTGTTAGACGTCTTCCAGCGCAGTCAGTTCCCCGTCATTGTTTGACGTGTTCCAGCACTGTCAGTTCCCCGTCATTGTTAGACGTCTTCCAGCACAGTCAGTTCCCCGTCATTGTTCGACGTCTTCCAGCACAGTCAGTTCCCCGTCATTGTTTGACGTGTTCCAGCACTGTCAGTTCCCCATCATTGTTAGACGTCTTCCAGCACAGTCAGTTCCCCGTCATTGTTTGACGTGTTCCAGCACTGTCAGTTCCCCGTCATTGTTAGACGTCTTCCAGTACTGTCCCCGTCGTTGTTCGACGTCTTCCAGCACGGTCAGTTCCCCGTCATTGTTCAACGTCTTCCAGCACAGTCAGTTCCCCGTCATTGTTCGACGTCTTCCAGCGCAGTCAGTTCCCCGTCATTGTTTGACGTGTTCCAGCACTGTCAGTTCCCCGTCATTGTTAGACGTCTTCCAGCACAGTCAGTTCCCCGTCATTGTTCGACGTCTTCCAGCACAGTCAGTTCCAAGTCATTGTTTGACGTGTTCCAGCACTGTCAGTTCCCCGTCATTGTTAGACGTCTTCCAGCACAGTCAGTTCCCCATCATTGTTCGACGTCTTCCAGCACAGTCAGTTCCCCGTCATTGTTTGACGTGTTCCAGCACTGTCAGTTCCCCATCATTGTTAGACGTCTTCCAGCACAGTCAGTTCCCCGTCATTGTTCGACGTCTTCCAGCACAGTCAGTTCCCCGTCATTGTTTGACGTGTTCCAGCACTGTCAGTTCCCCATCATTGTTAGACGTCTTCCAGCACAGTCAGTTCCCCGTCATTGTTTGACGTGTTCCAGCACTGTCAGTTCCCCGTCATTGTTAGACGTCTTCCAGTACTGTCCCCGTCGTTGTTCGACGTCTTCCAGCACGGTCAGTTCCCCGTCATTGTTCGACGTCTTCCAGCACAGTCAGTTCCCCGTCATTGTTCGACGTCTTCCAGCGCAGTCAGTTCCCCGTCATTGTTTGACGTGTTCCAGCACTGTCAGTTCCCCGTCATTGTTAGACGTCTTCCAGCACAGTCAGTTCCCCGTCATTGTTCGACGTCTTCCAGCACAGTCAGTTCCAAGTCATTGTTTGACGTGTTCCAGCACTGTCAGTTCCCCGTCATTGTTAGACGTCTTCCAGCACAGTCAGTTCCCCATCATTGTTCGACGTCTTCCAGCACAGTCAGTTCCCCGTCATTGTTTGACGTGTTCCAGCACTGTCAGTTCCCCATCATTGTTAGACGTCTTCCAGCACAGTCAGTTCCCCGTCATTGTTCGACGTCTTCCAGCACAGTCAGTTCCCCATCATTGTTGGACGTCTTCCAGCACAGTCAGTTCCCCATCATTGTTGGACGTCTTCCAGCACAGTCAGTTCCCCGTCATTGTTTGACGTGTTCCAGCACTGTCAGTTCCCCGTCATTGTTAGACGTCTTCCAGTACTGTCCCCGTCGTTGTTCGACGTCTTCCAGCACGGTCAGTTCCCCGTCATTGTTCAACGTCTTCCAGCACAGTCAGTTCCCCGTCATTGTTCGACGTCTTCCAGCGCAGTCAGTTCCCCGTCATTGTTTGACGTGTTCCAGCACTGTCAGTTCCCCGTCATTGTTAGACGTCTTCCAGCACAGTCAGTTCCCCGTCATTGTTCGACGTCTTCCAGCACAGTCAGTTCCAAGTCATTGTTTGACGTGTTCCAGCACTGTCAGTTCCCCGTCATTGTTAGACGTCTTCCAGCACAGTCAGTTCCCCTTCATTGTTCGACGTCTTCCAGCACAGTCAGTTCCCCGTCATTGTTTGACGTGTTCCAGCACTGTCAGTTCCCCATCATTGTTAGACGTCTTCCAGCACAGTCAGTTCCCCGTCATTGTTCGACGTCTTCCAGCACAGTCAGTTCCCCGTCATTGTTTGACGTGTTCCAGCACTGTCAGTTCCCCATCATTGTTAGACGTCTTCCAGCACAGTCAGTTCCCCGTCATTGTTTGACGTGTTCCAGCACTGTCAGTTCCCCGTCATTGTTAGACGTCTTCCAGTACTGTCCCCGTCGTTGTTCGACGTCTTCCAGCACGGTCAGTTCCCCGTCATTGTTCGACGTCTTCCAGCACAGTCAGTTCCCCGTCATTGTTCGACGTCTTCCAGCGCAGTCAGTTCCCCGTCATTGTTTGACGTGTTCCAGCACTGTCAGTTCCCCGTCATTGTTAGACGTCTTCCAGCACAGTCAGTTCCCCGTCATTGTTCGACGTCTTCCAGCACAGTCAGTTCCAAGTCATTGTTTGACGTGTTCCAGCACTGTCAGTTCCCCGTCATTGTTAGACGTCTTCCAGCACAGTCAGTTCCCCATCATTGTTCGACGTCTTCCAGCACAGTCAGTTCCCCGTCATTGTTTGACGTGTTCCAGCACTGTCAGTTCCCCATCATTGTTAGACGTCTTCCAGCACAGTCAGTTCCCCGTCATTGTTCGACGTCTTCCAGCACAGTCAGTTCCCCATCATTGTTGGACGTCTTCCAGCACAGTCAGTTCCCCATCATTGTTGGACGCCTTCCAGCACAGTCAGTTCCCCGTCATTGTTTGACGTGTTCCAGCACTGTCAGTTCCCCGTCATTGTTAGACGTCTTCCAGTACTGTCCCCGTCATTGTTCGACGTCTTCCAGCACGGTCAGTTCCCCGTCATTGTTCGACGTCTTCCAGCGCGGTCAGTTCCCCGTCATTGTTCGATGTCTTCCAGCACAGTCAGTTCCCCGTCATTGTTCGACGTCTTCCAGCACAGTCAGTTCCCCGTCATTGTTCGACGTCTTCCAGCACTGTCAGTTCCCCGTCATTGTTCGACATCTTCCAGCACAGTCAGTTCCCCGTCATTGTTAGACGTCTTTCAGCACAGTCAGTTTCCCGTCATTGTTCGACGTCTTCCAGCACAGTCAGTTCCCCGTCATTGTTCGACGTCTTCCAGCACAGTCAGTTCCCCGTCATTGTTCGACGTCTTCCAGTACTGTCAGTTCCCCGTCATTGTTCGACGTCTTCCAGCAAAGTCAGTTCCCCGTCATTGTTTGACGTGTTCCAGCACAGTCAGTTCCCCGTCATTGTTCGACGTCTTCCAGTACTGTCAGTTCCCCGTCATTGTTCAACGTCTTCCAATACTGTCCCCGTCATTGTTCGACGTCTTCCAGCAAAGTCAGTTCCCCTTCATTGTTTGACGTGTTCCAGCACAGTCAATTCCATGCAGATCGCCTTTGGCGACATATAATTAATAAAACAGGTGATACAAAGATAATAGACAAGTTATAGCCGAGTGACGTCGTGTGTGCATTCAGGAAGGAGCAGGGTTTGTCGTCAAAATGATTTGTATCATAATGAATACGGTGAAAAGACCTGGTCTAAAAACTAAAGCAGGAACACTTTATTCTCTTTGGATATGAAATCAAACACGTGCGCGCGTGCGCGCCTGCGTGTGTTCGTACGAATGGGAGAGATAATTCAATTATCATAAACATAGACACCGAATGTTGACTCCGTGTTATCAATACATATATAATTTATAGTGGTGTTTCAACAGTAGGATTTACAATTACTTGCGTGCAAGTGGTAGTCTAAATGGCTGACGCCAGAAATGCACTATTAGTAGAGATCGCACAAACATCAAAAACGTAAGCTCAACCATGTAACAACGTAACAACGTAAGCTCAACCATTTAACAACGTAACAACGTACGCTCAACCATGTAACAACGTAACAACGTACGCTCAACCATGTAACAACGTAACAACGTAAGCTCAACCATGTAACAATGTAACAACGTACGCTCAATCATGTAACAACGTAAGCTCAACCATGTAACAACGTAACAACGTAAGTTCAACCATGTAACAACGTAACAACGTAAGCTCAACCATGTAACAACGTAACAACGTAAGCTAAACCATGTAACAACATAACAACGTAAGCTCAACCATGTAACAACTGGAGATCGCAGCAGCAACATGATCACTTTCACAATTGCCTGACGCCTGCACCAGTCATGAACCATCCAAATTGACCGGTTTAAACATATGCAACTGTCATCGATTTATTTTCAATGTTGTCGTGACATGCGTTGTGGAAAGTCACCTATCTTCCACGTCTAATGACTCGCTGCCTCGAGGGGCCGTGGCGAACAGCGCGTAGCCGAATAAAATCCGATCACCAATCAAAGTTATCTGAACCTACGTCAGCGAACTTTTTCAGCGTTCGTGCTGCCGACAGCACTCTCTGCTATACACGTCACGGCTCGTAACGCGCCGTGTTTTCAGTAAAGGAATACCCTGGAAGTGAGTCGACCGTATATTGATTGCAGGGGTCCGTCGATTTCCAGGGCGCGCTCTGGCCAGGCACTCGGGTTTAGTCACACTGTAATTATGAATGTCGTCAATGTGTTCGGTTGTCTGCAATAATTAAGATTTCAGCCACATTTTGTTTATCAGGATATTTTTTTATAAACCCGCCTCCAACTGATGGTGTGTTTGTGACACACGATTATGTGAACACGAATGGCGTTTGCAGATACACAAAACACATTCACGTTAGACCGAGGCGATTCAGTTTCGGAATTAATTCGCGATGGTTGCAGAATTCTGAGGTATACAGTTTTCCTTTTTTCAACGTAGCTGCATATAATGTCAGCTGGTCCACGCAAGAACAGCTGCTCTAAAATAATGTACACCCTGTATTAATTTTACCCCGGCTGTTTTATTCCAGAAGTAGTACAGTGGCACATATAAGCTTGTTTTGCAAGCACAATTTAATAGCTATTCCTAAAAAAGGTCACACTATTTTACAGTCCGTTCACAATTGTCGATATTAACATATTCGTGCAAAACATACACATTCTCAGACCCCCCACGAAGTAGTACTTTAAAACGTTGACAATTTTCCAGACTGATGACGCAACGGATGTCATATTTCTGATGTGACGACAATAATTTAAGTTAGCACCTTTCCCCACGCCCCCTAGTGCACTTTGTACGAACAGGTACATGTCGGCCTCGTGCCATGCTACGCCTGTTCGTGTACTGACCGTGATTTACCATAATATCGTACATGTTTATGTCGTGATAAAAATACGAACGTCGAAGAGAATATACATAATTCTGTCTAGGCTATACTTTTTTATTTTTGTACATGTTTTACAACTCCATTTTTAACTGCAGCTTGTTAGCGCACACCGTCACTTGAAAGCAGTGTAAGTTAATTTGCTGTTTTGATGTATTCGTCAGTATGGTCGGCGTTAGTACACGAAGAGTTACACTGCCATATAACCCGCAGCGACGTAGTTCCTGTCCCTTTGGAGAACCTCTCTACTAGAGACGTTAGTACACGAAGAGTTACACTGCCATATCACCCGCAGCGACGTAGTTCCTGTCCCCTTGGAGAACCTCTCTACTAGAG